>OZ010583.1:85071874-85084374 GCA_963932145.1 Acanthosepion lycidas
GAAATGGACAAAGTCCGACCATCATTTTATGTTTATACATTCTTTTGAAACGCCATAAGGAGATATAAATGTACGTGAGAGATTCATGGAAGATTGAAGTTTAAATACAGTAAATTCGACCTTGCTAACCGAACGATCTTCTGTGGCCAAATCGGTAAAAACACGTCAAACTAAATGGCGTTTCCCTATAAGATACAGGTTTAGAATTAAACAAACTATCATTAATCAAGACTTTGCTAATTACGTCGCTGATGAAAAAATTAGACGAGCTTTAAGAATATATACAAAAATCAAAAAGAACATAATACTTCATCAAATAACCTTAAACATATCCTAATATATTCAATTGCAATCTTAGCAAAATGCATTCTATAAACAATATAAATATTACTGAAAAATCTCATAATTACTAATATATCCTCCACTGATCCTAGTAAAAAAAAAAAATACTATTTATATATCTTATTAAATTTAACACAACCATCTTAATCATACGCAATAACTATAATATACGCAATAGTATATTACTCTAAATGTCCTTTGTGAGAATTAACTATATTAGCAGTGCGTCATACATTTCATTTTTAGATAGAAGTATAACATTTTTTGATAGAAGTATAACAAGGCCATCCTGACTCGATCCGAGGTCCTACACAGTCTTGTCATTAGTGATACCGCTCAACTGATGGTTATCTACTGACACCTTCGTTCCTGTATCTGCTCTGCTTCACGTTGTGACAATTGATCACAGGACAGTGGATCTTCGTCCGTATATAAGCGCTGATTCGAGCTGCTACAAAAGGGAAATTTAACGCTTCCTCTAGTGAAAATACAAATAGCATAAAAAATAAAAAAGGAGATCGCTGGGTTAATTTTCAGTTGGTTTATATAGTCGTTGATATAAGAAAAATAACTCTTTCCGTTAAACTCTCTATCGAGATAATGTGACGCTTGCTTCAAAAATTTGGAACGGGTAAAAACATTCACACAAGATGATCTTCTGGAATTTTCTTGGCAGCTAGAGATAGTCACGTGGGCTTCACCGGCCTTGCAAATAAATCCATTGGTCTGGTAATAAAGAAAAAAATATATATTTTTTTTTTTCGCTTCATGTTTCAATTTATGTTTGCAGCTTAACATTTTTAAACTTTAAACTTCTCCAATTCCTATACGGGGTTTTCACATGAATCCTATTCATCTCAATTACATACTACCACTGTCATAATACTATCACACAAGTTCTATGACACAACATTTAAAACATATTCCTGTACACCTTCAAAATATAGGAAAATACTTATTGACAACATCATTATAGTACACCACAAAAAAAAAAAAAAAAAAACTCCCGAAGATCTCTATATATTACATTAGCAGCATGACCCGGCGTTGCCCGCACTTGTTTAAAAAATCGTATGACTCATACAGCAATCGCTATCACTTGACTTAAAATATTTTTGCCCGTCCTTGCCTTTAAAGGAGTGCCCTTTGCTGTGCTGATGTTGCTACATGCCTTTCTTCTTGCTCTATACTAAACATTAAATCTGTTACGAAAAAAGAACTAAACAAAATGAACACAAAACGATCAGTTTTAAAAAAATGGTTGGTTGGTTGGTCGGATTTTATGGCATATCAACCACTGTGGGTCATTTAATGCCAAATCAAGGCATATATATATATATATATATATATATATATATATATATATATATATATATATATATATATACACAGGCACACACACACATATATATACACACATACACACACACAAACACACATACACACACACACACACATATATATATATGCACACACATATACCTATACATATATTAAATATACAGTACTATTAAACATATAGCTGGCGACATTACTTTTTCAAAAACGTATAGCTGGTAACATTATTTTTTCCAAAAAACCTATAGCTGGCAACATCATCTTTTCAAAAACATACAGCTGGCAACATTGTTTCAAAAACGCATAGCTGGCAACATTATTTTTTCCCAAAAACGTATAGCTGGCAACATTATTGTTTCAAAAACGCATACCTGGCAACATTATTGTTTCAAAAAAGTTTAGCTGGCAACATTATTTTTTCCAAAAAACGTATAGCTGGCAACATTATTGTTTGTTTGGGTTACTTACTGCCAAATCCAGTATATATATATATATATATATATATATATATATATATATATATATATATATATATATATATATATATGGCAGATATATGAATTTTAAATGCCTATTTTGTATGGAACATTTTAAAGCAAACTAGAGCTTATTTGTTTGTACACTGCAAAATAATCCTAGGTATTTCCATTTGATAAGGACAATTTATCTGCAAAATGGTAAAAGGTACATATGTTGTTTACACATCAGTCTACAACCAATACTTTTTAGAAAATTCAATATATTTTTTGGTTCAGTTTTTGCAAATAATTTGTTCATGTTCTTTATTGATTGATTTATTGTTTTGTTTAACGGCATCTCAAACTTAGTGGTCAGTTTATGCCGAAAATGATTTTGTGTGACTTTAAAAGTCAAAAACGTATAGCTGGCAACATTTTGGTTTCAAAAACGGATAGCTGGCAACATTATTGTTTCAAAAACGTATAGCGGGCAACATTATTTTTGACAAAAGACTTATAGCTGGCAACATTATGGTTTCAAAACGTATAGGTGGCAACATGATGGTTTAAAAAAAAGTATATCTGGCAACATTATTGTTTCAAAAACGTGTAGCTGGCAACATTATTGTTCAAAAAACGGATAGTTGGCAACATTGTTGTTTCAAAAACGGATAGTTGGCAACATTATTGTTTCAAAAACGGATAGCTGGCAACATCATTTTTTACAAAAAACTTATTGCTGGCAACATTATGTTTTCAAAAACGTATGGCTGGCAACATTATGGTTTCAAAAACCTAAAGCTGGCAACATTATTGTTTCATAAACGCATACCTGGAAACATTATTATTTCAAAAACGCATAGCTGTCAACATTATTGTTTGAAAAAACTATAACTGGCAACATTATAGTTTCAAAAACGTATAGCTGGCAACATTATGATTTAAAAAACGGATAGCTGGCAACATTATGGTTTCAAAAACGTATAGCTGGCAACATTATTGTTTCAAAAACGTACAGCTGGCAACATTATTGTTTCAAAAACAAATAGCTGGCAACATTATTGTTTCAAAAGCATTTAGCTGGCAACATTATTGTTTCAAAAAAGTACAGCTGGCAACATTATTTTTCAAAAAACGTATAGCTGGCAACATTATGGTTTCAAAAACGTATGGCTGGCAACATTATTGTTTCAAATACGCATAGCTGGCAACATTATTGTTTCAAATACGCATAGCTGGCAACATTATTGTTTAAAAAAAGTATAGTTGACAACATTATAGTTTCAAAAGCTTATAGCTAGCAACATTATTGTTTCAAAAACGTATAGCTGGCAACATTATTGTTTCAAAAACGCATAGCTGGCAACATTATGGTTCCAAAAACGGATAGCTGGCAACATTAATGTTTCAAAAACGTGTAGCTGGCAACATTATTTTTCTGAAAACATTATCTGAGGCCTTGCTGTTGGATGTAGTTTATCGCCGTACCCAGGACGCGTATGTAGTTTATCGCCATACCCAGGACGCGGATGTAGTTTACCGTCATACCCAGGACGTGCGTAAGATTTGGAAAGCTAGGAGTTCACTATTTGCCCATAGCTGGGACCCTAACAGGTGCTACCACCTCGGGTCATGGTGGACCTGGGAACACCAGCAATTAAGATGTGGTTCCACGCTCCTCAAAACCTTCTGATCAGAGGCCTTGCTGTTGGATGAAGTTTAACGTCATACCCAGGACGAGTTTTATAAAAGGACTCGTAACTGGAAAAACCGAATGAAAAAAGAATGTTAACAACGAATACTTTTTCACACCCAACCCAGTTCTGCGGAATCAGAATCAACGTTGAGTTTAAGCAAGCGAATGAGCCAATTGGAGTAAAGTGCCATGCAGATTTAAATTTTGCCCACTTGTGGTGAATGCAGCTATCGATTTTTTTACCTGTGGATACTAATGGGTATGTACCAATCCTCCTAAATACGTTGGACACTATTGTAAGTCGGAGTAATATGCTGTCGTAGTCCACCACCAGCAGTGGTTTACCTACTTCACGCCGCTGGCGAGTATTGTATTTTGTTGATGTTATAATGATTACCATTTCATTTCCGACTTCCGTTTCGATTATTCCTCATTCAGTAAGCTTTTCTAGGTTACAACAAACACAATGAAACTGATTAAAGAACTGGAAAGGATCATTATAAAAAGTAAATAGGGATACTATGTTTATATCTTTGAATGAAACATGTTGAAAAGAAGGTAGACTGCTTAAATGCACCCCAACCACCCCATATATATATATATGTGTGTGTGTATGTGTATATATATATATATATATATATATATATATATATATATACACTGCGTGCCAAATTATTATCGAGATAACTTTTTTATATTTCAAAAAACGTCCAATCAATTCGCACAAAATTTTAACACTATGTTGGCAACACTGACCTGCGCAATCACTGAAATTGAGCGTGCCAAATTATTAGAAAGATTTAGTAAAAATCCCAGAATTGAGCACACAAAACGTTTATTAATGTTGCGCGTGGATGTTTATGATCAAAAGAAGCTAATAAATAAGATAATCAAACAAATAATAACAGATACAAACAAAGGCACAGTTTTAAACAAATTAATAGGGAATGTGCTTTCCTGTTTTGAAATTACTTGAAGAAGTCGACGATCCATAGAATTTGTTAATTGTAGGATGTCATCTGCTGTAATGCTGCGAGATATCTCAAGAATTGCTTCCAATAACTCAGCGTTGCCCCTAAACTGTTGTCCGTTGGTGTACATTCTTCGCTTCATGATGCTCCAAAGTTTTTCGATTGGGTTCAAATCCAGAGAATTTGTTGGCCACTTCATTTTCGAGGTCCATCGAAGCCTAACTGTTTCAAATATTAAGTAGTCTTGTGAGCAGCATGCGAGGGAGCATTATCTTGCATAAAAACAATGGCCCTTCTGAAGGCAACTCTTTGCCTTTTCATCCACAGTTCAAGATGCTCCTTCATAAACGCTATGCATCAGCAGTCATTTTGACGCCATCTGGTACTATCCATGGGCCCACTAATGTGTTTACCACCCCAGATCATTATGCCTCCACCGCCTTGTTGGCGTCTCAAACGCTGATGGCGATTCTGTCCGTTCATTACCCAGCTTTTGCACCTTCTATCTGGCCCATCAAGTGTTGCTGGGGTTTCGTCCGTGAACAAAACTTTAGAGAAGTTAATCTTCATCTTGTCCTCGGCCCATTTCAATCGACTTTGAATGTGATTTCTTGTCAACGGAGGCTTCGATACAGGTTTGACTGTTGTTGCTATTTCCCTCAGATACCGTCACCGAGTACTTTTAGATACAGTAGGATCCCCAATGCGACCGAAAAGCTCTTGGCTGGTAAGTCCAGGGTTCATCGTAGCCCCTCGTTTAAGTCGTGACATGAGACGACGTGAAATAACCCTTGGCTAGCCTTTATCTGCCCTTTTGCGTATTTGTGTAGGGTCGGCGGTGAACTTTTTCACTGTTTGATGAACCTATCATTTTAGAAATTTCTAGGGTAGATTTACCTTTTGAGAGTTCTGAGGTGATAGTTTTCTTTTTAGCATTACTTAAACTGCTTTTATGGCCCATTTTTTTTACTAAATTCTTACATTTTCTAATAATTTGGCGCCAGTTTGTTTACATTGCGCAAATCAGAAATTTCAGTGATTGCGCAGGTCAGTGTTATCAACAATGTGTGTAAATTTTGTGTGAATTGATTGGACCGTTTTTGAAATATTATAAAAACAGTTGTCTCGTAATAATTTGGTACGTTGTATGTATATTAGGTTGGTGCAAAAATAATGTCGTTTTCTCACATAGTAACATATGTGAGAAAACAACATTATTTTTGCACCAACCTTATATATATATATATATATATATATATATATATATATATATATATATGTATTTTGAACAATAAAAATTAAAAAAGTAAAAAATTAAAATCCTCAGACACAGTGGGTTGTAGATTAATATTCTTTCGTTTTTTTATTATTATTCCATTTAGATTCCTCGACTAGTTTCGGCCGAAATGGCCATCATCGGGAGGAGAAATATTTCTGCTTGCTGCTAGCACTAAACTACAGAAATGAATGTCTTGATGGAGAAAATGAACTTTTGTCTGTAGTTTTCATTTGTTTTTATATTTTTTTATCTTTTTAACATGAATCTTTTAACATTCCTTGTGTTGGTCAAACAGTCTCTTTTAAGTTGTTATTTGAGATAAGAGCTGGATGCTGCTATGAATTCTCTGGTCAGTTTGACAGTTTTATTGGACTTGGTGAGGGGATGTGTCTCTGTTTAGTGTTTGTGTGTGTGTGTTATTTGGTTCTTAGGGAGTGAGTGAGTATGATATGTGTAAGCGTGTGTATTGCTGTGGGTGTGTGTTATCATTTGGCTCATTAGGGAATGAGTGCGTATGATGTGTGTAAGTGTGTCTATTCGTGTGGGTGAGTGTATAAGTGTGAGGCCTCCACACCTCCGTAAGCCTGTCTGTCTTGTGTGGGTGAGAAATGGGGGTAGTTTTTTTTTATTTGTTGATTTATATCTATATATTGTTAAATTTGTGATTTAGCCCGGCTGGATATTTTGTTTTTAGACGTTGTATCCACTTATTTTCATGCGACTCTAAAATCTTATGTCATTTATTTTCTCAGTGTACCAATCTACATTCACACATAACTATAAATAAAAACATTATTATATTCTATATACAGAGAATAATATATGTCTGTGTTTAAATATATATTAATAAAGAAACTTATGCCTACGTTAGATGTTCAACACGAATTTCGTTGGTTACCCAATTCAATGGGCACAAGAATATATCTTTCTTAGCTCTCTTAACATTGACTTCTACACCTCTTGGCTAAATTTTGAAATATATATATATATATATATATATATATATATATATATATATATATTATATTCGATTTTATACAGATTCAAGAATGAGGTTTGGGTCACTAACACACAAAAAATAGAATGTCTCTTATCGAGAATATTTAACATCGAAACACAAAGGAAAAAATTAATTATTATATAGGTATGTGTGTGTGTGTGTGTGTGCTTGTGTGTGTGCGCGCGTGCGCTTGTGTGTGTTTGTGTGTGTGTGTGGTTGCCTGCGTGGTATAACATAGTGATGCATTGCAGAAATAACGATAGAAATTACGTCAGTAACGGGACAGAACATCTTTGTGTTATTTTTTGTGTGAGTGTGTGTGGGCGCATGTATGTTTATAATATATATATATATATATATATATATATATATATATATATATATATATATATATATATATATATATATTATGAGGTATGAACCTAAGAATCAACCCCGTAAGATAAATGCCAGTTCAAGGCTTCCCAGTGTGAATATCAGCCCATTATTAGATTCGCGGGTTTTTTGTTTTCTTTTTTTGTTTTATTTTGTTTTGTGGCATTTAACCTCAATGGGTTATTTATTGCTGACCAGAATTTTATTTTCTGGTAATATTTTCTTTTTCCAAATAGTTATTGCTGATACTATTTTTTAAAAGTATTTCTGCAATTAAAGTCTATTTTACACTTTCATATTGATTTGAAACGGGTTAGAGGGAGGTAAACTCTTTGCCCATAGCTGCGACCCTAACAGTTGCAACCACCGTGGGTCAGGGCAGACCTGGGAATATCAGCTATTAAGAGATGGTTTCACGCCCAGCAAAATCTCCTGATAAGAGGCCTTGCTGTTGGAGGTATTTTATCGTCTTACTCAGTACTCGCAAGCAGTTTATCGTCATACCCAGTACGCTTACACAAGTATGGGTGTTAACTATTTGCCCATAGCTGGGGCCCTAACAGTTGCTACCACCCCGGGTCAGTATAAACCTGGGAACACAAGCTATTAATAGGTGGTTCCACGCTCCTCAAAAGCTCCTGACCAGAGGCCTTGCTGTTGGACGTATTTTATCGTCTTACCCAGGACGGGAACCGCGGGCTGTATAAATAGATTTATCTATTAGGTTGGTGCAAAAATAATGTCTTTTTTTTCATATATGTTACTATGTGAGAAATCGACATTATTTTTGCACCAACCTAATATATACGAAACAAGCTGACTAACCCCAGTGAAGGAAGGGAAAAACTATCTATATCATTAACTTTTTGCATCGCGCAATTATAATATATAAATTTAAGTTACGTAACCGCTTGTCATTATTTCCTATCTCATAAATGACAGTAATAATTATTCCCAAACAACACGAAAAGTATTCCCTGATAACGCAAAACCTAATAGTAACATTGCAGACACGTTGTATTTTGATTAGTAGGTTGCTGCGGCCACATTACTTCAGCGTTTCAATCAACTATTGAATTAGCCCAAACTGAGTGCTCATTTCTAAACTCATGACAACGTTATAGTAAGTTTGTGAAACGATGTATCTGAAAAAAATTCGCTTTGGTCAAATAAAATCAGAATACTTTTGCTCCACGAAACAAATATGAATAGAACTCATAAAATGTCATTTTAAATTTATTTTTAACAGTGACACAGTAACTTAGATGGTGAATAAACGTTTTATTATTACGAGGAATTTATTTCTATTTTCTGTTGATGTAACTTTTCGTGTTAAAGTATTTGCAGCATTACAAGTTAATGTTTCTGATATGTCATGTCGAGTCTATCTAAATCATTTTTACGAACTCAGTGAACCTTTGCAGAAACATTATAGCAAATATAATTTATAGCTGGATTTTTCCTTTACGTAGAAGAGAGTTTATTTCGATGTCGAATAAGTCTAGAAAGGTCTGAATATTTTTTTTTTTGTCTAAGTCTTTCAAATTTCACCATTTCATTTTGCAAAACATGAAAGGACAAATATAAAAGAAACGATTTTTACAAGTTCTTATATATGTGTTCAATGCGAGGATTTTTTGTGGTTAAAGACATTTTTTGCGTGAGCTTGCTTTCTGATCGAGTTAAAGGCGCATGAGGCATTAGTGAGAAATCTGCTGTACATATAGCGTAGAATTAGTTATATTTCCGGGGAATTCATGCTCAAAATTGGGAGAGACAGCTTGTTCATATAAACTGTATGTCTAGAAAAATCAAGAAAGCATGGCAACTGATGATTACATGAGGTGCGAAACGGAAAAGATATCAACGTCCGTTTTTCCTTCTATCTATCTATCTATCTATCTATCTATCTATCTGTCCATCTATCTTAATTCGTGTATCTATCTATCTATCTATCTATCTATCTATCTATCTATCTATCTATCTGTCCATCTATCTTAATTCGTGTATCTATCTATCTATCTATCTATCTATCTATCTATCTGTCCATCTATCTTAGTTCGTGTATCTATCTATCTATCTATCTATCTATCTATCTATCTATCTAATTGTCTATCTGTCCATCTATCTTAGTTCGTGTATCTATCTATCTATCTATCTATCTATCTATCTATCTATCTATCTATCTATCTAATTGTCTATCTGTCCATCTATCTTAGTTCGTGTATCTATCTATCTATCTATCTATCTATCTATCTATCTATCTATCTATCTATCCCAGTCCACTCATCCATCTATCTATCCCAGTACGTTTATGTATGCATGTATGTATGTATGTATGTATGTATGTATGTATCTATCTATCTATCATTTTATTTGAATTTAGATGGGAATCAAATGGAATAGTATATATATATATATATATATATATATATATATATATATATATATATATATATATATATATATATATATATATATATATATATAAGAAAAGATCGGAAAAGAAATTTCGATAGTGGAAATGTGGGACACATGAGCATAGAAGTAAGCTTTTTGTCGTCTGTGCTTCTGTATTTTGTCACGTATCCCGTATTTGTGTACTCTGCCATCTTCCGCGTGGCCAGACAAAAAATTACTGAACAATGATCCAATGCAAACATGACTTGTAACAATTTGTCCCTTAACAATGCTGATAAAAAAAAGTGCATAAAAAAAATTGTTGAATTGAACAAAAACAATGCGAAACAAGAGAAGACCATAACGATAAATGAAAACAAATGAATCAGCAGGAATGATAATAATGGTAATTTTGGACCTAAAATTAAATAAAAACAAGGAGCCCAAATAAAAAAAGTAAAGAGAAGGAAGAGATGAATTTGGTACAAAGCGTAGCTAAAAGAGACTATGCATTGTGGAGAATTATGATGTCGGCTAAAGTAAAGAATTACTACTACAACTACTACAAGTAATAATAATAATAAAAATAAAAATAATAATAATAATAATAATAATAATAATAATAATAAGAAGAAGAAGAAGAAGAAGAAGAAGAAGAAGAAGAAGAAATTCGAAGGAGAAGGGTAAAAAGAAGAAAAATAATCTAGATAATGGATTTCGGTTTTCTATTAAACGACATAAGTTTGGGAAAATGAATATCTCTACATTACCGGCGTGCTAAGGAAGATTTAGAACATAGATGTTACAGTCGTACCAGTAGCTTTATGACTGCTGTAATCGGCTGGTGTAACAGGAAGACATAAAATGAATCAGAACCGAATAATAATAATAATAATAATAATAATAATAATAATAATAATAATAATAATAATCATTTAATAATGTTTAAATTGTTTATCATTACCATTTCAATATTTGCATCTCTATAATCAAGAAATCACTTCACTATTAATCAGATATATACATATACATAAAGTCCAACAGGCATCAGTAAGAAATGTTATCCTTTTAGATTTATTAGTGCTACCATTTTTAGAATTTTTACATATCTATCTATCTATCTATCTATCTATCTATCTATCTATCTATCTATCTATCTATCTATCTATCTATCTATCTATCTATCTATCTCTATCTCTTTATATATATATATATATATATATATATAAACAGGAAAATCGACCTTGCTAACTGAAACGCTCTTCTGTGGGTTAATCTCTAAAGCACGTTAGGCTATATGACGGTTGCGTATAAGATACAGGTTCGATTGCTGTCAGAGGACGAATATTGTCTGTGGAAATTTCTAGGATATTCAGGCTTGGAAATGTCGTTAATTTGTTATGAAGAGACCATTTACGTACATATTTCTATCTGTAAAAAAGAATGTATAAACATAAAATTGTCTTCATATATATATATATATATATATATATATATATATATATACACAATACTGAAAAGGTTAATGGTCAGAACTGGATGAGACCAAGAAGCAGTATAGTAAAGAGTGCTCAATATGCATGTGAAAAATAAAAATAAAAAAAAATTAACTTGTGGAGGTTTTAAATTTACTGAAGTAGGAAAGCAGTTGATTCCGCTACCTTGGTTGCAACCTTTCACTATTGTCAGGGGATTATATCAATTGAATTCTCAATGTTTTATTTAAAAAAAATATTAAAGAACGCTATATTAATTTAGAAAATACATAAACAATCGCAAAACGTTGGGTATGATAGAAATAGTTGAGGAAGATGCGAAAATGAAGGATAAGAAGAAAAAAAAAGTAGGAAAAAAGAAAGGCTATTATAAACATATTGGTTGGGGGTACTTTTAAAGTACATATTTTTTATCCAGTCTCATATAAATGTCTTGTATGAAGGCAACGACTCATAATCTCGGATCTTTGATTCAAAAATCTTTTTGTATCTGTGAATATTTTATCTTGTTGGCAGAGGTTGCAAATGTTATTATGATTGTTATATATATATATATATATATATATATATATATATATATATATATATATATATAACAATCATAATAACATTTGCATTGTCCATTTGTTCCATTAAGCTTCGAACCGTTGTATCTTACATATGTATAAGTTATCTTACTGGAATACTCCAAAGTTTTTTTTTTAGAACTTTATTAGACTTTCAGAAATATGGACGTATGCTCAAGACAAGACTCGTGATGAAATTGATCATATACAAATATTATAGCTAAGGATCGGAAGCTCATGAATGTTGAAATTAAGTTCATGAATATATATATATATATATATATATATATATATATATATATATATATATATATATATATATATATATATATTCCAGGATGATTTTATAACCAATTCAGGATGATTTTTGTCCTCTCTAACCTTCTAACTTTCTCTCCTGGAGAAACAAAGTACTTCAAATATTGTACGTACCATTTCATTTTCAAGACTTTTTTCACTGTTCTTTACATGAAACTCATCTCTCACGAGCAAAACATGTTATGGATTGAGTTGGATCTTTTCTAATTGATCTCTTTGGCTGTAATGTGAAATAATGATCCCCCTTCCTGTTGTGACCTC
>OZ010583.1:85089374-85119374 GCA_963932145.1 Acanthosepion lycidas
CTTCGCTATAAAAATGTATTTCTACACTTTCATAGTATTTTGACACCAGTTTGGGGCTAACTATTTGCCCATAGCTGAGGCCCTAACAGATACTACCACCCGGGTTAGTCTGAACCTGGGAACTACAGCAATTAAGGGGTGGTTCCATGCTCCTCAAAACCTCCCGAGAAGTATCCCTGCTGCCGAATGCAGTTCAACATCATGCCCAGGACGTCAGGGTTTAGGAGAGATAACACAAAGACAAAATTTATTAAGTGTTACAACGGACAGTAAATTGTGGAGAGCTATAACCGCCAACGTCCTGAATTTACTTGGCACATAGAAGAATAATAATTTATTTTTATTCTGTAACTTGCTTTGAAATATACAAAACCGTTCCTTTTAACAGAAAACAGATATAAATAGACACCCTTGTGCAATTAAATTGAAATAAAAATGAATAATTCCGTTATTATTGAATTTTTTTCGTATTTTTCCAATTAAACATGACACAGTGCACATGTTAGAACTCCGTATGTCCATTAAACTAAGTCGTTCCTACACTACAAATACTCGATTGGATTTAAATCAAGAGCGTTTTCAGATCAGTTTTTGATCTGCTCGCTAGTAAGGCCTGCCAGTGTGTTTGTGCTGCGTTACAATTTTCGTACAATACATTGGAGTAACGCTCATCGCAAACAATCGGCACAGGACAACTAATAGACAGTCGAGACAATAGTGTCTGGGAGTGATAAAAATCTGATGCAATCACGGATGGCGCAATATTTTTCAAGCCCAAACAAATTTCATCATACAACCCGGAAATAGATTCATATTACTGCAATCCACTGATCTAATCTAAAGTAAAAATAGAAATCGATTACACCCTGCCACTCCACTGGGTCTAAAAGTTACCGTATGCTGAAAGAAAATAAAAATAAAGCGGTTGTTTCAATTAATTTGCACAAGTGTGCTCCAATGAGCATTTACCCGTAAAGAATGAGAAATTATTCATTTAAATTCCAAGTCTCTTTAATCTGCTATTCAAGTCTTAATTTTTATGGCTTTCTTAGAAACTATGCAAATCTTAGATTAATTTATTGGTCATATACAAAAGTCATTGAATGATTCGTTTTTTTACGTTCTATCAATATTTGAAAGATATTTAAAGCCAGAAAATTATTTTAGACTGTAAGATTTTTTTATTATATAATAATGGTTTAATGACAATTTTTTGTAATTAAACCATAAATATGGAGAAAACAGGCGGGGGGATTCCTAATTTTCCCAATTTTATTTGCCCCTAAATGAATATAACGAACCCAAATGGAATTGGAACTCGACTCTCCGATTAACAATTTCGTTACATTATCCATTATAACACCTGCACATCCAAGCTTACAGAATCTGTTATTCCCAAGCTGTCACCGATCGACGTACTGACATGTTCCGAGGTTGCTTACCTCACCAGTGATAATACAGGATTTCTAGTTGATACGTAAGACATAGAATATGAAAATTATTGGCGAGACATAAAATAATATCTGATGCTTCACAATTATCAATACATGTTATGTCCTATTGATTTTATGGAAATATTATTCCTAATATTTAGAGGTATCAATGTATTTTAATTTGCTTTCTGTAGATCATATGAACATTTAAAAAAAATGCTAAAGTTACCAGTCTAGGTTGGATTTCTACTGACCGTATGCAAATTGTAAGCTAACACATGTATTATGTATTTTCTTCGGGCTTCTAGTAACGATATATAGACATTTAACTAAAATTTTATTATCATCAACGTATGCTGTCTTTCAATTGGCCATTAACAGATATTTTACAAAGATGTTAGAATTATCCATTATATTCTTTGCCTTTTTAATAACCATATACAGATATTTAAGTAAAACTGTATAATTATCAACAAATCTTGTCTTTCTATTTGCCGTAAATAATAATAAACGTGTTAGAATTATGATTATACATACTTTGCATTTATAGTAACCATATATTAATATTTAAGTAATATTTTTGCAATTACTAATGTATACTTTGCTTTTCTATTGAACATAGTCAAATATTTATTCAACATTTTATATATATATATATATATATATATATATATATATATATATCAATGTACTTTCGTTTGCTTTCTTTTTACTGTATGCAAATTATCTTCTTCTCCAGAACATCATAGTGGTTCAATGCCTTGTTTGGCATGAATTGATTAAACCATATTTAACAGACTTTATATGGTTGTCAATGTATTTGCCTTTCTATTAACCATATAAAGGAGACTTCCTGATGATATCGGAATGGTGGGATCAATCCCAGCGTGCGCTACCATTGGAAAGCGCCTGAAACCCATACCACGAATTGATGCAAGAAATATGAGTGAAACTGGGTAGACGGAACCCTTGAGCGCCCGTCGATAGCTGTGCTAGCACAAAATCACAAGTCATCCAGGCCGAGAGCTTGAGCGAGCTTGCCTTGTTCAAATTGTTAATCACGCTAGATAACAAGCTCTCTCCCAGAAACTGTAACTAAGGTCTGCTCAGCATAGTCGCAGTATAAACCACAGCTGGGCTCAGTGGGTGTTGAATAAAAACAAATGCGTCTGAGTAAGCGTCTGCAATAGGGATTGTTTAGGCACCATAGTAGACAGGTATCCTCAAATACGAGTGGCCAGCTTTACAACCATATAGAAATATTTAGGCTGAATTTTATAGTAATATCTTCATTTTCTTTGCCTATCTCTTGATCATATGCTTATATTCAACTAAATTTTTATAGTTATCTGTCTCCCTTGCCGATTTAATTCCCATGTACACACATATAACTAATATTGTAGACTGTCTATATTTCTGAGATGAGGTATTATGTACACTATTTACATTATTCGGACTATCTTCCTCATCTTTGTTGACATAATTATTACAATGTTTCATCCGTTGTACGCTCCGGCCTTCTTCAGTTTAACCGACACAAGGACACATGGCACAATGGATAAAGGCGTTAGTTAAATCCAGTGAGAAGACCCAAATAGTGTTGTTAAGACAATGGAGAACTTGGAGATGGGAATTAACAGGAGGTAAATGATAACTGACATCCATTAAAAACATGGCACGTGGAACTAGAACAGTCTACTCCAGTGAGCAAAATAAAGCGTTTGGTTCGACATTCCAACCACCTGAAGAAGGCCGGAGCGTACAACGGCCGAAACGTTGTAATAATAAGTATGGTGACACAGATGAGGACAATAGTCCGAATAACGTAAATAGTGTAATGTTGTAGAGTCTTTGCTTTTCAGTTGATTACCTATATATATATATATATATATATATATATATATATATATATATATATATATATATATATATTTCCCTTGCTGTTCTATGTAAATATTTATAAACTACTTTATCGTTCCCATTAATTGTATGCATTTCTATTGACCATATACAAATATTTGGCTAACATTTTATGGCCAACACTTTACTGGCGATTTCTCTTTATCATATGCAACTATAAACTAGCATTCTATCTACCTTTTATGTTGAGCATATGCTTCTTTTAGCTACCACGTGCATTCCTTCTATATAGGCATATTCGAAATTTCCCAACACTATAGGACTAAAATATCTCATTCAGAGAAAATAACATTGTTATTCAACCAGCAAATATTTGCCACGCCTTTATATAACGATCCTCTTATTTCATTTCTATAGAAGATAAAATGAAATATCGATACTTATGACATGAATAATCAAGAGTGGCCTCCCCTTGTTTTTTTACTCTTCTTCTAATTCTGTATAACGGGAGTTTAAAAGGAGACTATACGCGAACCTTGTATTCCCAGTTGAATAAAACTTTCTTAAAGCCTACACCTGCGTACTTTCGTCATTACAACTTGTTCTTTTCTTTCTTTCTCTTCTTTTCATCGCATGGAGTTATTTTAGAGACTTAAAACACGATAAACGCGATATATTCTACACCAGTCAAGGATAACATTTGTTCGGCTTGTTATTATACCTATCATGCATAAAAGAAAAGCATTCTCACATTTGTATATAAAATTATATTAACTGTCTCAAGAGAACACACATTTGTTACAATCTGCATCATATATATTAACTTTGAAAACATCTTGATTTAATCTTTAAAATATTGCTTAGAAAAACAGAGAAACTGCGTAAGTGGAGCATTTTTCTAATTCATTTTATAATCCCAATTAACTGGTATCTATCTATCTATCTATCTATCTTTGATATAACAAATTTGCATTT
The DNA here is from genome assembly GCA_963932145.1 of Acanthosepion lycidas. Taxonomy (NCBI): domain Eukaryota; kingdom Metazoa; phylum Mollusca; class Cephalopoda; order Sepiida; family Sepiidae; genus Acanthosepion; species Acanthosepion lycidas. The sequence continues at coordinate 85,093,643 of OZ010583.1, forward strand.
TTTCAACAAGATGTCACTATCTTTTAGCAAGAAGAATAATGTTCGTTATTGAACGTTTTTGGAAATCATGTGCGTGATTATATTTTCCTGACATTCTCGTCCAACGATGGGCACACCAAGCAAGAGGGAATAAACGATATATTTCAGGGGTTATTTTGGTGTTTCATCCCTGACTCAGTGTTGCTGAGCTGACCGGATTGTTGTGCTATGTTCAGTGTCACGCATAGGCTTAAGAAAATTATTTGCTGTTTTTTTTTTTTTTCGCTTGACAAAGTGTATTTGGAAACTTCACATGTCGTCGGTCCAATCGAGATTCTTGGGGCCATCATGAAAGACCATGTTGAATATTTCATCTTGAATGGACTGTAGCACTCTCGACAGCATTCTATGCAAATGATTTGACAAATATAAAAAGGAAAAAAAAGGTTTTGAAACATGCATTGCCCGTTTAAAAGTAATTTCAATCGACTGAAGCCTAAAGTTTGGATATCAATGTGAATACGAATAGGCTATTTTCCTGTTCTCGGATAAAAAAATGACAACAAAACTAAGAATATATTGTATTGGAGATCGTCAGCGCGATGCTTGTTTTAGCTGTGTAGGCAGGGATTGAACAAGATAGATTCTATGGTCTTTGATTTTTTAATTCTGTGATTGCACTTGAAATATATTGGCAAGAGAACAATGCATGAAGGCAGGTTTTGTATTTGCAGAGATAATTGAATTGCTTAAATATACAGAGACTTCTATATTGCTTTTAATAACTGATAATAAATAAATGAGTTGTGCTTCAACAATTAATGGTTGAAAAGAATTAAAATTATCTTAAAAATTAATGGTGAAAATAAATAAACTTCTGTGTTAAATCTGTATGTTATTATTTTTAACACTACTTTTATTCATAATAATAAAAATAGTTACCAGCAGAAAAACCCTCTGTATTTTACCGAGACCGATAAAATAAGCTTAAAATCATGTTTGTCTATTTAACTGGACTGGAAAAATAGACAGCTACATATAAATATTTTTAATATCTTGATATGATTTTCTTTCTATAAGTATCGATTTTAATCAGTGATGCAATTAAAGTATAGGGTTTCAGGCATGTAGTAGAAATAAATATATATTGATAATACTTTGACATGACTTAGTCTGCCAAAATCGGTGTTATCACGAGTATCGAAAGGGTTGGATAATTCTTGTAGACAGCATTTTGTAGACCCTCCTCAAGATTAGACATCAGTATTGTAAATTATAGATATACAATGGGTTCATAATATCGATGCAGTATAAAATCAAAGCCTACGTTCTGCCATTGGCCTTGTTCGTTTTTGACTTTGTCGACTGCACATAATAGTTGTGACATTTGGCCACCGTCTTTAAGAAAAAGAGCACCATGATGTAATTCACTCCGCTAGAAATTTCGAAACGGCATGCTATATCCCTTGGCATTCGTAGCAGAAGGTCCAGTACAAACATTTCAGCGTATTTGGGTGCCAATCGTAGGACAGTGTAGAATTCGGAAACAGATGATTCTAATGGACATTACGAAGGTTTTTGGAGTGATCACTAGTGATGGCGACGTTATGTCTCCACTCATCTTACCCACGGGATTTCAGAATGAAGACAGATATCGACATCAAGTATCTTAAAGAGGAGGGTTGCCCTAAGGCTGCAAGAAGAAAACATGTCCGGTAATAGGGCTCTGCACCATTTACCACAAGCAAGAGAACCCAGTCATGGCTGTCAGACAATTTCTGCGACCGCATTACCCCTGACATCTGGCCACCTAACTCCCCAGATTGCAATCCCCTTCATTATTATGTTTGAATCGCAGTTAAGCAAGAGGGGCACAAAACTCCTTGTAACACCAAAGATGAAATGAAAGTGATTGGAATGTCGAACTGAACCCTTTATTTCACTCGATGGGGTAGACTGTCCTAGTTCCACATGTCATATCTTGCGAATGTCAGTTATCAGTTATCTCCTGTTTATTCACCTCTCCTAGTTCTCTACTGCCATAACCAGGTATTGAACACATGCTGACACTGGATGTAACCAACGCTTATATCCACTACGCCATGTGTCCTTAGCCACATGAAGAAGTCCGGAGCGTACAACAAACGTACACAAATGTTGTGATAAATATGACAACAACGATGAGGACAATAGTCCGAATAATATAAATACTGTACATAACTCATCTCAGAAATATAGACAGATAAATTATCCCTATAGTATTTCAAGATATTTTTGTGCAATCTTGATAAATATATTAGTTAAAATGATACGTTAGTGTTATTTAAATGTTTGCCTAATTTAGATGTTTTAGTCATTTTCTACTGATTATCAACACTTTGCAAGTTATTTAAAGCGTAAAACGATTTTTGGATTGTAAAAAGTTTTTTCTTTTTTTTTTAATAATAATGACTTAGACAATTCCTACTAATTAATGTATAAGTGAGGGTTGAAAGAGGTGGATTCATTCTTTTCGGAGTATCACGTACTATTAGAATATGTAAGATAGATTACGTTTAACATTATTCTCTTCTTTATCTATCTATCTATCTATCTATCTATCTATCTATCTATCTATCACAATCAATTTTTCTCTCTAGCCATCTATTTCAGTCAATTCTCCTATCACAATCAATTTTTCTCTATATTTCAGTCAATTCTTCTATGTGTTTATCTGTCTATCTATCTATCTCAATCCATTATTCTATCTATCTATCTATCTATCTATCTATCTATCTATCTATCTATCTATCTATCTATATATATATATATATATATCACAATCAATTCATCTATCTATCTATCTATCACAGCCTTGTAGATTTTGATTATCTTCGAATTAACGGTCTTATTACGAGACAGGTTTTATGTTGAATTTATGAATGTTTCCTTTGGGAAATCACTCAAAATAATAAGAAGACCATATTGATATTGATAGCAAAAATGATGTTTTTATATCATGAGACTTATACTTATAAATGTCCTGCTACAAACAAGGTAGAGACGTGACCTATATTATTATTGGATATTGAAAAATAGGTTGTCCTTTCATAAACACAAGGCTAAGTATAAAATTATACTTTGTATTAAAATTATACTTTTATATTCCATTGAAAGTTTTTTTTTAATACTCTTGGCAAAAATTTATTTTTCCTGTTTATGTGTGTGGCTTATTCATTCATATTTTTCATTCCTTTCTAATATCCATCGATTTCCTTTGCATCTTTTAAAAAGAATCTTCTGTCATTTCATAAAATTGAATTACTAGCATACGTGAAGGCACAATGGCTATTGGTATTAATGTGTTCAGGAAAGTGAGCATATCAAGAGAAAGACAACATAAGATATTGCTGAAGAGTAAAGTTATTGTCTTAATTTTAACTTAAAGTTAAAAAATATATTTCATTTAATGCTATGAACACATCACTGTCCTCGCAAAAAATATTCGGCTGTAGCTTTGTAAACTTTCTTTGAGTAGATCTTTTATGCTGAAACTATCGAAAAATATACCGACAAAGAATTATTCTATAATTGAAATACCGTGAAAAATATTGATGTTTCACAAATGTCATGTTCTCTTCAGGTCCACGGCTGGAGTTGAATCACTTCCGTTGAAAGCTGTAGATGTGTGAATTTTGAAATGAGAGAACACATAGTCAGTTCTTCTATCTATCTATCTATCTATCTATCTATCTATCTATATATCACTGTCAAATCTTCTATCTATCTATCACTGTCAAATCTTCTATCTATCTATCACTATCAAATCTTCTATCTATCACTATCAAATCTATTATCTCTGTTAAATCTATCTATCTATCTATCTATCTATCTATCTATCTATCTATCTATCTATCATTGTCAAGTATCTATCTATATATATATATATATATATATATCTATCTATCTATCTTGTAGATTTTTATTATCTTCGAATTAACGGCCTTATTCTGAGACAGATTTTATGTTGAATTTATTAATATTTTCATTGGGAAATCATTTGAAATAATAATAAGACTATACCGTCAAAATATTGAATTTTCAAGAATCCCATATTCTTTACAGATTCATTGCTTCAGTTGCATTAATTCCATTGAAAGCGGCAGATATGTGTGTATTGCAATGAAAATTCGGATAGCCGACTTAGAATTCCTGTCGGCTTGGTTACATACACTTGCACGTAAATAAACTTGGCAAATGTATGAATCTATTTCGTTTCCAAAATATGGATTGAATAGTAAGATATATCCTGTCTCAGATATGAGTTAAAAAGTAAAACAGGTATTTGTATCTTATAAAATGTATTTGTATGTTATAAATAGTTAATGCAGTATTCTCTGGCAAAAAATAATTATCTTTGCAATCCACAATATTATTCGGCTTTACATAATCCACCAAATTGTTTTAAACCGTAAAAAACAACGCAATTAATCAATGAAGGACACGCTCCTTATGCTTTCATCCTGAAGAGACACGTCTAATTAATAAACCTACCCAAAGAAAACGTACTCAAATTATAAGCATAAAATATTTCCGATTTGAAAACAACGACAGTGTTATTTTGTTGAACAAATATATCTTTCAGTAAGAAAAAACCTCGTCACAGATATTCTAAGAGAAGAGAATTTCTCGCCCCGGGTATGATGATAAAATATTTCTGTTACCAATGCCTCTTGTCGGGAGGTTTTGAGGAGTGTGCAAGCAACCTCTTCATTGCTGTTGTCCTCGGTCCCATCATGATCCAGGTTGAGAGCCTCTGTAAGGTTTCCGACTGCGGACAAATAGTAAACCCCCTAACCTGGACCAAAAATATGAAAATACATTGTAAGTAACAGATTTTCATAGTAAAATAAATAATACCAGGAATACATCTTTGGAGCTAAATTAGCAAATCTCATAAGAAAATAAAATTCCGGCATTAAATGACACATCTGTAGTTGATATACAAAGCAAACTAAACCAGACTGGAATTTGGGGATTAAAATGACTGAATGTGATAAAAAAGAGCTGACGATACTGTTGCTAATATAAAATATAAGGAGAATAATTATGTTTTAACAAAACGGACGATAAAACTAAGCATAAGTTGTATTTATTTAAATATTATTTATAAAAATATGTAATCAGATTAAATTACAACTACTGAAGACTAAAATTACATACATACATATATATATATATATATATATATATATATATAGAGAGAGAGAGAGAGATAGAGATAGATAGAGAGATAGATAGATAGAGAGATAGAGAGATAGATAGAGAGATAGATAGATAGATAGATAGATAGAGAGATAGATAGATAGAGAGAGAGATAGATAGAGAGATAGATAGATAGATAGATACACACACCTAGTGAGCCAGACAATATATGGTTTGTGTGGCTCACTAGGTGTATCTAGGTCTGCTCTACGGTTGTATTGAGCTCTTTTGTTAGTTAGTTGTTTACTGGTATCAGGTTTTTTTCTTTGGGCTTCAGACCTGCATCTGTGCGATTTCTTCTGCAATAGTTCATGTTTGTAGCTCTTTCTTTTTTAAAAACCTTTTTTCCCCTGATTTGATTATTGGCAAATCAATAATTCGAGGGTTTTTCGAAACGAGTATAGTTATCTATATTTGTATATATATATATATATATATATATATATATATATATATATATATATATATATATATATATATTTCAATTAAAAGGTGCAAATATAATTTATAAATTCATGAATCATTCATACAATAAACAAATATAGAGGTTAATGATTTTAATGTCGAGAATACTTCGTCGCAAACAATATAAATAAGATAGACCAACCGCGAACTTGTATATGAATGATATGATCCCTGTTTACAAATTCCAGTTGCATAAGGTCTTTTTCATTTTTTACAAGCTTTCGTCTGTTCCAACAGTCATCATCAGGTATGGAAATAGATTTTGTTCTTGTTTTTTAATTCTCGGTAATAAGAGTACAACGAAAATAGAGATGTAATGCGAAAAAATGCTATGAGAAATGTGTTATTGTACCGCACGTTGCAAAACAATAACAAGGTTAGTCGTTTATTTTTGTTCCATCTTGGTTGTCATAGTTTATAGAACCAGTCGCATGTTGGCGACAATATTTTATTTCAATATCTTTGTTTTCCTCCTGCCTTGTTTTATATATTTGGTATATATTTCTATATACTTTTAAAATGTTCGTTTAATACGCCTTACCACACACAAAGTTTTTCTTTTTTTTTATTGTACTGTTTGGTATTTTCTTACCAAACCATAAGTACACTTAACAAGTGCGTTGTTTGTTATAATTCGATAGTCTTACACGAATCAATTCGTTCCGAAAAGACAATATTATCAACTACTTCAGCCACCCACAATTTATCTTCTTGCTATTAAAAATCTGTCCTTTTGCAAGAATTCTGTCTCGCTTCGAGATAGAGTGTAGTCACCGCAAAGAGATTCAGCTGTACATTTCAGAGATATGAAAATTTTACACGTTATCGTAACGTTCTGTTATTTTTTCTGAGAGAATTCTGAATCAATTTCTAAGGTTTTTTTTTCTCTCTCAGCTGTATAGATTAGGAGAAGTATGAGTACTGTTAACGGTTCCGTTATTTCTTTTTTTGTTGGTGTCGATTGAGCTTCAAAATGTGCTAATCATTGTCTTGATCCAGACACAGAGGTAGAATATATTCTGCCGCCGCCACTGTCAAGTTACATCATAGACTAAATGAGTAGATCACTACACATTGGCTATTTCTTTCACGAAATATCTGAAGGAATCGACATGTCAATTTTTAAAAAGAGACAGGAGACCCGTTATCAATTATTAGCAGGGAATCATTTTCTATGTGGTCGTCAATTATAAATACGTCGATCTAAGTAAAAGAATAGTAACATTTGGCTTGTCACGATCGTTGACATAGTCTACGAGTCAATGGCCTAGTGGACAACAACGTCGGTTTGGGAATTTGGTGACCCTAGACATGAACAGGTTAACTTTGTAATTTTTTATACAATGTGTTCAGCCTATACAAGGCCAGAAAGCCACTCGATGTAGAGGGTTAGTGTAAGAGATACAGTTTATAGGGATATGTATGGAAGATAGATGTTGACCCTAGACAAGAACCGGTTAAGTTCTTGGGAGTCGGTTCCATAAATCAGCATTCCGTGGGTAGAATCTGCTAGAGTGGGACCTATATCTCACCAATCTAATACGAAGCGTATGAGCACGGATCACTACGGTATAAGTGACGTAACGGATATTAGACGTAAATGTTAGAATTGGTGGAACATAATAATGCAATTCGTCTGAAGACTTTCCATAGAAGCGAAATGCTTACGAAATTCGTCTGAGAGAAAATGGATTGCAGGTTGTCAGTTCAATGCCAAGAATTTCAATGAGTTTCTATACTATTAGTTTAATATTTTCCGTAACATCATAGACAACCATAGAAAAATTAATGAAGCCTCTTTACATGACAAAAACGTAAAATACCCGGGAAATATTTTTCAAAAAAGATTTATTAGAAACCATATTTACTTTTTGTATCACACATATTGGCCGTATAGAATATTCATGAAGGTGGCAATTTTTCAAATTTCAAATAAGTCGGAATTAATATTCTCCCTATTTTTTATATATGATATTAATAAGATGGAACAAAATCATCGTGTTCCTGAAAAAAATATTTGAATAATAACAAGAGTGTTGCAGCACATTGCATATGTTGCGGGTGTTCTCTGCAAAGTTGAAGTAAATCGTTTAATTGTGGAGTCATTTGTATTTGGTAGGCATGGGCACAAAATAAGTGGTCTGCACTTTATTTCAAACATTTCATGAAAGATTATGAATAGAATAATGGATACCTTCAATTATGAATATCAATATCTAAACATATTAGGTTGGTGCAAAAATAATGACGTACTAATGTCGTTTTTTGACGTTAAAAATACGTCAAAAAACGACATTATTACGTCATTATTTTTGCACCAACCTAATAGTTTTGGAAATGTATCTAACTACATACAAGGACATATGCAAATGAGATCCGGTGATAAACATGGGAATGAAATAGTTTTGGGATAAATTTGTATTTCGTAAAATAATCTCTCTGTGAATGCGAGGAACGGATTCATGACTTATGGCCTTTGGTCTGTGTGACTTTGGTTATTACGACAATAAAAATTATTACAAGAAACATATCTGTGGTCAGCGTTTAAAAAGACAAAGATCGATTTTCTTAATTCTTCTAGGATTCTAGTCGATAGAATATCCATGATCACAAAGGCAACCCAGAGAATAAAGTTTAGACAAAACTTAAGAAAAAATGGAGTGTCCATGACGTTACATGGAGTGTGCTCTATCACTATATATATATATATATATATATATATATATATATATATATATATATATATATATATATATATATATATATATATATTAGGTTGGTGCAAAAATAATGACGTAATAATGTCGTTTTTTGACGTATTTTTAAGGTGAAAGAACGATATTATTACGTCATTATTTTTGCACCAACCTAATATATATATATATATATAGAGAGAGAGAGAGAGAGAGAGAAAAAGAGAGAGGGGGAGAGAGAGGGTGACAGAGAGTGAGGGGGGAACGTCGAGCCGGTGTAATGGTTAGAAAACTTTTCTGGCTAAAACGATTACGACTGAGTAGTGAGTTCAATCCTCACTGTGAGCACCTTTATTTCGCCCTTGAATCACATCGAAGCTACGCTTGGAAAAACGGTATATATATATATATATATATATATATACAGGTGTGTGCTTTTAAAATGACGTCTATAAAACCCTGATTAAAATGTTATCCTACCACAGATTATTTCTTGTTCAGACTTGAATTTATTTGGCAGCCACGTGGTGCAAGGGTTAATATACTTGCCAAGCTAAATCAAATCTAGTTGAATAGCGAGTACCATCTTCACTGGGTCCCTCTTATATTCACCATTGTGCCACATCTAATGTGACACCATTTAGGGGCGCAAAAAGAAGGAAAAAGAAGGAAAGGAAAAAGAGAAAGAAAAGAAAGAAAAAGAGAGGCGAGACTTAACTTATATGATAAAGTGAGGCCACCCCCGAGAAATAACATTTGAAAATGTTATTTTGATAATGGAAGACACTGGTGAGGGTTCTGTCGGTCATTGTCTTGGGGCTGGCTGGCAGGGTCCAGTTTGATACACGTTTTTTTTGTTTGTTTTGTTTAGATAGATAAAAAATTAACTGTGTCTTTGTGGCAAACAGATTATCAGGAGTGGTAAAATTCCCTGCGAGGAAATTTTAAAGCTAAAGTCACCTACGAGAAGAGACATTTGAAAATGTTATTTTGATAAATGAAGAATGGTGAAAATTCTTAGGGCCATTGTCTTAAAGCTAATTGACAAACACCAGGTGGACACAGAGTTTTAAATAGATAAAGATTTACTTGTGTCATGATGGCAAACAATTTAATAGGTCATCTGTTGACAACACCCAAAGAGAGCCATCTCTAGGTTTGGTCTTTGTCGATGGTAGGTGTCATTGAGAGAAAACACATCTGGGCTGTGTTGGAATTTGAATATGACAGCGAAACAATATCTCGTTGGCGCTGAAGAATGAGTGTGTCTGGTTGACTAGCCTCTTGGTGCTGGCTAAAATCTGATTGAAGAATTCCATATGCCGTGACGTTAGGATAAGAATTGAGATTATCACTCTACGGGTCGTATTGTCCTCTTGGCGGCCAGAGAAGAAGAGAGAAACAAAAGAAAGAAAAGGAAAAGAAAAAGATATTTTTTTCTTTGAGCAAAATATATATATTTTTTTAAGAAACAAGGCTAGTCTAGTCACGCACACACTGTTGATCGACCATTGGTTGAATGCTAACCAGCCAGGCGGAGGTGATCATGTGACGTAAGGAGGCAGCCCATTGAGAGGTATATATGAGAAGTCCCTGCGACGAAGTGGGGAGGACCGTTGACGCCCCTCTGGGGCATGGGGAGGTGTCCATATGAGAATAAGAGAAGATGGGAGTAAGAGAAGACTTCCAAAAATGGAAATAATAAATTTTTCCTGACCGAAAACAAAAGAAGGGGTTTATGGATTTAGAATTATCAAGGAACCTCAAACCCCGACCAGACCACCCCGGTTTGGGTCGGCGTCCATATAAGCAAAGTTGCAGCGAGCAAAAATCAGTTTTTGAGTTAGTTCGAGAGTTGGAGAGTTCAAGAGAGAGTTCCAGTTGAGAGCTCTGAAGACCCACCACGAAGAGCTGACCAAGATTCGCGCAAACTGCCGACCTGATCTTCTAACCAAGAGCAATTTATTTTTTGAAGAACGACTTAGACTCACACCATCAAAATAAGCTTTGTGAATTTCGCCTGAAGACACACCAAGAACCAGTTTCTTAAAGGACAGACAGCTTAGATGTTAAGACTCGCCTAAAAACCACGTGTCACAATCCATATAGCGGGTCGGGAGATAGACGCAGTTCTATGTATCCAGCAACCAGATAAAAGTATTGTTATCCTTTTTTTGTTACCATTTTCGATTTATTATTTTCTTTTCTTTTGCACGTACTTGTGCGATACCGCCCTCATTCGAACTCAAGCTTGCAGTACGGCCCCGACGCTGATTGATTTCGTCTGTCTAAGATCAATTCACAACGTGGGTAGGCAGACTGGAGATCAAAGTAGTTACTTCGGTAACCAGACGTTGGAAGCGAGTTGGGAACGACGAGGCTGATATCGAATCTAACCAGATTCCCATCCGAATCACTTAAAGGTTAGATCATCACAATTGGCGCCGCGACCAGGATAAGACCCGGAATCGGCTGACGTCACAATTTGACGTAACGGTTGGATGCCACATAAGATACGCTTTGAAAGTCAGTATTCCGTAGCTATGTGATTTCTGGTTTCAAGACGTGGAAGGAACGTGAAATCGTTGGGCCAAATTCGAATTCGAATTCAGTTTGTTACATTCACCTATACGCAAATACACTTCCATCTCTAATCTCCCTAGTTGAGGGTTAAATAGCAAGGCACAGTGGACTATCTATCCCTTGTTGTCAGTTATTCTAGGAAGAGGGCAAATGACGGTGCGATAGTGATGTGGGGCCAAAGTTGGGACCACAGAAGTAAAACACGGGACACGAATTAGATGTAAGAAAGATATATTAAGGACAGGTTACAGAGATAGTGTAAGCGGAGCTTACTATATGTTAGTGTCCAATACTGGTAGTCGTACGCGGCTCTCTGTCTCTCTCTATTTCTCTGTCTAGAGTGTTGTGTCGCATACTTAATATAGACCTGGAAGAGTCTATTGTGTAGGTAGTTCCGGTCTCACAATAGATAGCATTATCTAAAGTAATCTAAAGTGATCTCTTTTTTTTTTCTTTTTTTTTTTTCAGTAAGGTTCACTGTGTACAAATCCTGGAGCAACACGATGTAGTGGTTAAGATTAATTCAAATATACGCTCTTAAGTAGGCGCCAAGGGAGTCGTGTCTGATGGTAATTGACTTGGTTCAGCAGGAAGTTTCGGGTCTTTCAACAACATACACCCATCGTCAAGACGACCCAATCAGGGTAGATCAAGCCCATATTCCCCATCGCAATCAAGCTCTAGCAGATAATCTGCCCCTTTAATGAATTAGATGAGGACAGACCACGTTTTCCGCACACCTGATTGGATGTTTGTAACAACCAATCCACTGCGCGAACTGTCCTTTAAATGGTCCACAGTCGGGACTAGCTTCTTTTCTTTCTTTTTCAGTGGATAGCATTTTCAATGGATAACCGAGGAGGTAATTTAACGTTTTTAACACGTCTGTCGTTTCCTAAGAGTAATAGGAACACTTTATGTAGATATGTGGGGAAGATAGAAGTTAATCCTAGACCTGAACAGCTTACGACTGTAGTGATCCCGAAAACATCCACTTTGGAGTTAGTTTCACAGAGCAGTGGCTCGCGACAAGAATTTGTTAGAATTGAACTTACTTCCGGCCAATTGAATACGGAGGTAATGGGGGAGGGGTCCGCTACAATTTACAGGAGGATAGGAGGAGGACTCAGATATTTACCTGAGCGGTACCGGGAACCTACAAATATTCTTACATCTTTAGCGATTGATCGTATGCACGAGTTCCATTTGAGGTTTGGATTGAGGCTGATGCCCAATAGTCGCTCAAGGTCCTCCCTGATAAAGGTTTCGATCAAAGTTTCTTTATAAAAAAAATAATTCAGCGAACAAGAGTTGTACAATGATCGATGTAATTCACAGGGTGCGATGTGTAAATTTTCGCCATTTTATATATTTAGTTTCCCGTGTGCTTCTTATTCATTTTTGATTTTGTCGACTGCACAGTATAGTAAGGGCATTTCGGCACGGTCTGTGAAAAAATAAAGCATAAAAAAGACTCAATCGCGCCAGAAATTTGGAAACGGCATGCTGGAATGCTTGGCATTCATGCCGGAAGCGAACATTTCAGAGTCTTTGGGTGTCAATTTGAGGACTGTGCAGAGGATTCAGAAAAGGTCTGATGAGCCTAATAATGGTATCGAAGCGAAGGCAACTCGGACAACTCTCTCTGATTATTCTGATAGGAAAAAAAAACTCTTGAATTTGTTCGTGAGGTCCTCAGACCTCAACACGTATGCCGACATCAAGTGCTTTGAGGAGGTAATGCTGCCCTGGGTCAAGAAGGTGGCTGACGGAAGACCCTATAGCAGAACCCAGTCATAGCTATCATACCATTTCTGTGACCATATCACCCCTTACCTTTCGCCACCTAATTACACAGACTGCAACCCTCTTGAATATTATGTTTGTTATGACACAGTTAAGCGAGAGACCAATAAAACATCAACGATCAACTGAAGGCAAGAATTATGGCAGCACTCATCAACTTAAGAAAGGAGACCGTACAGAAGAGTTGCAGGAGTTTCCGAAGTCGTACGGAGAACATATATGAAGCCAATGACGCATTTTATGAAACAAATTTATTCCTTAGTATTTCAAGATATCTTTGTGTGATTTTAGTAAAAAAGATTCTGTTAAAATGAGATGTCAGTGTTATTTACATTTGTGCGTAATTTAAATTTCAAAGTTCACGTGTTCTTCATGTTTTTTTCTAGTTTGAGGGGAGCAACTTTTTTGTTTTGCTCATACGAATATAATTTTTTTTTTTGTTTTTCCTCATATATGAATAACTTTAATTTTTTTTTATAAGCATTTAAGAACTTTGGTGCTATGCTGATAGTCGAATTTATTTATTTTGGGCTTTAAATCTTCTATATAAAGGGCTTCAAGAATGTTTAGTTTATGCTTGTTGTTCTTTTTAGGTAATATAGATGCATTTCAACTAATATCCGTCTAATCTGTGAGTGTGGGCATGAGTGTTCTTTTAAGAGCTGATACATTGAGCTATGTTCAGACAAATGAAATGTAAGACTTTCTTAGCCTCGTCGCAGTAAAGCCAATGTACATATTAACATTCTTATCAGAGATACAATCTCTTAAAGGTCAATTAAATTGATATACATTGTTAGAATTATTGCAAGATGCTAGTTGGTGGAGAAGAGTTGTTTTGGACAACTAGGTTGGTTGTATTAAATTTAATATAGTACACAATTAATTATTATTTTTTACTTGCATCAGTGGAAGATATATTAGTGTTTATGAGTTTTTCAGAATGTTTCCTTCTGTTTATAGTTGAAATGCATTTCATTACGATATAACAATTTGATATGTTTAGAGATATTTGATATGTGTTCATTTTTATTTATGTTAAAATTCGTAATAGCTTGTCCAATTTGTTCATGAAAAATGTGATTAGGGAAGTCATTATTAATGAGGGTTTGTTTAATAATTTTTTAAATCAGTGAAGAAAATCTTTTTTGTTGAAGAATTTGATTTTGCCCGGATTAAGTTTCATATAATAGCTATTTTGCATAAGTTAAGACATTCAGTTTTATATTTGAGATTACATGTGTTTACACTAGTCGTTTTTCATAAAGCGAGTTATTGTATTATTATTTCTACAGTCTACCAATACATAGGCGTTGAAATATAGGCATGACAGAGGAAAAAAATCACGTCTACACTTCTATCAAAACAACAAAGATCTGCGGCTAAAGAACTACGTAAGCACAACAATTATATTAATACATATATATATATATATATATATATATATATATATATATATATATATATATATATATATATATATATATATATATATATATATATTAGGTACCTCCACTATTTCGGCATAAATTTTCTATATTCAAGTTTAAAATTAATTTTTTACAACAAAAAAACATTCTTGAAGATTTCATTTTACCTTTAATTGAAAGTTTAATAATGAAATTTATGATTTCTATTAATTAAACAATTCTGGTGTATTTCAGATAGAAACTATATACATTTGATTGTCAAATTTAATTTCAAATTTTTAAATTTTCTTAAAAACGGCCACTTTCTTAATTTTAAGAAATTTGTAAACAAACACAAATTTATCGATTTTGAAAATATTTAAAAAAATTTCTGACATGCTATTTTAGTAAAATTTAAAAATTTAAAGTTAAAGTAATCTCATTTGAAAGAAAGTTTTCTTACTTATAGCATAAGAAAATAATATACAACCAATTATTAACGATCGATCCTGTTAATCTGACCCACCTATTGATGGATTGTTGACTGACGAAGCGATGACAGCTACTACGGATTACCATAAATGACATAATTTTTAAAAGTCTGAGTTTTAAAAAAATTATTCTATTTGAGTATGACCCACACTAATGGAAATACAATACATAAAATAAAATTATTTAGTGAAATAGTAAATGAAAAAAAGAAAAAATACAACATAAAAAATTATTTTTAAAAAAAAGTAGCTAAACTAAATTCATTAAACTTAGCAATTTTGGATTCGTCAATTTTTTTTCTACTTAATTACTACATAATATCGAGGAGCCCTCCTAATACAGAGCTTTACACGATATTAAACTATTATAAATTATTATAATTAAAATTTCTTAAAAAACGAAAAAATTCCTGTAAAAATTAATTATTCATCAGAAAAAAAATTATTTCTTCAGACAATAATGTCCTTAATATTACTTATTTATAAAAGCAATTAAAAGCTTTTCTAATTAAGTAATATCATAGTTTTATTGGATTCATTATTTTTCAATTCAGACAAGATTTTCAGTTAAATAGCTCAAATTTGAAAAAAAAAGTAGGTTATTTACCATCTCCAAAGAATCCTTCTTTTAACAAGACAAAAAAAATTCAGGGGCCAAAAAGTTTTGGGGCGAAATTTCATGAAATTAAATAAGTGGGGGGGGGGGGTAACATATTTAAAAAAAAAAAAAAATTTTACCAAAATTTTCTAAAAACAAAATATTGCAAAAATAATTTCATTCAAATGTGAAAATTTCATTAAGATCGGACAATTATTTGATTTTTACAAGAATTTCCAAATCAATATGTTTTCCACGGGAAAAAAAGCGCAAAAAAAAACTACGTTATTTTAACGTCACCGCGATGACGTAAACAAAAGAAGACTTCAAACAAAATTTCGAACGTGTAAGAAAATATTAAAAAAATTCAAAAAATAATTAAAAAATACTTTTTTCTTTCATCTTAATAATAACATAAGCATTTTGACGATAATAATTTATTTTCTTTAAGTTTGTGTAATTTTTCATTTACGCTGTGCTGTTTTTCCGTGAAAACAGTGGACATACCTAAATGTGTGTGTGTGTGTGTATTAAGCATCATATTTTCATATATATATATATATATATATATATATATATATATATATATATATATATATATATATATATATATATATATATATATATATATATATATATATATATATATGCTCCCGGAAATCCGGTTGAGCTCTCTAAGGGAAAGGAGTTAAAAAAGGGGGATCCTACTGCTATTAATCATTACTCTTGAAGTATGAATTGAATTTTCCGACCCGCTGGCGTATTTAGTATAGAAAAACTTTAAAATACCTTTCTTTTTTTTCCCTGTGTCGAAGGCCTAGAGACAAGATATCTGACTGATGTCAAATCATTTCCATCTACACTGAGGGCATGTGATACAGCGAAAAAATATGTCAGTGAATGTCTATATATATATATATATATATATATATATATATATATATATATATATATATATATATATATATTGTTTTAGAATTTGCATAATAATTCCATACATGTATTAAATTTCGTAATTTGCATAACAGCAGTAGCCGTGTACATTTCTAATTCTGCTAACATTTTTGTCAACAGTTCCTATTTTACTTAACTTTTTTCCAGAATAATACATTTAACAGTGAGTCTGTGAATGTCTCTCTCTCTCTCTCTATATATATATATATATATTTATAGACATTCACAGACTGACTGTTAAATGTATTATATATATATATATATATATATATATATATATATATATATATATATTGTTTCATAGTTTGCATAATAATCCCATACATGTATTAAATTTCTTAATTTGTATAACAGCAGTAGCCGTGTACATTTCAGACTCTGCTAACATTTTTGTCAACAGTTTCTATTTAGCTTAATTTTTTCCCAGAATAATACATTTATTTTAAATTAACACAAGGTGTAGAGGAGGGCGTTATACTTCACTTGAATAGAACAAAATTTATTAAACTATAATGGCTTATACCAATAGGTTTTCACAACAATTAACATTTTCTTTATTATAACATTTCACTTATTCGGGATTTGTCATATTTAAATGCGGGGTGGAGATGTAGTAGAAATTTGATAGTAAAAAATAGAATCTGTTGGAATGCCAGAGCAAAACTAATATAACTCAGTAAAATTTGATTTTTCCGTAGCTCAGTGCTGAATTACAGATATTTACCCTAGCGTATTATCGTGCGTGTTGATATTGCATCAAACAAAAATGTAAAATGGACACACGTCACAGGCAATATGTAAAACACGCCGTAAAATGGACATATGGACCGCGTGGTAAAACGTATTTAGCTGATCTTTTTACGACACAACACCAAAGTGGCTAGCTAAGAAAATCGTATTGCAAGGAGCCTTCAAGTATAAGGAATTTTATTGTCCTTACGGATTAGCAAATTCTTATTCTTTCACAATTGATCTGAACCGTAAGGCCGAATCTTGTGGAAAATAAGAAAATGAATCTAACGTAGGGTAGGTTGAATGTCATTTCCTTTTAAGACGAAAACCCTTTAAATTTATTTTGTTTAGTGCTAGTTAATCGTCGTTGCTATATTTCGATTTCGGCAATTGACCCCTGAAAAGTTAAAGAAAAGTTTATAAATTGACGTAAATATCGTTACATATTTATCTGCTGCTGATGTTATGTTGCATTTAGTGTCACAATGACCCTACAATACCCAGAAAACATATAATATATATATATATATATATATATATATATATATGAAGAAATATAGTGTTAAGATGTGCTATATTTATGGGATAAAGTGCTCAATATCAGAGATGTGTAAATATAAAAGTGAACATAGAAGTCAACACTTAGAGGCGACACTCTGTTTCATGCTATATGCAATCGTCAGGCCACTTGAAACAGGACGCATGACACAGACTGTCGCCTCTAAGTGTTGACTTCTATGTTCACTTTTATATATATATATATATATAGTTGAATTGATGTGCGTGACCCTGGGTTTTACGCTATTTGCGATCGTCAGACAAGTGTGTTTATCTTCACATATTATTAAAACGAGTTTGTCTGATTTTCGCAAATAACGTGAAACCCGGGGTCAAAAACGCACATCAGTTCAAATAAATATGTCAACTCTATCACTGATATAGGGCTCTTTCCAATAAATACTGTGCATATATAATATATAAATAATATATATAATAAATTACATATATATCATACACACACACACATATGTAAGGGAGAAGTTATAGATGTTCCAACGAGAGAAAAGTGAATATTTTAAAAAAGAAGTGATAAGCCGCAAACCTTTTGAGTTAAAACTTTTTGGGTTAAAAGGTTGGAGTTTTAAAAAAAATATATATATATATAATAATTTATTTTCCATATATTTTGCTACACGTGTTTCGAGTCTTGCGGCCTTCATCAGGCGAAGTGTGGAAATTTACACATTATTTGAAGGAATTAAATTAATACATATGCGAGAGTGGTTGGAGGTGAAAAAAAGTGCCGATGGCGTGAATTTCTTTAAAGAGAACACAAAACTTAGTAAAGAATGACCCACATACACGATTTCATGATCTTCTTCTGTTGCACATATAGAATGAGACATGTAGAATCCACTTATGAAACTGCAACGAACTATCACTGATTTATAATTTCGAGTGGCGCCTTCAGTAGAATGTCCATCATGTATAGCACTCTTCGCTAGTTGGTCAACCGTTGACACCCGGTATAAAATATATATTTGTGTTTCTGTGTGTATTAACAAACCAGACTTCAAACTCCTCGATTATTATGCGTCTGGCACTGTTGAGCGAGAGACTAACATAACACATCTTAACATCAAAGATCAACTGAAGACAAGGATTATGGCAGATATCACCAACTAAAACAAGCAGTCATCTAAAAGCCGTGATTGAAGTCAGAAACGATTTTATTGAATAAATTTACTTTTTAGTATTTCAAAATATTTTTATGTAATTTTCGCCAAAATATATGTTAAAATGTAATGTCAGTATTATTCTCTTTTTTGCGAAATTTAGACAATTTATCCATCCATTCTGTATGTGTGTAATTATATAGATATTTACGCAGATTTATCCTTCTCTCTCGATATATATATATATATATATATATATATATATATATATATATATATATATATATTATCAGAGATGCAATTTCCCAAAGGACATTTAAATTGATGAACGAAGTTGTTTTTTCTTTTACAAAACGCTTCTTGACGGAGAGGAGTTATTGCGTATGATTAAGTTAGTTGTATTAAATTTAGTGTAGAATATAATTAGTTTTATATTTTACTGGCACCAATGGGGAATATATTAGTAATTATGATTTTTTTTTATGACTTTTTCTTCTTATCTGTAGTTAGAATGTGGTGAATTGCGGTATAGTACATTGATATGTTTAACGTTATTTCAGGATGTATTATGTTCTTTTTTACTGATATTAATAATTCTTGTAGCTCGTCTAATTTGATCAACAATGTAATTAGGAAATAAATTATTAATGTGAGCTTGTTTAATGTTTTTTTTTAATTCCGTGTAGAAAATCGTTTTTGTTGAAAAATTAGGTTTTGCACGTGTTATGAAAATATATATGTTGGTTTAACCACTCGCAAATAGAGGTATATATCATATCAATGAGTGTAATCTCCCAACATTTAAAAGGACATTCCTTCCAACATTCACGATTTAGTGGAATATTAAACAACCATACAACTATAATCCACTACGAAAATGAAAAAAAAAACAAACTAATTTTGGAAGTTTTTTTCATCAAGAAAATACGGTAAAAAATAAATAAAATCAATTGTGAGTATAACAACAATGTTCTAAAATGTGCATAGCAGCAATATTTTAAAATATCTAAATTGTAATTGTGAAAACTACAATTAAAAAATATTTAAATTAAAATGCTTAACTACAAGTTAAATAGCAGTAGAGACCGGCGTTTCCCGGGGATGTAACAGTAAGAGATAGATCAAGTATCGACCATCATAAAGACTAAAAAATAAAATTGACAAAGATTATTGTTTAAGGTTGACGGACACGCATGTCTTAATTAGTTTTTTGGGTTTTTTTATTGGTCAAACTCAAACAAAAACATTGTTTTCAATCGTTATGAGTCTACCGATTGAATAGAATTTTATTATAAACAATTGTCTTGTAAATGGAATTTTTAAAGCATTCTGAATGTAAAAATAAAGAAAAAAAGTGTGCAAGACAATAAGAAACACTACCTGCCAAAAAAAGTGAAGTTTTGTTGAAATCGGTTGAAAAATGTAGGAAATCCGATCCCATATATAAACGAACACGCACACACACACACACACACACAACCAACCAACCAACCTGGGTTTTATAATAAGTATAACTAGATAACTCGATATTAATAAGTATAACTCGATATGAGTTGTCCCCTTTTCATTAATGCCTCTTAATCGTGTATTCAATTTGATTTCGTGCAAAAACAATTGTGTTTTTCCAATTTTTGACGGTGTCAGAACCACCGAAACGTAATTTTATGTAGTCCTGTGAAGTTTTGTTGAAATCGGTTGAAAAATGTAGGAAATCCGATCCAATATATAAACGTACAGACACACACACAATCTGCGTTTTATAATAAGTAAGATTTACATAAATTAAATTACATCCCTTACATAGCGGTCAATTTTTAAAAAATTACATCGTTCATTCTCATATATTCATAACTTACATTAATTATTTGTCTTAGTAAATTCCCCACTGAAGATGATCATGAATGAGATTGAAAGTTCTTAGGAAAATAACATATAGATAATTACAGCTTTTTTTCTTGAACACTTTTGTACAATCACTAAGAAATTAATTTGTGAAATTGAGAGGATGCAACTCCGGATCAAAATTAAAAGAGAAACTTACCAAAGTTCATGTTTCAAGTCTTTCCAAATGTCTCGATCATTAAGAAGAGCTCAATAATTTCAGTATCGTAGAGAAACATTTTCATTAGCTACATCTTAACATTTTCGAAACAATTCATTTCAAATTTAAACTTTCTTGTGTCGGCTAACAAATTGAAAAATGATACATCAATATCTTTTAAAAATGTAAAGTGAAATATCTTGACTTTAATCAAATTACGCGGTATATAGGGAATTTAATATATTCTGTGTGCAATGTTAAGTATTTGTATACTGAGAGCAATACTTGATAAACTGAATCTCTAAAAGTAGACCATATTGATGTATCTAGGTGATATGTGATTTTGATGTGTCGAAAAATTTGTTATATTTAATTATTAAACCTTATACATTTTTTTTAAAAATTCAAAATTATTGGGTTTTTTTTCCGAATTGTTATTGACAATCGCTTCACGAAAAAAGAAATTCAGTAGTGTTCGTTGGCAGGCTGCTGTGACACCATTTAGGGACGAAAAAAGAAAAAAGAGAAAGGAAAATGAGAAAGAAAAGAAAGAAAAAGAGAGACGAGAGTTAAACTTAGATGATAAAGCAAAGCCAACCAAGAGAAGGGACATTTGGCGATGTTATTTTGATAATGAAAAAAATGGTGAAAATTCTGACGGCCATTGTCGTAGGGCTAGCTGACAAAGTCCAGGTTGATACAGTTTTTTTTTAAATAGATAAAAAATTAACTGTGTCATGGTGGCAAACAATATTATGAGAAAATGGTGAAAATTCCCTGCAAGGAAAAAGAAAGGAAAACAGAGGCGAGACTTAAACGTAGATGATAAAGGAAAGCCACCCACGACAGGGACATTTGGCGATGTTATTTTGATAAATGAAGAATGGTGAAAATTATTATAGCCATTGTCATAAAGCTAATTGACGAACACCAGGTGGTTACAGAGTTTTAAATAGATAAAAAATTAACTGTGTCATGGTGGCAAACAATATTATCGGGAAAGAATTTAATAGGTCATCTGTTAACCGCACACAAAGCCCAACCCTGGGTTAAAGTCTTTGTCGTTTGGACAAGATATCTGTGTTGTGTTGAAATTCGGCTATGATAATAAAACTATGTCATCAGAAATTGGCACCAAGAATGTAAATACGGCTAGGATAGTGAAACTGCTTTATCGGGACGAAAAATTGGCTGTGTTTCGCTAGATGATCAACCACTTGATAATTGGCGAAAGTCTCATTGATAGATCCCAGGTGGCATTGAGGATAAGAGCTGCGATTAAGGAAAGAAAAGGAAAAGAAAAAGATAATTTTTTTTTTTTTTGAGCAAGATATATTTTTTCTTAAAACAAGGCTAGCCTGGTCACACCTACACTGTTGGACGCCCATTGGCCGCATGTTAACGAGAGCCAGGCGGAGGTGATCATCTGACGCAGAGGGAGGGGGAGCCCGCCGCCGCCTATTGAGAGGATAGGTATGAGAAGTTACTGCGAAGAAGTGGCAAAACCGTTGACGCCCCTCTGAAGTATGGTGAAATATCCATATGAGAACAAGAGAATGTGGGGGTAAGAGAAGACTTCCAAAAATGGAAAGGAGTGGAAAATTCCTGACCGAAAATAAAGAAGTGGACTATGGATTTAGAATTATCAAGGAACCTCAAACCCCGACGAGCCCACCCCGGTTTGGGTCGGCGTCCATATAAGCAAAGTCGCAGCGAGCGAAAATCAGTTCGAGTTGCAGTTATTTCGAGTCCGAGTTCGAGTGAGTTCCAGTTGAGAGCTCTGGAGACCCAGCTCGAAGAGCTGACCAAGATTCGCGCAAATTCCAAACTCATCTTCTAATCAAGACCAATTTATTTTTGACTCACACCACCAAAACAAGTTTTACGGATTTCGCCTGAAGACACACCAAGAACAAGTTTCTTAAAGAACAGACAACTTAGATGTTAAGACTCGCCTAACAAAAACAACGTGTCACGAATCCACATAGCTGGTTGGGAGATAGACGTGGCCCTGTATCCAGCAACCAGATATAAAGTATTGTTAACCTTTTTTTAATAACTTTGAACTTTTCGAGTTGTTATTTTATTTTCTCTTACATCTATTTGCGCGATACAACCCTTATTCGAACCCGACTTGCATTACGGCCCCGACGACTGATTGATTTCGTCTTCCTAAGATCAATTCACAACGTGGGTAGGCAGACTGGAAATCAAAGTAGTTACTTCGGTAACCAGGCGTTGGAGGCGAGTTTGGAACGACGACGCTGTTATCGGATCTAACCCGATTCCCATCCGAATCACCAAAAGGTTAGAACGTCACAGTTGGGTGCCGCGACCAATACCAAGCCAGTTGGTCGTCACAGGACGGGATAGCACGACTGACGCAGACAGGCGGACATCACGTTTGGAGCGACACCCACCCGAACGAACGAACCGGAGTGGCCGAGGTCACAATTGGCGCCGTGACCAGGACAAGACTCTGGATCGGCTGATGTCACAATTGGTGCCGTGACCAGAATAAGACCCTGGATCGGCCGACGTCACAATTGGCGCCGTGACCAGGACAAGACTCTGGATCGGCTGATGTCACACTGCGCAAAGATCCGTCACTGAAAAAAGGTTTAGAATTCTTTACATACAGGCACCTGGTAAACAGGTCCCGGCAATGATCTGGCCGACTAAATGTAAATGAAGACAGTATTGCATCCAGTGAACAACATAATAAATTTGAAAATAATACATTTTTCCTATCCCTTTGACAGATTACTTTTATCATGCACATATACTTAAACAATAAACTCTGAAAATCGTTAAAATTATATATATATATATATATATATATATATATATATATATATATATATATATATATATATATAATGATGAAAGCGGAGACTATAGAAACCCATGGTAATTTTTTATTTCGCAAGATCATTTACTCTGTTCTTACAATGAGCTCTCTTTGGATTCATATACTCTTTGGATTTATGCATATGAATTATCAAATATTATATATATATATATATATATATATATATATATATATATATATATATATGTGTGTGTGTGTGTGTATGTATGTATGTATATGTATCAAACATATTGTATATGACAGATAAAGAAAACTTGATTATTTTTTTATTTAGTTTTTCAAACATCCTTACCAAAGGAAATATAATAAGTGTGGAAAAAAAAATTTCCTTTTCTGTCATATTCAATAAAACATATTTAAAAGAAAGCATACTACCCAAATATACATTATACATACATAAACACATGCACACAAAAGCATATATATATATATATATATATATATATATATATATATATATATATATATATATAACACAGCAATTCCTAACATGTTCAAAATTTACTTTGACTGCTTTTACACACGCACGTACCCGTCAGAAGCCTCTCAATACTCCCACACACTGTGTCGAATGTTTTCGCAGACCACCATGACATGTTGATGAAGCGTCACTTATGTCTGCTGCCTAAACCAATTGTATTTGGTGGCCCCACGGATACAAATTCAAAATCGAGGAAGCGTGCAGCCCATGGAAGTCGCCCTCTTCTACTTAAAGACCTTTCATCGTGTATGTTATCCATGGGATCGCGAACAAAAAATGTGCTAGAGCCATATAAGCCATGAAACATATGTGTCTTCTTATTAGCAGGATCACATCCTCTAGCAGGTCTGGAAGTGTGTAAGACGTGTTTGGAGAACATATGGAACTACCAGATTATCACCTACAATTTCAGCTCGCACAATAATCGTAAACTGATGCTGGTGTCTAGTCTGTATTGTACCATGGAGATTCTGATCCGCTCGCAGTAACGCGACGACAAACAGGAAAAAAATTTCGATGACTCGGCTGCCGTTTTTCTGGAAACGCAACCCGATACTGCTGTGCAGCTTCGCGTCCATTGCTATTCGCACGGCTATATGTAAATATAATATCTACCTGCTCACGATGTGAATATCCTGCCATAGTTAAACGGAATATTTATCTGTTAACTCCCTTTAAACCTAAAAGTACACGAACGAAAAATGCAACCTAGCCTACATGTCGACACAACCCTATCAACCGTAAATCTTCTTTAAACTTAAGAACTCCAAATGAAGTATTTAAGTACATGTTTATATCAATTTTGTCTTTGTTTTGGTGGGCAGAACCTAGCCCTAATGTTTGGAAAAGTATTTTTAGTGCAAACTATATATAGATAGATATAGATATACATATGTCTCTCTCTCTCTCTCTGTCTTTGTATGTGCCAGTATGTTTTTCTTCCGCACGACACTCAATAAGGAAAAAATACGGAGTGGGATAAAAGTGGGAGCTTCGAACCTAATGACAATCTGTGATAGACAAAATAATGAAAGTAACACCGTAGGGTAGAGTAATTTCTAAGCTATAATAAAAAAAACATATTATCCTAATTTTCCTCATTAAAACTAGCATAATCGAGATAATCGAAATACTTTTTATTTTTTTGTGAGTGGGGTGTAAGAAAAACGTTAATAGTCAACGTCGCTTAAAAAACAGGGAGTCGTGGAGACCCATGACCATCTGATCACTCAACAGGACACTAAAATATGGGGGAAAAAGATGTTTTCATGCTATTCTATTACTATTATCGTATCTCCTCTTAATAACGTCTTAGTTTTCGTTTACACGTAATTTGCCTATTGAATGTGCACGGGCAAAAACATGGACTTTGCTTCAAACAACCTAAGATGCCGGTTTGGTAATGATAATAGTCATATTAAGCGTCTCTTTATAAGGAATCATTCGGCATTCATTGAGAGAGTGGCTAGTAGTAATTCCGGTTTAAATTTATAAAATCTTTCTATTAAAAATTTTTTTTCAGAGAAATAGGTTTCTCAAGTCATTTACTTGTTGCTGTTCTTTCCAGCACTGATGGCGTTTATTTCCTAACCTTTTATTTGAAGTCATGTGGAACGTCAACACCTTAATTATGTCATTATTTTCTCTTTCAGTTATAGGTGCTATACATTTTAGTTGTTTTTGCTTTAGTTGTTTTCTTTTATCTGGA
>OZ010583.1:85121874-85189374 GCA_963932145.1 Acanthosepion lycidas
ATGTAAGAAACCCACAAATGCATAAATAGGGTCGAGATTTAGAAAAATAATAGTTAATTTTAAGCGACCTAGAACCGGTGGGAAATATTTAATTTCAGTGGGCGTCCTGGGTATGACGATAAACTACGTCCAACTACAAGGCTTCAGATAATGTTTTCGGAAAAATAATGTTGCCAGCTATACGTTTTTAAAACAACAATGGTGCCAGCTATGCTTTTTTGAAACAACAATGTTGCCAGCTATATGTTTAATAGTACTACATATTTAATATATATATATATATATATATATATATATATATATATATATATATATATATATACCTTAATTTGGCATTAAATGACCCACAGTGGTTGATATGCTATAAAACCCAACCAACCAACCAACCAACCAACTTAATTTCAGTGGGAAGATTGATTTAAGATACGAGTATTTTGAGTTAGGAGCTCGCACTAAGAACGAATTAAACACGTATCTCAAGGTATTACTGTATTAGACAGTTGAGAAATAATAGGTAAATAACTGCATATCATCGACAGCTGAACACCTACGGAAAATGGTAAAGTTTCAGTCAATAGAGTTTCCATCTAGATATTGAAAATTATCATAAAAGGAAGCCCTACAAGCATATCATTAACTTGAAACATGAAATATGCGGTTGCATGCGATCATTTATTATTATTTGTTAACATCATCTCTTCATCGTCCATCTGTTCGTACTTGAGTATTTTAAATACAATGCATACAATAATGTGACTGAATTTAGGTGAAATCCGGCTTACGGCCGTATCACGTTGCAACAGGTACACTCGTACGATCAGCAACGTCGAACAAGGTAATTTCGTAGATGGCTGACCTCAGGGAAATACATGGTGCTGAAAGCTTGCATGTTCGGCTAGCATAATGGATGACGGCTTGGAATGAAAAATCAGAAAACCGAGTTCCAATTCCATTCGGCTTCATTTTATTCACTTATGTGCAAATAACCTTGAGAAAAAATATGAATCCACCTATTCTAACCCGCCAGATATGGGTTAATTAAGATTATTTAATTAGCACTTAACGAGTATTAATGAGAACTTACTTTTGTTAATTAGTAAAATTCGTACTAATAAATCATAATCATCTCCAACAAAGAAAGAATTCTTACAATCTAAAAGTTTTTCCGACTTTAAATAACCTGCAGCGGGTTGATAAGCCGTAAAAAACAAATAAATCAATAAATTGGCTGCGTATGGTAACAACGTTGAAATAAGCATAGTTGTAATTACATGAAGTATTCTTAGATTAATTAACCGACACTTATGTTCTACATTCCTTTAAACACTCTACGTCGAATTGCTGAGTTTGGTGTCCTCTTTGGTTTCCTGTGGTCTATCGACAATTCATTAAGCGCCAAGTATTCATCACAGACTGAATGAACGACAGCCATTTTTCTTTAGATTTCTTTTTGCTCGCTTTATTTCCTGGTAGGCGACACTTTTCTTGGAGGAAGCGAAATGGATAGGGATATGGGTAAGACTGACCCCAAAAGTTTGTCAAACTATCGACGCTTGTCCTTAAAAGAAAATAATTTGAACGCTAACAACCTAGAAACGACAGTGGAATTTACATTCATCAAAAACGAAGGACCAGGTGAAATTCTTTGCATTATGTCTGTAAATATTTTCCAAGATTTCTATAATTTTCTGTTTCCAACAGATGTATTCATTTTGGTTAGTTCTCACTTCATTACACAGCTCCGAAAATCTTCAACAATATTTAGTTTTTAAAAAAAAAATAAAATGGCGGCAGGCACGATAATATGGCAACGGTTTAATGACTAGAAGTATTTTGATTGCTTAAAAACAGAGACTGCTATTACGCTTCATTACAACTCTGCAACATGTTGCTTGGAAACTCCGAAATGACTATTTATATTTTCAATTACTTCCAGCCTTTTATCAGACGTATCTATTTACTTTGGTAGTTTTTGGCAGTAGGCCTATACTCTATTTGGAATATTTTTTTTTAGCGGCTGCGATCATTTTAAATTAAAAATAGCCCTGTTTGTGTTCTTTCATTAAAACGTTTTTTCGCCAAGTACGAAGCCCAAAGAATCACTGAAATTAGAAGGTAACTGATTGAGGTTGTTTTGAGTAAAAGGATGAAATAAAAAAAAGTTTAGGTCATGACGCTGTCCAGAATAGATAAAAAGTTGAAATGAGACTTGAAGAGTTTAACATTTAACATGGAGGAAGCATCATCTCAGGTATATTTTCTTCACTGTAATTGTTCTGGAGAAGACGCTGAGTGGAGATTGGGATGTGAAGGGATGAGAACCAGTCAAGTCTTTGCTTGTCATATGGACTTTAGCTGCCTGTCTCTGATGTAGTGGAACAAAGGAATGTAACAATATTTTCCATGGAATATGCGAATGAACAGCAAGCTTATGATTATCCATCTAGGGGGAAAGTGGTAGTGACGCGGAAAAGAATTCAAACTTCTGATTTCCAGACATTTTTTTTGGAGTGTGGTGGGAATTAGTGGTTGAGTTCCTTATAATTATACTTGTGATTAAAGCCATTAATTTGCTTGTTTGACAATTAAGCTATCACCTCTCGAGTATGCTATTGTCCAAGCGTTTCTGGCCACCATCTAGGTTTCAAAGAATCTATTAAAATTACAGGCTACATTTCTTTTTATAAATGAATTTATTAGCTCACTTCAGAAAAAGAAACTTATCTTCCTCAATAGTTTCTACATATATTCAATAATAATAATAATAATAATAATAATAATAATAATAATAATGATAATAATAATAATATAATGAAAATAATGAAATAAAACAAGGAAATTAGCTCATTATTTCATAACATTTCTTCAAAATTTGATTACTTTTTGCTTAATCGATCTTTGTGGCTAGTGGTTGACTTAGGGCTGGTGAACTTTAAGATTTGAACACCATACAGTTACCTGTTAAATAGTCTCAGCATTCCAGCTTAATTTGAAATAATTGAACAAAAGAAAAAGTGAATTTACTAATTACTAAATCACAAACAAGTGTATATCTATCTATCTATCTATCTATCTATCTATCTATCTATCTATCTATCTATCTATCTATCTCTCTCTCTCTCTCTCTCTATATATATATATATATATATATATATATATATATACTATAAAAATCCAAAAGTTTTCTGTAATCAACAGCCTACCTGCTAAAACATTTTGAAACTAAATGTGAGTTTGAAGAATACTAATAACAAAAAAATCAAAAGCCAGGAAAATTATTATACGAGAAAATAAAAACAAACTAAGAGAGACGAAATGGCGAAAAGGCACACACTTGCCAATCTAGTAAATAACAGTGTTTAATGGCTCTATATATCCAAACTACTCAAGTTCCACATTCTTCGCGATCTTCAAGCGACCAGAAGCCAAATTAAAGAGGGCGGGACCTAGAATTTATACGAAAGTAGCCAAATACGACGTAACATAATTCACCTCGGTGAAAAAACAGTAAAGAAACAGTGTAACAGCCACCCCCACTGATGTAAAAGAAAATTGAAAAAATCCTAGTGTATGGACCTAAGGCAAATACACTAATCGAAAAAAAATGTTTTGGGAAACACTGGTGCGGTGGCAGGTGGCACAATAGGTGCTACATAATATGGTTACAACCTAACGATTGATCCTGGCATTTTCTTTCACACTCTAGTGTAGCCGTTCAATCTTAATATATCAAACTTTTCGTTAAGACAAAGCCTACACATAACACTGGTAATTTTACACACTCCGGTTTTTCTAAGAATTTTAAAAGTAATTTCTGGGTGCTTCTCTTTGAATTATATATATTCAAGAAGCGAGAGCAAGATCAAAAAGGTCAACCAATCTAAGAGTGATTTCATCTCACACTCCTCACACTTGCTCCATATGTGGCCTCCTTTGTGAATCACTAGCGGGTCTTAAATGCCTCTTAAGATTAGCGCATAAACTTTCATAACTGAATCAATAAGCTGGCAGATACTCATACGTCGGAACCGACGGGAGAGTCCATTATATATATATATATATATATATATATATATATATATATATATAAATTCGATCTTTCGCTCATTTGAAGGTTCAAGTACCTTAAAGATCGCGTGCTACTCTAGTTACAGCTAGAGCCATCCTTTCATAGGATTTAACTCTGGTAAGATTTTGGGCTTGGTCTACGTAATATGGGCTTCGAGCATTTTACTGAATGGGTAAGTTTGCTTTTAGGCCTTCCTTTCTCTGTCTTTTTTCTGTATTGTCTGTTTTATTCGAGAGTGTATCTTGATAAGAATTTTAGCTTTTCGCAAGTGCCTGTTGATTCCTCGAAACAACTTTTGTTTTTGTTTTATATATATATATATATATATATATATATATATATATATATATATATGTGTGTGTGTGTGTGTGTGTTTGAGTGTGTGTGTGTGTGTGTGTGTGTTTGTGTGTGTGTGTGTGTGCCTCCGTGCATGCGTCTGTATGTGTTAATAATAGGATCTTTACTATCACATCTAAGTCAATCGGCGATATAATTCGGAAGAAAAATAAATTCAACACTAATTCAAATTCTGGTATTCATCCGATAAATTGTTTAGAAAGCGAAAATATTTACGTATATGAGACATAACATGATTTAAAAGCCCCTATTTACGAGCAAAATGAGATTTACGTATGGATAACGAGTCAAACTTACTCCTAATACACAGGAACAATGTTAGCCATAAATTTGATTTTACTAATGTCACACTAATTAAAACAAGGTACATTTTTAAAACGAAATAGTTTAATAACAATATTACCAACTATAAACACACGTCAAAAACATTATATTACATCATCAACCTTTATTGAATCCATTCTTAAAGAATGTAACTTCTGGTATTCATTCATACAGAGTGCAGTAGGAATTTTACATTTTAAAAGTTAACAAATACTCACTGTTCTGTTACTAACAAAAAAGGTTTTTCGCTGTTGTTTAATTGTATATCATACAAAATTTATTCATTTGGGCTTTAAAGTGATATCTTCCAAAATGGTGATCTATGTTAACCATACACTCTAGTAGACGGTTTCTAAAGTTTTCTCTCGCCAGGAAGTTCGAGCGATTCCAGGTCAACTAGGTGGCTTTCTTTTTTAAGGGCTGAACACTTAAGTCTGATATTTTCAACTCATAGCAATATAGATTTTCTATCCGGAACAGGATCACGAAAACCTCCTTATGTGGCAATTACAGATTCACCAGTCTTAAAAAGGTTTCATCAGGAAACGCACGGTGTGCACCCCTCCAAACCTTGATGATAAATGTTAGTATCTAAAAAAAAAAACATGGTAAGATATTAGCTAGATGGAGATACCGCTAATACTTGACAAGCTCACTAGAAACTAGATACATGACAGTTTAAAATATGGGAGGCGTTTCTGTGGTAATTGGCACATATACATTTTTTTTGACGATAAGTCTACGAGGATTCCTATAAGTGTGCCGCAAATGCACCCAGATTCAAAGAAATAAAAATAAAAAAACATCGCCTCCCTAACCCGCAAAAAATACTACTCATCGATCAGGAGGTCACAAAGGTAAAACGGAAAAAACGAATAGATTGATCGACTAACGTTAACAATACATTCACAAAAACAGGCGCGCACAGAATATGGGCATCAAATGTGCTAACAATTGTTATTTCAACGAACTTAATGGATGTCGTTTTCAATTCAGCACTTCGATAGCTCTTGCGTTAACATTAGCTACACATTAAAAAACACGTAAACTGTTTACATGCGAATTAACAACGGAAAGTTTCAGGGTTAGACGTCGAAACAGTTGAGAATTGTGTTTAAGTCTTAGCGTTCAAATATGAATTCGAACGCCCACTCATCAGACAGGGAACGCGGAGTAAATACACCGTCAAATGATTTCCTAGCTCGCTACTAGGATCTAGTTATACGGTCATTCTGGTTCGCCCTTTTGGTTCACAGATTCCGCAAAAATAGACAGTGTTTTGTTTCTAGATCTTCTTTTGTGAAAGTCTGAAAAACTTCAGCACGATGTAAGTCTCTATCCTGAAGGGCAAATGCCGCGCAGATTAGAACAAGTAAGGCCTTACTCTCCAATTTCGCATGTTATTTTATTTTGACGTGACACACTTCTTTTTTTCTCAATCACAAAAACAAACACCGTTTACATTTCTCATTCTGACTCTCTTTTTTTAGACGTTATCTTCTTTGATACTTTTTGGCAGTAGGCCAATACTGTATTCGGAAAATTTTTCGAAGACTACGATCATTTTAAAATAAAAATAGCCCTGTTCGTGTTTCTTTATTAAATCTTTGTTCACCCAAGCCCAGGGCCAAGAGTCACTAAAGGTAGATGGAAACTGATCGAGGTTGTTGTATGTGCGTGAAGATAGGAAATAGATAGGGTATGTGATGATGTGCAGAATAGATAAAAGGTTGGAACTAGACTTGAAGAGGATAAGATTACACCGATCGAGGAATCGTCCTCTCAAGGGGGGGAAGCTTTTCTCCAATTAAATTCTTCTGGCGAAGAAGCTGAGTGTGGCTTCCTCCTTAGAAAGGGTATATGGAGAGGATGAGAATTAGTCGACTGTGTATGCAGGATTGAATTTAGCTGTAAATACCTGAATTATGGAACAAAGCAATGCAACGAGTTTACAATATCTTCCAAGGAAATAGTGAGAGAATGGTGATAGGCTGTGGGACAGGGGAAGCGACTCGCGACGCAGATATCAATTCAAATGATGCTTTCAAGGTCCAGGCTTTTTTTGGAGAGTAGGGGGATCTGAGCGTGCTTAAAGGGAGGAAATAAACAAATTAATGTTATGACTATGTGCAGAATAGTACATCTCCGTATTTTTGCAAGTGTGTTAATTTCTTGGTTTTAGTACAACTTACGTATGTCATGAGGAAGGGTTGTGTGGTAACAAAATAAGCACATCATATCTCCCCTCTCGCTTGTAACCATCCATCACAAAAAATAACCCATTTTATTCAGCTTCATAAGCTTCTATTTAGAGTTGCTGCTATATTACAGACTTTTTCAAAAGTTACAAGAAGTATCTTTGTCGTTTCTTTAGTCATTTAATGCATATTTTATTGTTCTTTTACTTGATTAATTTTCAATGTTAACTTCACAATTTATCCTTTCTTTTTTTTCACGTGTTGTTCTTTAATATGTTTTCTGCATACGAGCCTCTTTTTTCACATGTACGAAACGAAGACTTCACATTTATTCCAACTTCTTAAACGGTGATAATAACTGGGAAAAAAAATGAAGAAACATTCTCATTCTGTTCGTCACAGAGACAAGCTACATGATTGTGCACGCATAAAATCGTACACTATAACAAAATTCTGATTTTAGTCTTGATTTGCTTTGTTTTGTCTTTTCACCCAAAAGACACAAAACTATTGTTACAGAAACGAAAGAAAAAAAAAGCAACATTAATCAAATATGGCTGCAGAAATAACACGTGATTAATGATCCAGCATGGATTCATTCAAGATAAATGCATAGAACCTATGGATTAGAACCTCAAAGCCAATTTAGCATACGTCTTAATCTGATCGTTACCGGTCATATAGGATGTCATATCATCATAAATGACTGTGTTCCAAAAAAAAAAAAAAAAAAAAAAAAAACAAGAAAGAAGATCAAACAAATTTGCTGGCAATATTTGACAGACAAGTCCAATAATGCATACACTGATGCTGATCACAAATATATAGATATGAAACAAAAATTTTGTTTCGCACCCAAAATTGTCAACTAGGGCATTTCGCCTGATAACTTTTTCAAACAATCGCTTGGAATTACGAGGACTGGCTGAAACGCCCATAGGTTGACCCAGATACTCCCGTAGAATGTGACCGAATGAGGTATATTTTTCAACATATTACAACCTGCAGTCCCCACATTTCTTCGATCGGCGTTGTAATGTAAGGATCACACTGTTTAATAATCTTTCATCATGCTAGACAAACATTGATCAATACCA
This sequence comes from Acanthosepion lycidas, assembly GCA_963932145.1. NCBI lineage: Eukaryota > Metazoa > Mollusca > Cephalopoda > Sepiida > Sepiidae > Acanthosepion > Acanthosepion lycidas. The sequence goes on from OZ010583.1 coordinate 85,129,920, forward strand.
GATTTGATGTCATCCTCAATGGGATACTAGGATTTCAGACAAGTATTTTTTTCATGTCACGGAAAAGAAAATAGTTAGATGGAGACAAATCATAATAAATAGGGAGTGTGATAAGCCAGTTCAAATCAACAGTTACTCGCACCAAGCATTAAACCATGGATGTCAGTTTTCTGGGCGTTTCGTCTTGCTAACATTTCATAACAGTCTTACCAAGTTGGCAGAGTACTCGCCATTGATGGTGTGGCCCTTTTGAAGATAGTCAATAAGCACAGTGCCTTTTGCATTACAGAAATCTGAGACTATGTGCATCTCTAAAAATGAAACTATCGTGGACTTGTTTGGGACAGGGAAGTCACAGTATTACCACAGTATGGCTAAAGTGCTCAACCCAACACTCATCCTGGATTGTTAATCGTTCAAGCGTACCAGCTAGATCTGCCTCGAGCAGTGACAGATTTTCCTGTGATATAACCAAACATGGGCACTTTTAGTCAGGTGTCACTTGCCGCGCAGAAACCTTCTTCATGTGAAATTAATTGTGTAGAATATTCTTAAAACTCTCGCGGTATATGCGTGGCTTTTGATTTATATACAACGGCCTGTTATCCAACGATATGGGGTGAACACGATTAATGATATTTCCCAGTGATGGCAGTTTTAGGACGCCAAGACATTGTGTCATATTTGAGACACCCCCTTTTCTTTTTTAAATTAATTTTCTTAATTTGCAATGTTCATAATCTGGAGAATCATCAGTTAACGTATCAAGCCTGTTAACATGAATTTCCTTGGTAAAAGCCATTTTCTGCTGGTAGGTACTTTATGATTCAACGATACGAAATTTTGTACATTTTGAAGGAAAAGTCGCTACTAGTTACATCTGAAGTTTTGTTCGAACAGTCAGATGTCCGTTTACCTGGAATGAGACAATGAAGTTATTAATTAGAAAAATATTAAATGAATGCATCCAAGTTTTCACAGTTCAAGCATTATTCTTTTATAGACGGCCTATGAAATTGTCAGCCCTGACAGAAGAGATAAACAATCAATAGCAAGTCTCATGATGAGTGGTATTAATCTCCGTACAATTAAAAGAAAATTCAAGAATTGTGAATATTTCATTTTATTTATTAAGCTCTTGAAAATATATTAAAATTGATCACTGGTGAAAGGTTGATCGATAAACACTAGTCAGCTAAGCTAAAGCTTAGCTCTTCAGTAAAAGGACTGATTGGCGTTTGTTTACATTCGTAAAAACAAGACGCAATAATAAGTAATTTTTAACATATCTAGTGATGATAGCTTAGTGTTAGAAACTCTGACTGTCACCAACTCCTTCGGGTTTCGGTTCTGGCTTGAGGCATTCCGATGTCTAATAACAATGAGGAGCAGTAATACAGCGAAACAGTACTATCTGCGAATCACACACACACACACATATATATATATATATATATATATGTATATATATATTCTAAATTAAAATTAGATTAACGGTCAGTCCATACTCAGCAACTGATTTCTGTTTTGTGCCTTTATCTGATTTCGGAAACAGTTATTGATTAAAAGAATAATATGATGCAGTAATATATGAAGCTTTATTTCATTTATATGTAGGTTTTTATCGCGCACGCACGCACGCACGCACGCACACACACACGCACACACACACACACACACATATATATATATATATATATATATATATATATATGAAGAAAAATATACGGAAAAAAACAAACAAAAATCCTTATATGCAATTATGCTGTTTTAATGTTAATATAATGTCAACGTCGGAGGTTTCGGTCTAATAAACCATCTTCAGGACATATTCATAAAATATGATTAACATTATCAATTAAACATGACAAAGACGATGGACATAAGGACAAGACTTATCCAAACAGATAACTGAAAGTTTTATATGATCAGCGTTCCGTTTAAACATGGTCACGTTGTCGTCAAGTGGGCGACGCTGTGAAAACGTATTCCTAAAATTTGAGTATTTTGAATGAAAAATTTTAGGAAAAATGTGGACGTGGGCTCTTAATTGGCCTTTTGACAAGGTGGTTAGCTACCTTGACAGAATGTTAGTGAGAAGAGCCGACATAGAACTACTAGATTGCCCTACGTTCCACTGGGTAGGCTATTCGGATCACAAACTCGTTTGTGCCCGGGTGGCGTTAGACAATAGGCCTAGAATGGCTGGCTACTGGAAGTTCAATCTGTCTTTACTGGACAGGCGGGACTTCCAGGAGCAGCTAACTAGACTAGTGCAGCGGGAGCTAGTGGGGGCGGTTATCGGGAATAGGTGGTGGGAACGCCTTAAATGTAGGATTAGGTCCTTCACCACTGATTTCAGCAAACGGCTCGCTCTAGATAGAGCTGAAAAGGTGAAGACGCTTAAAGCTAGTTATTCCCGGGCGGTGGCTGGGGGGGATCCCCTAGAGATAGCCTTAGCTAAGGAGGCCCTGGATCGATCGAATAGCGAGCGGTACATGGGTCAGGTAATTAGACATAAGTTAAGCAAGATGTCTTCCGAAGCCGTGAACTTGGGCGCAGATCTGCGCAGGGAAGAGGTCCGTCGAGGTGGCGATCGTTACATTCGTGAAGTCAAATCCCCGGAGGGGCGTACTCTTCGGGCCACTGACGACATGTGCGGAGCGTTTCGGCGACATTTCGAGAACCGGTTTACCAAGGAGCCTGGTCTCCGTGAGGAGGAGTTTCGTAGCTATTTGGCTGACTTTCCTCGGCTTTCGCCGACTGAAGCGGCTAGCTGCGAGGGAGAGTTTACGGAGGGCGATGTCTACGCGGTTTTGAAGAAGGTCGGCAGAGGCAAGTCGCCCGGTCTGGATGGTTTGCCCTATGAATTGTACTTGAGGCTGTCGCACATCTTTGTTCCAATTTTGACTGCAGTGTTCAACAACTGGTTTCGGTCGGGGTCCATCCCCAACCGGATCACCAGGGGTGTGATCACTCTGTTGAAAAAGGGCAAAGGTGGTGGGGGGAACCTAGATGATTACAGGCCCATAACTCTGCTAAACACAGAGTTAAAGATTATGGCCAAGATCCTGCAGGAGCGTTTGCAGTCAGTTGCCGAGTCTCTGTTGGGACCTGAGCAGACTTGTTCTGTGAGGGGCCGAACAATTCAGAGCAACCTGCATCTGATCCGCACGATCATAGAGGGTGTAAAAGACGACGAAGAAGCCGCGCTGATCAATTTGGATCAGTCCAAGGCATTTGATAGGGTCGACCATCGCTACCTTGCAGCTGTCCTGCAGGCCGCTGGATTCGCACCCAACTTCTGCCGCTGGATTAGCCTCCTGTATCGCTCCCCCAGTGCGGTGGTACAGGTGAACGGGAGGCTGTCGGACGCGTTCGTGCTGTCTAGGTCGGTTCATCATGGTTGTCCGCTGTCGCCTCTCCTTTATGCTTTGGCGTTGGAGCCTCTCCTTCGCCGGCTGAAGGACGAGACCGGCAGTCCGGCCCTACGTGGAATTGCCGTTCCTGGAGGGTCTCGAGCCAGGGTTTCCGCGTACGCCGATGACGTATCTGCTTTCGTGTCGTCCCGCAACGACATTGAGGTGGTACAGAAGGCGCTTGATCGGTACGAGAAGGTGACAGGGGCCAAAATAAACCGCGACAAGTCGTCCGGCTTGCGGTTAGGTGCCTGGAAGGGGGTCGCTCTTCCGGGCCGCTTCGGTTGGACAGACGGTCCTGTCCGCATTCTTGGAGTGTGGTTTGGGCCTGACCTCCAGCTGGAGAAGAATTGGTCTGAAGTACGAGCAAAGGTCGATTCCGCCGGTCAGACTTGGAATCGACGGAGGTTGTCCGTGAAGGGCAGGGCGGAGGTGTGTGCTACATACATTTTCCCCCTGATTCTTTATCGATTGTCCGTACTTCCTCTCTGTAAGACTCACAAGAAGGCGCTCGAGCAATCGCTATCCTCCATTTTATGGAGGGGACGCGGGAATCGGGTCGACAGACGAGTCTGCACTAAACGTCCGTGTCATGGGGGGCTGGGAATGCCGCACCTGCCGAGTCACATCCGTGCCTCTAGGTTGGCTTTCCTACGCCGTGCATTGACTGGAGGAGATCCGATTCTGGAGGGGATTGTTAGGGACGCGTTCCCTGGCCTTACCATCAGTCCCCCCATCTCGCGGGTTGAGCGCGGTCGTAAACCCCGGGATCAATCGGTTTTCCTTCGCGAGTGTCGGTCGGCCTTGAGGGCCGTTCCCCGGTCCAGTGACCTTTCTCGGCCTAGGAAGGTCTTCTATCGTGAATTAGTGGAGAGGCCCGCGAAGGATCTCCTACGAGATACGCTCGGCTTGTCGGATGAGGAGTACTGCTCCTACTGGTCTTGGGCGCCAGCGGCGGATTACCTCAGTAACCCTGAGTTTTCGCTTAGCTGGCGATTGGCTCGGAATCGGCTGCCTCTCAACGACAAGGCTTTCATATGGGGCTTGGCGGATTTGCCAGACTGTGAACGGTGTGGCCTTGGCTTAGAGGAAACGGCTGCGCACGCCTTCTACCATTGCCCCCAGGTCCGCCCCTTATGGGACCATGTCGGCGAGCTGACGGCTCGTCTCGCTCCCGAACAGCTTTTGTCCATTGATCGCGCATACGCGTGTGACAATGTGTCGCCCCCGTATTCCGGGATGAAACGGATGGTGTTTCTGACGCTGATGGCCACGGCTCGAATGGTGATTTGGACGACGCGAAAGGAGGAAGTCTTGCGAGGCAATCGTCTTTCTCATTCGGATCTGATTCGATTCTTTGAGCATCAGCTCAAGATGAAGATTAGATCGGATAGAAAACGATTGCATTCGACAGTCTTTAGCGAAAGGTGGGTAAAAGAAGCGAGCTTGCTTCGTGTGAACGGGGCTAGCCTTGATTTTCTCTTCTAGGTCAACCTATTGCACATCGGGGTGGCTTCCTGTGGAACCCTCCCCTTGGTTAGGTTAGACAAGCTTCAGTGTACCTAGTTAATGTGAGTAAGTGTTGTTCCTGGCCTGCATCCCGGCCGTTCTTTGGTTATGATCCAAGTCGAGATTCCCATCCTCCCCAGTTTGTTTTGACCCCCGCCCCATTTTCATCTCGACTGGGTCAGTTTTATATTTTCCCATTCCAGCCTAATATTTTATACTTTTTCCCACTCCCTTAGCGAGAGCGTCTCTTGATTTTGTCCCCTGGGCAGAATACAGCGGCCTCTCTGTTTTATGGGTTGGACGGTCCCTACTAACATCAATTATGTTTAGTTTGTATTTGTGTTTATTTTAAGTTTATTATTGGGTTCATTTCCCTCCCCTCTCATTTTATCATTATTAGAATTGTATATATATATATCATCATTAGAATTTTCATGGTATGGGGCGCGATTTTGGTAGGTCTCCCTTGAGAGCACGTGGTATTATGGTGGTTGAAGGATTGTTTGGTGATGGACGAGTTCTTTTGGTGAATGTGTAAAATGTAATGTACGAATGGGTCGCGAATCTGATTATCTAGGTATAAGATAGTTAGTGTTGACCAGCCTCTACCCCTCCCCTTTATTAGCCTTGTGCCACAATTTGTACTTTTGTTCAAATAAATACCAGTCTTGTCCTTATGTCCATCGTCTTTGTCATGTTGAATTGATAATGTTAATTATATTTTATGAATATGTCCTGAAGATGGTTTATTAGACCAAAACGTCCGACGTTGACATTATATTAACATTAAAACAGCATAATTGCATATAAAGATTTTTGTTTGTTTTTTTTTTTGTTTTTTTTCCGTATATTTTTCTTCATGCTGTCGGATCCATATCCATATATTTGCTTACACATATATATATATATATATATATATATATATATATATATATATATATATAATTCTTGTTTTCTTATTAGTTAAAGATTTATCAGATTGTACTTATTGCATTATTACTAAAGAATTAAGAATCTATGAAGAATTATATACATACCGACTCACAGATGATGTCTCTTACATTCACACTCACAGTTAGAAACATGCAAGCAAACACATAACACACACACACACACACACACACACATATATATATATATATATATATATATATATATATATATATATATATATATGATGTTACTACATAAGCATATGCGTCTTTTTCGTATCTTTTTCTCCAACCATTCCTATTTTTATCGTATAAAACTTTTTATAGCCTTCTAAATAGCGTAACCTTTAACGAAAGAAGTTTGCAATAAAATTTGCTTGCATTATAACTGACTACAGAGTTCTTCTTTACCTTTTCTTCTTCATATTGTTCTTCTTCTTCCTCTTTCTATGCAACACATTCTCTCATGAATCGCTTTCAGCTATGTATTTCCCAAGGAACCTCTCGCCATTAATATCGTATTATTTTCGTATACCCCGTTTGTCAATTACTGTCGACGGCGTATTTAATTAAATTATAAAATGTGATGCAGTAACTTTTGTAGATTAATATCGATAAACTGTTTGATTGTATTAAGCTTTAACATGCTTTTTACTCCGTATAGTTTTATTTGGGATTGTAACGGGTGGAGCAGACGAACACCTCGGGCAAACAACATAATTGTACAGCTCTCTATCTTGCTAAATTTTTCCCTCTCCCCCGTTTTCGCTTTCACTCTTTTAACTCGGAATCTATATGCTGCTAAACGCATACAAACATAAGTTAAATACAAAAAATAAATAAATAAAATAAAATAAAAGTAAATACGCGGAGACATTAAAATGATTTCGGTAAAACAGCAGATTAGGACCCAGAAACCAATTTAAAAAGAAGCATAATTTCTGAAGCTTGAATATTTCAAAAACAGCATTAAACATTTGCGGAAACCTACCGTTTAGGAGATATCGACAATTTTATTTGGGTTTTATTTGTGTCTTGGTTATAGCCTGGCCGATATCTGAGCTTTCCTCTTAATAATAACGTATATTCTTTGACTTTAAAACTTCGCTTTTATTAAGTTTACAGCCTGTTTTTAGCGTAAATGTGGAGGTACATAAAAAAGCATGATTATTATTCCAAAAATTGCATTAAAAATTTGATGAGATCTACCACAACCTTACTTGAGTCCTGGGTACATCATGTCCGCCATTAAGGGTAGGTTTTCGCAAATTGCCAATGATATTTTTGGAATATTCAGGCTTTTTTTAAACTAGAAATTTATTCTGAAATTTTATCATTTTTCTTGCTAATATATTAATAAAATTCTACCTCTTAAGCATCAAAAATCAAGTGTAAAAGACATTTTGTTTGTGTATTAATGACATAAACACTCTCGAGTTGAGATTCTTTCAATAGTATTTGTTCGCAAACATCTGGTACAGAGACATTTTTCAAGCCCCGCGTAGTCGAACGAAGGTCCATAATAGTTTTGTACGAATGAAGATCGAACATACTTAGCTAAATAGAAAATTACTAAGCATTCATCCGCCTAAGCCGAGGTAGTAGCACCTTTTAGGGTCCAGATATGGGCGAATAATGACCCCCCCCCAAAAAAATCAAAATATATTTCTATAGTAAAAATAAAAGCAATGCATTTTTATAAAATAAAATACCAGCAATATATTTTTGTAGTGAAATTACCAGCAATACATTTTGAATTAAAAAATTACTACCAACAGTACATTTTAATAATAGAATTATCGACAATATATTTTATAATAAAATGACCAATATATGTTTATAGGCAAAATGTTGATCAATACAAAATTAACAATATATTAAAATAAATTTTTGGAGTAAAATTTCCATAAATATATTTTATCTGCAAAATATATAACATACGTTTGCCCTGAAAATATAAAATTATGTACAAAATATTTGTAGTTCAAGGCATAAAATTGTATGGAAAATATTTAGATTTAGGCATTAGATTACCCATGGAACTGTTGGTATGCCACTAAACAAAATCAACCGAAATCTGTCTAAGCCATTTTGTAACCTCGCTAGAGCAGAGATAGCAAATCTCAAGGTTTTCCGAGTCATTTTTTGTACTTTTAAATTTTTCAGAAACATAAATGGTTCACTTATATCGTTACTGATATTTTTAAAGAGAATCTTATCGCTGCATCTTAGTTGCTAATGTTTTAATTCGAGGTTCATCCTTTGGCGTTTTCAGTTTAACGCATGGAACAGTCAAATCCATACGAAGGAGATTCCTGTTGGTTAATTTTATATAGTCCATGGTGAGTCTTATTTCATAACATCATTTCACTGACTCATCAGAAGTCACTAAAATGTTGATGGCGGGTCAGTACACAATGGTTAGCCATCTCTATTCTTCTTCTTCTTCTTGCATGCATCGTGCCTCTTCAGCATGTAGACGATCATGGTTCACCACAATTTCCTGTCTTTCGTAGCTTTTATTAAATGTTGTCTTTTTGTTTTTTTTCTCTGAAACCTTCTCTTACCATCCATTTACCCAAGCTCACTATGCACTGTTTTTATCAACCCTCCTTTCTTCAATCTGGCCGTTGAGTATCAGATTTTCCCGGCCCTTTTATCTCAATATATGTCCTAAAAATTTCAACTATCTCTTCATGTTGTTAAGTATCAGTTTTCTTTTTGTTTCCATTTTTCTTCGTTTTTGATCACATGGAATCCTTCTGTCTAACTATATTTCTGTTAATTCAAATCTTTCTTCATCGGTGAAGAGATTGTCCAGCATTTGCTGCCATATAGGAAAGCTGATATTACGTAATAGTTCAGTACTCTTTGTCTATTCCAATGCGTCTTCGGATTCTAGTTCCAAATCTTCTGCCTTCTGTTAAAACACTTATAATTTTTTGTAATGGTTTGATTTTGGCATCTCCAACTTGCACGTTGAGTTGTTCCTTTTGTTAACAATCATGCATTCTCACAAGCTTCAAATGCCAACTAGTGGTGCGCTGTTTACGTATACTGCAGACAAGTATATTATCCTATCGCTGAAATCTTGATTATGATGTGATTCCAATAGAGTTTCTTTGTCCGAACGATAGAACAGCCCTGGCACTTGGCCGAATGGTGAGAACGTACGCTTTCTAACCATGAGACCCGTTTTCAAATCTCACCATGGTCGATTTGCCAGGACGGTGAGGTCTTGATGTTATCGGTCTGCAGGAGTCGATACCACCGTGCAGCGCCTTTGGGAAGTCCGTGAAAACCATACCAAGGTGAAAGAAATTGGACAGATTGAAACCTTGGTCGTCGTCGATAACTCTGCTAGTACGGGTAGAGTGTGTTGATCGTTCAGATTGTTGACCACGTTAGATAACACGCTTCTTACCCGGAAACTGTAACTAATTTCTGGTCAGCATGGTTGCAATATAAACCAAATCCAATGCAACAAAAACACAAAATGCGCTTGAGTAAGTCTTCGCTTGGCACTCTAGTAGATACTTATCCTCGTAAATGAGTGGTCAGCCATTATTATTTGTTGGTATATAAAATTATAAAAAATATAAATAGTTATATCATATATTGTTCGCTATGTTCACCATAGTCTATTAATATAGAATACAGCGCTGTACGTAATCTGTTCAATGAAACAACGTTAAAGATTAATGCTCACGAGTCAGACACTTTACTGAATCCGCCTATATCGACAATACCACCAGCAGCTGTTCTGTAATTCTTCAGTCTTCGATATCAAAGGCTGCTTGTGAATATTCGGAAAAAAACATGGCCGCCTTTATACACGTCGCATTGAATATTTTGAGCCTTCTGATTGGTTAACCCTTCTATTGGTGAACTATAAAATAGGTAAGCACATTTAGGCTGCTTCACTAATACTAGGGTACCCAAATATTCCAACACACACACACACACACACACACGTATATATATGTATATATATATATATATATATATATGATATTGTAATGTACTTGTCATACCTGATGATGGCTTATGTAAGCCGAAAGCTTAGAGTGGATTAAAAAAAACGTATCAATATGGTTAATTTCTTGCGTTTTTCAATGAGAATGTTATTAAGCTTATCAGACGATATGAAAGGAATTTGCTTAAAATAAATAGACAAAACTTGTCTATATTATATAATGAAACCTGCATTAATGCACACACAAACATATATATGCATGTATGTATGTATGTATATATATATATATATATATATATATATATATATATATATGTGTGTGTGTGTGTGTGTGTGTGTGTGTGTGTAATTAATGGGGACTTCACATAACGCTCCAAATTACATCTTGATAACTAGCACTGTAAAACAAAAAAAATGTCTAAAATACCTTTCCACCATTAAACTATAGTAAAGAACCAGCAATGTTGGCACCTAAAATCTCTTACAATTTAATACCACACACACACACATATATATATATATATATATATATATATATATATATATAAATATATATATATATATATATATATATATATATACATATATATATATATACATATATGTATATATATATATATATACATATATGTATATATATATATATATATATATATACATATATGTATATATATATACATTTATGTATATATATATATATATATATATATATATATATATGTAGTGTTAATCATGTGCAGGTGCTATTTTAGATATTTTGAAAGTTGCTGAAAGGTAGACATAGTTTTAATCCATATTTAAAACAATTACATTGAGGGCATCTTCATAGTTTGATGTTACTGTGTGTTATTTTTTGTTGCTATCTGTTTTATGTTAAAAGCTTCAATTAAGAATTATTTCATTTTTGTTGGAGGTACGTATCACTTACATACGATCAGAATATATGTCTCGAGGTTTAGAAATTTTTTACACTGGTTTACTTGGGCCCTTGTAGAGCTTTCACCTAAGAGAGGTAGAGTCAGATATCTTGATAAGTGATGATATGTCAACATTAAACGATAGATAAATTATCTTCTTGGCATACATGAAAAATGCAAACACGTTTTGAATTACATTGAATTACCTTTTAAAGGACGCCGGATCATCAGATAGCACTTCCAAAAGATGAAACGAAAAACGAAAAAAATTTAAAAAAAAAAAGAAATCTTTTGGAAGTGCTATCTGATGATCCGGCGTCCTTTAAAAGGGCTCTGGTCTAATAAATTATTATAACGGAACCTTAAAATGGTCTGTTTTTCTTTAATATATATATATATATATATATATATATATATATATATATATATATATATGAAGCCTCTTCTTCTCCCCGCAGCCATGGGTAAATAACACTGCAGACCGGGTTATATAGACTTGGATGGTAACATAGATGTCTACTACAGAGAGAAATATCAACCTACTGGGGAAAAAATCTGCCTCGTCAGTCATGTATTGATAGTTTCATGGTCGCTTTAGCGTGTATCACGCATGGCACATAACTGACTGATATACTTGGGTGAACTCGCAAAATACTTCTTTTAATTGATAACGTGTATTTTGAGGAAAGTACTCGTTGCATGTTAATGTTGCTGTAATCTATGCTGAAAGCGAATATTCTGTCATATAACTTATTTTTATATTAATAATTAATCTATATTATTAGTAATTACTTATTAATATCTTAATTCGTGTCGTTTCTAAATATCAAATGCATGTATGAATGTATTTTAAAAAGCGAGAAACAGGAAAATGAAAACAAAAAATGATTCATGAACTAGAAGCAAAACGTGACAATAGAAATTTCCAGGATGTATAACATAAAAAAGAGGGTGTCAACTTTCTTTCATTTATGAACAAGGAGGGATGCTATAGCACACAAGGGTTCACATAGAGTGGGAGCAAGTGTAAAGAGGCGTGATAGAGGAAAGGATGAAGAGAAGGACAGGAAATAGATCAAGGCATCTGGAGATGTCGATTGACATTACATTTGAATAGTTAGAGATTATAGCTATCATGAAAATAAGTAACAGGAAAGGAATCCTAAAGATGGGAGGAGTGAAACATGAAGCTATTGGAGTAGAAGAGACGGCCACATTTAACCATTTCGACGGTGAAAGGGTGGGTCCGAGATACCGGCCTAGTAGCATGTTTAAATCCATGCAGTCTGGGAACCAGAGAAAATATAATACTTTGTCGGAGCAGTTATCGTGAAAGTATTTGTAGAAAAGACAGAAGGAGGCGACGGCACGTCTGTGAGAGAGCTACTGTTGACGAGATGCCAGATTAGTGCCAATCACATTGCATATCCGTCTCTGGATTTTGTCGAGGACCATAAGACGGTCATCGGGGGCACCGGACCATATATGACAGCAATATTCCATGCAAGGGCGAATGGTTGATTTATAGATTTGAAGGATGGACTTGGGCGAAATATTTGTCTTTTAGATTAAAATTTAAGATTTACATGTTTTTAAAGTTAAACAATTAATACAACTAAATTTCATTAAAAATAATTTCTCGACGTCATATTTACCATTTGATGTATGCTTTAATTTAGAAATATGAAATAGAAAAAGAAAAAAAAATCGCTATCCTCCAAGATTTCTAATGTTTTGAGGATATTTTTTGTTATTCTCATGAAAATAAAAATTACATTTTTAATTTTATTCTTTATATAATTTTTTAAATACTTTTTAGATGATTTAAAATTTAAATAATTTTAAAGTTTAAATCGTTCATATGAAATTCGATTTAAATTTTAAAATTCTCGTTTTATTATTTCTCTTTCGAATGGCACTAAAAAAAATGTTACAAACTGTTCATATTATTTTATAAAAAAATATTAGAGTTTAAAAGAAGCTGCCGTCACTTATTTTCAAGAAGCTGAAGTTGGACATTAGTTCAAAGAAATCAAAAACAGCAAAACAATCTTACTTAAATCTTGAGTATCATTATTTGTCCAAGCGGGCCCCCATTGTATTTTCGATTGCTTCTTTTTTAATTTCTCTTGATTAATCATTTTGCTGCTCTCTGCTATGTCAACTGGTAACACGAGTCGATATTCTGTAGTATATGCTGAATTGGGCTGAACTGGGTATGGGAAAACATTTGCAATAGAAACAATCGGACTGAAGTCAAGTGTATAAACAAATGAATTATATTTATTGATTTAAAAAGGCGTGTCCTTCATATTTTCGGGTAACGAAAATTAGTTCACGAGTACCCGTTCAAGTAATCAATTTCAGAAGGGTCGTAGTAGTCTGTTATCTGTTAAATATATACGCTAGAAATTTTAACTGATTCATTCTGATGTCAAGAATAAGTGTCTTTTTTCTTCCATCTTCTCTAAAACTACGTCGTTGCGCAGGCGGTCAGTCTATGATATTCTCAGCATCTTACTGTAGAACAACATTTCTGTTACTTCATATTTTCTCTTCATCTAGGAGGAAATTGTCACAGATTCACTCGCATATATGAGGAGAGACATTACCTAACGAGGACGAAACATGTGGGAAATACGCTATGATGGTTTTTATCGTGGCGTGCCTTCATCGTAGTTCTTAATTCTTACTATCTTCTGTCTTGAGTCCCTCTCACTGCCTGTCTGTGGTTATCAGTTTATATCCATGTGATGAGGCTCCAAAGACATGCATATCTCATTTTGTTAAATTTTTTGATTGGCTAAAATTCTATTTCTTATTTATAGCGGAAGGATTTTACTTCGTTTTTCATAGGTTTTTCCACTAATTATTTAGCCACTAGACGACCAATATCCCGTATTCTTCGGTCGGGGTTTGTCTTTTCGTCTTTGTCTTCTTTTTATTTGAGAGAGCAATAGAGAGAAAGATAGAAAAACTGATAAAGCTTTTAAGGGAAAATAAATTCTTTGCTTTAATTTGAATTTTTTTCTATCTATTTGTACAGTTTTATTCAAATTTTTAATATAGGGTGACCCCAAAAAAGGGGAACTTAAATAAAACCAAAAGTGAGGGAAGAAAAATATTTTATTCATAGTAAATGAAACCTTAAAACATGCCATTTAAGAAACAATGATGGAATTTTCAATTTTTAAAAATTACGTCCTGTAGATGGCGTCCTCCTGTACGAATGCATTATTGAAATCTGCTGTTGAGATTCCTCATTGACTGCTGCAACATCTCAGCTGGGATACTGTGAATTTCATCTTGAATTCTAAATGGCGAAGTGTTTACTTGCGCAAGGTCACTGTCCCGCAGTGTTAACACTTGCTCATGTTTGGCAATACGCACTTCAAAAATTCCCATTTTTGGGGGTCACACTGTATTTTATTTTATTTTATTTGGGTCAAAACGATTCAAAGTTAAAAACTATTTAGTCATATTGTATTTTGGTAAAAATTAAACATGTAAAATATACTACAATTGTTAAAATTTTCGGGAGCTAAGACCCCCTTCTCACCGGCCTCTGCTACGATCCTGGTTTGGAGAATATGACTCTGACTAAAAACAGTGAAAACGAGAACAGATTGGAAGCATCTAAAAAGCTCATATGAATGGATGACAGAACATGCACTGGGATGGGCAGGAAAATGACAAATCATGAGAAGAACTATTAGGTTGGTGGAAAAATAATGACGTAATAATGTCGTTTTTTGACGTATTTTCAACTTCAAAAAACGACATCATTACTTCATTATTTTTGCACCAACCTAATACAAAGGATAGGGAATTGCGGATAGCCACGTCCTGAAAGTAGATTGTGCAACTCCTTTTTATTCTTTTTATTTCGGCCATGTCCTTCAGGACGTCGGCGATCACAACTCTCCCCAATTTCTTGTCCGTTCTAGCACTTAGTAAAATTTGTCTTTTTTGTTATTTCACTAATCTCTGTTCTGCCATCAATTTACACAAGCTCGTTAGCTATTTTATGCGTTCAATTTTCCAAGGAATGTTTTCTCATTATGTACCCTAGAAATTTTAACTGTTTCATTCTGATGTAAAGAATAAGTGTCTTTTTCCTTCCATCTTCTCTAAAACTTCGTCGTTGCTCACACGGTCAGTCTATGTCATTCACAGCATCCTACTATAGAACCACATATCTGTTACTTCACATCTTCTATTCATATGTGAGGAGATTGTCACAGATTCACTGGTATATATGAGGACAGACATTACCTACGAGTTCAGTACGCTTTCCTTTGATTCTAATAAAATTTTCCTCTTTCTTAAACATTGTTTAGATCTTGAAAGGAAAGATTCATGATCTCAATATAAGAAATAAATCTTACGTATGGGTATCATCTGCAGTGAGTCTTAGAATATCTAAGCCACAAAAAAGAAGAATTATCTATGTTATATTGATATGTCTGAAAAAATGTAAATATTTCATTGACCAGCAACCAATAACTTGCATTGCTTTGTGACTATTTGCACACATTCATGAACTCCAACAATAAATCGCGTAATCTGGCACAAGTTGTCCAGAATTCCTTTGCGGATCATTCCGGCGACTTCAAATGTGTTGTACGGTGACGAATTTCAACAGTTATGACCTTATCAAGCATTTATAAGACGTAATGGTAAAAAAAAATCTTACGCAAGATGCTGCAACTACAATTCCTCAGGGATCTGTCACGTTAAAAATATCGGTTCTCATTTGCTCACCAAAGATAAGCAGCGTCGAGTTTGTCAGTACATTGTTGCCGGACCGCTTGGCAACACCCAGCCATGTAAGTAAACTCCGGAATATGTTCTGGCGTCAGATAACTCACAAAGAAGCCGTATAAAAATACCTATCAATCAAAATCTTAATGATCGGGAAGATCTATCGGGATCCCATCGCAGTAAAACACCCCAGAGGCCATCAGATCATTATGGAGTCGAACGCACATCGAGCCTCAGCTTTCTGTTGAACAATATTAATATTCTGTGCTGTAGTTTTTTTAGCATGTCGGCATATATATTTACCGAGAAACTTCAGTTTCCACCATGAAATTCCGTTCACTATAAGAAAGTCGCTTAAATGCATCTGAACATCTACCATTCCCTCGATAGCCTCATTAAACGCAAGCAATGCAAACGTTCTGCCCATCTCGACTTCAATTTGATCCTTGAATGTAAACAGTTTAGAAACAGAAATATAATACCTGCACCTTATTTAGTTTCTTTGCTTGGCGTGGCATCTTTTAAATTGTTTGCTTTTGAATTATGGCGCAACAATAACCGTCATCTGTTAAAAATCGTCATGCGTTACATTACACAAATCAAAACAGTTTTCTGAGTTGCAATGATGCAGAGGAGTAGGATGTCGAGTACGTTTTTATATTATCGTTCACCCAACAGAAGGCAGGAGAGCCCTTTAAAGTAGATGTTTTTAAACGATGGCATTTTCTGGACGGAAGCAAATGAGGGAAGAACTGTGTATTATGATATATTAGTAAAAGTTGGCCTCTCGTAAGCGCCTGATCAGGTACATTTTTGGTTTTTCAACATGCAAAATGTCCATCTGTGGTTTATGCTGCAAAATATATACAGAGGGCCTTTTTATCTGTATCATCCATGATCAACTGGACTAATACGCTCAAACACTCAGTCAACATAACTTGTGATATCGTGCTAGCAAAATTATCGAACAATAATTTCACTCGCAAAGCTCGGGTCAACACTCGGCATGGTCTTCAGTTACTATCCAGCAATGCTGTGCGCTGGGATCTACTCGTCCGACCGTTGACTTCAAGAAATATCATTAAAAACAACGTTTTTACCATTCTATACGCACACATTATGAGATTATACAGATTATGGTTGGCCCGAGGATTGAAACCGTTCATGTCTTTCCTAAAAGCAAGGTGTCTAAGGTAATCAAGAGCCTGACATCAGTAGCATTTACAGGTCGTTTAAACGCCATTAATTCACCCCCATTAATTCACCCCCATTAATTCAGTGCCATTAGTTCACCGCCATTAATTCAGTACCATTATTTCACCGCCATTAATTCAATGTCATTAATTAACCGCCATTAATTCACTGGATTAATTCATTGCCATTAATTCAATGCGATTAATTACCCGCCGTTAATTCACGGCAATTAATTCACAGCGAGCAAAGTTCAGCGTGAAAAAAATGTTTAAGAAGATGAAACTTCACCGTATAAATTAGGTAGTTTTTATAATTAATAATAATAAAATTAATCTGCGAATGACATAATTTAGCTCTTGAAAATATATTTTCAACTGAGCCCAGTTGAATGACAAGCTTATTCTAAAAACAACAGTAACCTCCGTAAATGCGAAGCTCTTCAGTAAAATGAATTGAGCACTTTCGCTGCTTGACGTTCGTTTACGTTTGTAAAAACAAAGTGCTCAATTCATTTTACTGAAGAGCTTCGCATTTACGCAGGTTACCGTTGTTTTTAGAATAAGCTTGTCATTCAACAGGGCTCAGTTGAAAATATATTTTCAAGAGCGAAATTATGTCATTCGCAGATTAATTTTACTATTATTAATTATAAAAACTACAGAATATATACGGTGAAGTTTCATCTTCTTAAACATTTTTTTCAAGTGAAGTTGGCTCAGTGGTAGAAGCTCCTACTGGCACGAAATTGGTTGTGTTTCGATCCAGTCTGGAGGCCTTCGGTTTTCTAGTCACACTGAGGAGCTGTGATACAACGCAACTGTACTGTCTGGGAATGACATAATTTAGCACTTGAAAAAATATACTTAATTAAAGCGCCTAATGTCAGATATTATTTAATTTTACCATATTTCATGTATTGCTTAATATACGTTGATCAATAAAATTAGAACCGATTAAAAACATTGTTTTATATTTATGCATTTACGGTGACCATTCCCTGAGTTTCATTTTTCACAGTGAACTTTTCTCGCAATGAACTTTCTTTGCAGTGACAGGTGTTTCAATCAGGGATGGGCTGGCTTCAAAAGTCAATCCATTCAAAACTAAATTTGTAACATTCCACTACCACCGAGCAAACCCTGAAATTTAACCTGTCACGACGAATGCATCTTTTCTCAGGGAGGCTCCTTGCTTTGAACGACTAGGGCTCAAACTCTCTCTAGTTTGATCGGTTTATTATAGCGCTCCAGTATGTATCATGTATGTCCTGTCATACTCGGTCATGGCAAGAGCTAGATTAACCATTGCGAGTGAGACCCGTCATGCCGCACATACAGGGCTTATTAATTCCCATTCCCTTCATATTCCATTAGTAAGGAGTAAGTTCAATTTGAACAGATTTCTCTCAAGAATTACTGATTTGTTGATCAGGCTCCCAGGAGGATGTTTTCCAAATCACTACAATCTTGACCTCCTCAATTGTGAGATTACACTTCATATTTCTGCTTTAAGGAACTTCACTTCTTGCGTTTTCTTCCGATCATAAAACATCCCACCACAACTGTCTTCCTTGAGTGGCTCTTGAGACTTGTATTGGATGAACATTAACATTTAAAAAAAAGATTGTACTGATCGAATAAGTATCATCTCATATAACTCTTCCACAATGTATGATTATGGGAGAAAGAACTTTTCTCGATGGAATTCCTTTCTTTCAAATAGAATAAAAAGAGAATGGAAAATAGATGACTCCTTGGGCGTGTCATGGCATCTGGTAGCTTTTGAAGATATGAAATCGTGGAACATTGGAATATATGTCATACGAACATGGAAAATGTCATGGTAGGATTGCGACGTATCGACTGTGTGGAAAGGGATTGTAGGGTGGAAAATAATTAATCACACAGAAAGCCGCTTAAACGATTTTGAACTGCGCCAATACTAGAAAGATGTTTTTGTTTTTTTCTGTGTAAAAAGGCCTTAGTCAGTAGAATAGAAGCAGAAATTTATATTTCTGTGCATTGCAGACCAGATAAAGAAATATAACTTCAATAAGGAAAAGATGTATTTGTTTGGACATCTTAGCATGTTTCACGTCTCTTCGGTCTTGAGAAACATTAAAACGAGAGGGCGTCCTTAACTAAGCACATTTTTTTGCAAATCAAACATATTTATTAAGCATTACAATTTATCTGTTAGATATTTTTTCTTATTACTATTTATGTTATATTTATTGAACGTACGATTCTCATTTTAATTTGTCGTCTGGAGTGTTTTTTTTTAATCTTTTTGTCTCTTTCTGGTTCTGAGTACAAATGTACCTTCTGATTCCCATTTTTCTTAAGACTTCGACATTCCTTACATGTTCCGTACAGATTATTTTCACTAACCATATGTAGAACGCCTCCTGGGTAAGACGCTAAACTACATCCACATCCTGGGCAAGGCGCTAAACTACATCCAACAGCAAGGCCTCTGATCAGGAGGTTTTGAGGAGCGTTGGACCACCTCTTAATTGGTGGTGTTCCCAGGTCCACCCTGTCCTGGGGTGGTAGCACCTGTTAGGGTCCCAGCTATAGGCAACTACTTAACCCCCATACTCGGGTCAAAACACTACGAAAGCGTAAAAATAGGTTTTAATAACAGAAATACTATGTTAAAAAATATTACAAGTAATACATGTCTGAAAACAATATTACTAGCAATAAAATTTTTTGAAAGAAAAATATTATCAGCGAAGGAAAATTATTGCTAGAAATAGATTTTTGGAAGAAAAATATTACCAACAATGAACATTTTGTCGGCATTAAATAACCCATTGAGGTTGATATAACGTAAAATAAACCAAACCAAACAATCTGTAGAAAGACATTTCTATTGACTCCAGTCGTCTCTTCATATGTGGGGAAATTGTTCAGCCTTCACTGATATATAGGACGATTGATATTGCGCAGTATTTCAACGGTGTTTTCTTTGTTTCTTATGAAATGTTTGTATTTATGTGCCGAGGTTGTTTTGAAGGTATATTTTGCTATTCCAATGTCCATTTGGATTTTTAGTGCCATTATCTTCCATCCTCTGTTAAAACGTTCACTATATATTAGGTTGGTGCAAAAATAATGACGTAATAATGTCGTTTTTTGACGTTAAAAATAAGTCAAAAAACGACATTATTACGTCATTATTTTTGCACCAACCTAATATATATATATATATATATATATATATATATATATATATATATACTTCTGTACTTTAATTTTGTTATCTCCAATACGCCTCTTGAGAATCTTATCTTGCTACCAACTATATGGTAATTTGTTACTTTGAAACATAAATTCACAATTTACTTCTTTCTGATATAAAGCCTTTTTTTTTCAACTCAAGATTGGTGTTGTCTCGTTTACTCTCGCCATGTCGCGTCCATGCTCTTTTCTCCCTTATTTTCTACAGAGGGCATATTATTGGTCACAGAAATTCAAAGGATATAAAACCCCTACACTTTGCAAAAAAGTGTTTTTTTGCGAGGAATTAACGGGTAGCAGTAGAGTTCGTTCGGTTAGCTGTTCTTCTCATTATTGTTGTAACGTCGCAATATGTTTTTTGCATTAATAACAGTAATTATTAGCTGGCCAGATGAAACTTGATGGTAAATGGGAAAAAGGAAGGGGAGGAAAAAAGGAAAAAAGAAAATGAAAACATAATTACCTTCCGAGTATGCGATGACTGGGTATCCACATAAAAAAAGAAAAAAAAACCCGTAAACAACTTAAATAGAATTGTGAATTGCTGTTGGTCAGTTTCCAATCAAATGCGTGATAGCGGGTTATGGTTTGCGTAATACAAGTCAGTGTCAGCAGGCTGGTAATTTAATAGGGGGCGCATCATAGACTGATCAGCTTTGATGTGGTCGACCTGGATGAGGGTAGAATGTTTGAAAGACCCGAAACTGCCCAATGATACAAATTAGAACATCACCGACGACAGCCTCTAGCGCTAAAGAGCGTATATTCAAAGCGTCTTTAGGTCGAAGAGCGAATCAGTTATTGGCTGCAATTGTCGGGATATCCCAGTTCCTACGTTGTGATCTTAGTCAATTTCCGAAGATCATGTATCTCTTGCTTGAGTTTTACGTAGCTAAATTTGTTCGTGTTGAGTTGTCCGTAGTAGAGGAAAAAGAAACTCGTGGTAGACTACTTTCCGCCAATCACTGAGGCCGGTGATAACGACCGCTTCAAAGGGAGGCAATTTTTTATCTCTATAATAATTTCAATATTCAAGTCTGTTTTGACAGCAACACATTAATTGTTGCTATGTTCGAAGTTTAAGTGGTGAACCTAGGATCCTAATACGGAAATCATGCCTATAATGTTTCTAATGCAATTTACCAGAGTTTTATTCTTCTGTATACCTTCAAGAATTGGGTAATCATGGCTCTTCAATACTTCCTATCCGATTTAGCTATTAGCAACGTCTGTACCGTTGCCAAGCTTCCCACTCGATTTCAATTAAGTTTCCCACTGCTTTCCCATGTCTCTTTTTCGTTCGATATGTCCTTTGATAGTCAAATTCTCCAAACAATCCATTTTTTTTCTTAAGCCTTCAAATTTTAGGCAGAGTCATTTGAATATTTGGATAGACTACTTGCAAAGAAATATTCCCAACGGATACCCTTCTATTACTACATAAGATAAGAGAAAAATTCTTGACAAAACAATTTTAGAAAGGAATTTATTTTTCTAAAAACACGACCAAAAACGCCAGGAGATAAAAAAAAAAATGAAAGAAACAGAGAAAGAAAACAAATTCAATTTCTAGAAGAAAAAAAAAGTTTAATAACCTAAAAAATATGACTTTAAAAAGAAGCCAAAAAAAAAAAAAAAAAACACATCAAAATTTACAGAGATTTTTTTTTTTTTGTCTGTAAAAATGCCAGGCTCTTTTCTCGCCTACTTTACTTTTCTACCGATCAATGCCAACTTTCTGATAAAAACGAAAGCAATCTAAACATGGATATAAAAAGCTTAAAAATCAATATTTGACCATCACTTAATTCAAATAAATTTTCATATCCAATCGTTGAGAAGTCAACAGACACACACAGACACACATAGACACACATAGACACACGCACACAAACACATACACACACCCCCACACACACATATATATATATATATATATATATATATATATATATATATATATATATATATATATATAAATATATATATATATAGAGAGAGAGAGAAAGAGAGTGAGGTGTCTTGGAATCGTGTTTTCCTTAAATTACTATTAATGTAATTTTACTCGTCTAAGATAAATGTGATGTAGTGAAATATTTTTTTATGCATTTCTCATGTAAATACATTTTATGGCATGCAGAAACGGCAATGTTGAGAATTACAGTATAAACAAAAAGAAAAAGTTGGTATAAGTTGTCTTAATCGGTCGTGTTTTCGATCACCCCTCATCGATATTATCCTCTTCGATAAATGTTGATCGCGAGATAACATCCAAACATGTAGGTCATGGTAAATACTCTTAAAACTCCTTAGGTGGATATGGAGCGTTGTATATAGCAGCCTAAATGTAAGGGACTCAAACTCGCTTTATCAGTTTTTCTCTCTCTTCAAACACATGATGTGCTAGTGACAAGACGTGTCTCATTTCCCTTTTTAGTATTGCCATTTGTTATAGCAAT
The DNA here is from genome assembly GCA_963932145.1 of Acanthosepion lycidas. NCBI lineage: Eukaryota > Metazoa > Mollusca > Cephalopoda > Sepiida > Sepiidae > Acanthosepion > Acanthosepion lycidas. The sequence goes on from OZ010583.1 coordinate 85,152,335, forward strand.
TTTCAACGTCTTTCTTCTTCTTTTTTCAGAAATTGATTCTAGCCTGTAATAAAGTATTTGTACTGTAAATCTGGAAATATGGTAGAGGTTAACAAAGATTTTGCTAAAAATGATTTCTGGACGTAGCTTAGATGGCCGAAAGTCTTGAGCACCCAATGAGGATGGATTTCACTAATCAGTCATAATTGATCTTGCAAGGCATCATGTAAAACTTCATATAGTGTGCTGCAATGATATTTAGTTGAAAAGTTGAGAAATATAAGTATGCATCTGGTGACAGTTCTATATCGACACTTATATACACAAAATCATCTATACCTGTCCAGGGCATTATCGTGTGTACTATCGAAAAGTTCGTGCCTGTTTAGAGATTTAAAACCCTTGAAACTCAACTTATTTGGCAAATAGAATGTTTTGATATATAATTGTGACATCCAACCGTTACGTCAAATTGTGACGTCAGCCGATCCCGGGTCTTATCCTGGTCGCGGCGCCAATTGTGATGATCTAACCTTTAAGTGATTCGCATAGGAATCTGGTTAGATTCGATATCAGCCTCGTCGTTCCCAACTCGCTTCCAACGTCTGGTTACCGAAGTAACTACTTTGATCTCCAGTCTGCCTACCCACGTTGTGAATTGATCTTAGGCAGACGAAATCAATCAGCGTCGGGGCCGTACTGCAGGCTTGAGTTCGAATGAGGGCGGTATCGCACAAGTACGTGCAAAAGAAAATAAAATAATAAATCGAAAATGGTATCAAAAAAAGGATAACAATACTTTATATCTGGTTGCTGGATACATAGGACTGCGTCTATCTCTCGACCCGCTATATGGATTGTGACACGTGGTTTTTAGGCGAGTTTTAACATCTTAAGTTGTCTGTTCCCTAATAAACTGGCTCTTGGTGTGTCTTCAGGCGAAATTCACAAAGCTTATTTTGGTGGTGTGAGTCTAAGTCGTTCTTCAAAAAAATAAATTGTTCTTGGTTTGAAGATGAGTTCGAAAGTTGCGCGAATCTTGGTCAGCTTCTTAGTAGCGGGGCTTCAGAGCTCTCAACTGGAACTCACTCGAACTCAACTGAGAGCTAACTTAAAACTAACTAATTTTTGCTCGCTGCGAATTTGCTTATATGGACGCCGATTCAAAACCGGGGGTGGGCTCCTCGGGGTTTGAGGTTCCTTGATAAGTATAAATCCATAAACCCCTTCTTTTGTTTTCGGTCATGAAAAATTCATTATTTCCATTTTTGGAAGTCTTCTCTTACTCCCACCTTCTCTTATTTTTTTATGGACACCTCCCCATGCCCCAGAGGGGCGTCAACGGTCCTCCCCACTTCTTCGTATTAATCCCTCATACTTAAACTCTCTGCGGCTGCCTCCTTGCGTCACATGATCACCTCCGCCTGGCTGGTTAGCGTTCAACCAATGGTCGATCAACACTGTGGGCGTGACTAGACTAGCCTTGTTCTTAAAAAAATATATATTTTGCTCAAAGAAAAAAAAATTATCTTTTTCTTTTCCTTTTCTTTCTTTTGTTTCTCTCTTCTTCTCTGGCCGCCAAGAGGACAATACGACCCATAGAGTGATAATTTCAATTCTTATCCTAACGTCACGGCATATGGAATTTTTCAATCAGATTTTCGCCAGCACCAAGAGGCTAGTCAACCAGACACACTCATTTTTCGGCGCCAACGAAATATTGTTTCGCTGTCATATTCAAATTCCAACACAGCCCAGATGTGTTTTCTCTCAATGACACCTACCATCGACAAAGACCAAACCTAGAGATGGCTCTCTTTGTGTGTTGTCAACAGATAACCTATTAAATTGTTTGCCATCATGACACAAGTAAATCTTTATCTATTTAAAACTCTGTGTCCACCTGGTGTTTGTCAATTAGCTTTATGACAATGGCCCTAAGAATTTTCACCATTCTTCATTTATCAAAATAACATTTTCAAATGTCTCTTCTCGTAGGTGACTTTATCTTTAAAATTTCCTCGCAGGAAATTTCACCACTCCCGACAATCTGCTTGCCACAAAGACACAGTTAATTTTTTATCTATCTAAACAAAACAATGTATCAACCTGGACCCTGCCAGCCAGCCCCAATGGCCGACAGAACCCTCACCAGTGTCTTCCATTATCAAAATAACATTTTCAAATGTTATTTCTCGTGGGTGGCCTCCGTTACCATATAAGTTAAGTCTCGTCTCTCTTCGTCTCTCTTTTCCTTCTCTTTTTCCTTTCCTTCTTTTTCCTTCTTTTTGCGCGCCTAAATGGTGTCACATAATGTTTCAAATAAGAAAAAACTGTGCATCACATAAACGTATAAACCATAAATTATTTAAACTACACTCCGTGCATTACATGTCATCCAAAGGTTATAACCATTTCAATAGAGTGGAAAAATAGATTCTTTCATTTGAGACCTTACGTTATGAGTCAAGTGACATGTGGTCATATATGATGCGCAAAATATTAGATTAGATATTTCCTCAGGCAACCTGCTCAATAGTAGACTCTTCTCTTAAACGTCTTTAGTTTTTTACCATTTCTTAAAAGCTTGGCATGTGTCCAGTACATGTGGTGCACGGACGTAGAAATCACATGATCTGTTCATCACGATACACTAGACAGGCAAAGGGTTAAAATTTAGAAAATGTAAACAAAATTGATCTTCGTGATCTACATTTCATAATATTATATTAGATTGGTGCAAAAATAATGACGTAATAATGTCGCTTTTTGACGTTTACATCAAAAAACGACATTATTACGTCATTATTTTTGCACCAATCTAATACCGTGTGACTTCGGAAATTTGGCGATCATGACCCTCCAAATTTCCGGTCCTTTGTCGCTGATAATAAATTTTGACTTTTTTGTTATTTCCCCTAAAACTTGTTCCACCATCCATATAGACGCGTTATTGCATAGATGTGTTATGCATTGTTTACATCTGTCCCTCTTGTTTTCTATCTGTCCTGTGAGTGTAAAATTTTCAAAGCCGTTTTCCTCATTATCTGGTCTGACAATTTCAGCTGTGTTTTCTAGATGCTAAATGAAAGCGTCACTTTTGTCTCCATTTCCTCTATAACTTCGTTGTTGCTCACATGATTGGACCATGGTAGTCTCAGAATCCTTCTGTAGATCCCTATTTCTATGAGGAGATTGTATAGCATCCACTGACATATAAGAATGCTGATAATAAGTAACATGTCAGTAGTCTTTTCTTTGTTTCTAACAGAATTTTCCTGTTTCCTTACTTCGCTATGGGTAAGTCATTTAATATCACTCTGCTTCAGTATCACACTTTCCGTCCTCTGATAAAATACTTCCTAGATATTTAAATTGTCCTTATTGCTTGATTTTGATATTTCCAATTTGTAATATACATGTTGAGTTTTTCCTTTTGATAACAACTATGCGTTCTGTCTTCCTATATTCTGTAGGGGTTCTTTCAGTTTCTTTTCTTTGTCTACTATCAACAATGTTTCATTTATATATCTTATATATCTTATATCGTTAAGATTGTGGCCTACAATGTTAAATCTTGGTAGGAATTCTAATTCTCTCAGAATCGTCTTCCTGAATAGGTTAAATAAATCCGGTGAGCCGACACTTCTTGTCTTACACCTCTTTATATTTTTGTATACTTACTAAATACATTTTCTTTCCGTACGCGAGCAGTTTGCTGCCAGTTTTAAGGTCTGGATTAATCGAATGTCTTTCTCAAATATGTCAAGGTTGCTTAGCAGATTCAAAAGATTTTTTGACGTACATGTGGCAATAACCCCATTTCATTCCTGAAAATGCTAGTAGGGGACGCTCTCCGGCACTATTAATACTCTGCAATAATTTTTCGCAGTCTCTTTTAACCTTTTCCGTTTACACGTCAACATATAAATCCCTCGCACGAAAACGCGTTTCCCATTGGGAAACGCATAAATAAACTACACACACGCAACACCCGTACGTACGGACATTCATTCACTTCACCTTCTTTGAAGCAAAAAAGGTTTTCACAATCTTTTGTTGCATATATCATTGTCTCTGTCCCTTGTAGGCTTTTCTTGTTAATATATTATAATGTGTATGCACATATATTGGTTCTTATTGGGGGTTTTGTATTTTATTTTGGTGGACGCATATGAAAATCCTCCATTTTTCTTGTGGATATTCCAGGTGATACGCAATATTCCCAACTCAAAAACACGACATTTAAAGCCCATAAAATTCTTTATCAAACGCTTTTACGTAATCTATAAAACGCAGACATAAAGGGTGTTCCAATAACTTAAACTAATTTTAAACGTGAATTAAGTTTAACCATGTACTGATTTTTTTTTTCTTTTTCTTTCAGATTTGGCGGACATTTGGGAGATATTATTTTTCAGACATAATTACCATGACATAAATAACATGATACAACAGAGAAATAAATATATTTTCACTAATAACACTGATTTATTTAGTGCTGACTTTGATCCGTCTTAATGAAACATCCTTAGATATTAAAAAGTAAGAATAAAGTTTATTTCCTGGAGAGATCTGTTCCCCTAAAACGGGGTAAAATGGTGGAATGTCATCAGGAGAGTGTTGGTAGTTGGCTTCTGTGAAACTATTTTCCCGTCTGCTTTAACTTGGGAATAATTATAAATGACACTGAACCGTTGAATAGCTTACATTTATTTCATCATCTATTTCAGCCAAATCAAGTCTATATTTATTGAATTTAAATAAAAGTATGTCAGCTTTAAACTCAACAGTTTGGCCTCTTTATCACGCAACTCTTTTTTAAAGCTTTCAGACCGTCTATAGTAATTTCCTTCGTATCAGGAATATATATTCCCAAAATATCTGAAATTCTTCTATTAGCGTCTACAGGTTTGTTCATTTTTTCCTATAATTCATAATATAGTTCGTATTTTAGGCCTTCCATTGATACAATATCTTACCTTGACATGTCACGTGATAATCGAAATTTATTTCGAATAGGCTTTATATTCTGCTGAGATAAAATTTGATTAAGTTTGGACAAATCCATGACTGTAGGTCTATTATTATTACTATTGCGTATTAAAAAAAAATCATTCTTTTTTACACGTGATTATTTTTTTGGATACTTACTCGCAAACTGTGCACACAAGTCCTTGACATCTTTAAAATTACTAAAGAAACGTCATTGGCTAAATTTACTGCCGAGTTCCGCGGCTGGTAAAATGGATAAAAGCAAGCAATGAGAAATTTGAGAGCCGAGTTCGAATTCCACTCGGCTACATTAGATTCTCTTGCTCTCAAATAGCCTTATGATAGGGATGCCTCTATGTCTTTTCACCAGATATGGATTAAATAGTCGGACTTGTATCTGAAAAAAAATTCTTATTATTACTCAAAACATTGTTAAGACACTATTCATTCGCAAATAAAAAATATTCTCGCAGTCTAAAATATTTTTTTAGTTTCGAATAACGCACATTTTCGCTTTAAAATCCTACAAACATGTAATTGTATGTATTGTTACTATTTAAGTATTTTAGAATTTGGACCGTGGCGTGTATTCTTTCTATGTACGTATTTCGGTTATAGCTAAAAAGTTGTTTTTGGTGCAGTCTGCTAGGTTTAATTGTAGTAACATGATAAATCTTATCCTTGAAGCATGCTGCTGAAGTATTCTCAATCTAATGTCTTTTTAATGTACTAAGGTGATTTTTTTTTTTTTACTAATAGCCAAATAGCCGTTCTAAGGACATTGAAATATATGTTGCTAGAGTAATATTTTTCTGTCTAAATTTTGTATATGAACGACATTTTCAGCAAGACATCTATTTTCTAAATTTATTTTTGATATAATGATACGTCTACTTGAATTACCTACTCTGGACGTGGATAGATTGAGCTGACAAACATTTGAATAAGTTACTAATGTATGTATGTATGTATGTATGTATTATTATTATTATTATTATTATTATTATTGTATCATTAAAATTCTTTAAAAAGTATCAACATGCAAGGATATTGACATGGACATTTCAAAAGTGTGGCATATCAGGACATTAATAACTACAGCTGTAGTTGGAGCCATCAGATTGCCTGGAAAAAGTCCCGATAGACTTCTTGAAAGGATTTTTGGTTCCCATGCTGTAAATAAATACAAAAAGTTGTACTGTATAATGTATGTGATCTTATTCCCTTTGTTTTGTTACAAAAATGATCAGAGGAAAATGTCACTAAGCTATTTATGACTATAAGTCTCTGCTTGAGTACCGGAAGTTAGTACGTATGCAACTGAAATCCAAGGATATAATAATAATAATAATAATAATAATAATAATAATAATAGATTAATTCTTCAAATCTACGTTTATAAATAATTTTCTACTGTTTGAAAAAAAAATTAACTGAACTGATTATTTCACTTATTTAGATGATTATATAATCTTTTTTCGGTTTTCTTCGGTTAAACTGTATTAATGTGAAATATTAGATGACAACGATTCTTCTTATTAGAAACGGTGTGTATTTTCCCACTTATGACTTACAGACAAAGTAGTTATCATTTATTTCTTTAAAAACACAATGAATTAAACAATGAAAGAAATAATGCTTATCTTTGGCAATTTAAATGAAAATGAATTAAAGCTAACACAAAGAATTGCTTACTAAAATATGACTATAATTCGTTATGCAAGTTTAATGTCACAGCTAATATTTTAATTACAATTTGTTAGTAATATATATAAAAACAAACTGATACCGTTTAACCCTGATATGAAACCCAGATATAAGAGACCCGGATATAAGAGAAACTCGGATATAAGATATATTTTTGTCTGGTCCCAAAGAGCCATACTTACCTAAAGAAAATAGACTAAACCCGGATATAAGAGAAACCCGGATATAAGAGACTTCTTCTCCGGTCCCGACAGCTCTCTTATATCCGTGTTACACTGTAGTAAATCCTTTATATCTTAGCAGTTCGCGATTGGTGTTTTATTTTTCTACTGATGTAATGCCTTATGTTAATCTATCAAAAGATAATTAGTTGATGATTTGGCCTTTAATCTAGGTTTGACCTGCAGAAACCTCTTATATCAATGTGTTCAAAGCTTACATTTGAAATACCGGTTCCAGTATGACCAACGAAGTCAAAGAAAGTCGAGATTGTTCAGTAACTTGAATGGTGAGCGCTTTGTTAAATCAGGTACAGTAAGCTTTGGTCTGTCGTTGGTATACAGAATAATAGCATTGAACTAGCAGCATGGCCCGGCGTTACACGTGCTTGATTCAAAAATCGTACGACTCATACAGCAATCGCTATCACTTGACTTAAAATATATTTGCCCTTTCTTGCCTTTAAAAAAGTGCCCTTTGCCGTTGCTGATGTTGCTACATGCCTTACTTCTTGCCTATCTCACACTGCGAATTTTTCTAAGCTCTATACTAAACATTAAATCTGTTACGAAAAAAGAACTAAACAAAATGGACACAAAATGATCAGCTTTAAAAAAGGACTCGTAACTGGGAAAACCAAATGAAAAATGAATGTTAATAGCAAATACGTTTTCACACCAACCCAGTTCTGCGGAATCAGAATCGACGTTGAGTTTAAGCAAGCGAATGAGCCAATTGGAGTAAGGTGCCATGCAGATTCAAATTTTTCCCACTTGTGACGAATGCAGCTATCGATTTGTTTTGCATGCTAGCATGATAGTTAACATTCCTGTTAGTCAGCTGTTGGCTCTCACGCTGGCCAATAGAATCTTCTTGCCTATTCGTGGCAGTCAGCTATAGACTCTCACGCAGGCCAGTAGAAAATGGCCCCAAACTACATGAAAACTGTCGTAGAAGCATGAAAAATCGATTATTTCCACTATCGATGAGAGTTGGGAAATGCAAAGTTAGTCTTGGCCTTTCTACTAACTTGGAGCATGTGCATGTAAATTTTGGTGCAAGTCCGTCGAGAATTGCGGCCGTGCATTCGTTACACACACACACACACACACACACACACACACACATCCTGTCTTTTATAGATAGATATTATTAATTGGAGAGCCTAGATAAAATTTGGTTATTTATATACACTGAATTAGGCACTGTGGAGTAATGAACAGCGGCTCAGATTGGGGAATCGCAGAGCCGAGTTCGAATTCTATTCGAATCCATTACATTCACTTACGTGCTAATACCCTTTGGAAAGGTTTGAGTCCTCTTCTTCTCCCCCAGATATGGGTAAATGATAGGACAGACCGGGTTCTATAGCTTTGGATTTAAACTGGTCTACCGCAGAAAGAATTGGCAACCTACTGCAGGAAAAATCTGCATCGTCGGCCATATTTCAAAAGACACATCATCGCCTAAGCGTGTATCACGCATGGCACATAACTGACTGATATCCACTTACATGCATATCACCTTGGGAAAGGTAATAATCCATTTCCTCTTTCCCAGCTATGGGTTAATTAGTAATACTAATTTATGTTTCATACAGTATGACTTTCTTGTATTGAGAACGAGGGATCCAGCCAGCTTTATTTATCAAGAAAAATATTTTATTTCTTTATTATGTTTTATTTCTTTATTTCCTGTCGATGCTGACTGTGGGAGTAATTGCCTGCTAACACCCACTGCTTGCTCGCTATACGCTGCGAACTGCAGCCACCGACAACAAGACAAAGGGCGTGACAGTTTGGCTGGCTGTCATCTTTTCAAGACCGGACAAAGATGAACAGCAGGAACGCAGGCGCATACTGTTATATATATAGAGAGATAGGATTTTCAGTGGAAACATGTGTACACACACAAACCATTGCACAGAAAAGGCAAGCGTGTATGTTTACGGATTCTTGATTAAATAACGCAGATCAACATTTTGTATCATTTTCATTTGAAATTTCCGGAAACATTACCGGGGTTAATATTTAATAATACACAGAAAATCTCAGCATCGAATATTGCAATACTCGCAAACAAAAAGACAAGATCCTTTAAGATGTATTCTAAAATGTGAGACTTGTGATAAAACATTTCAAAACAGAAGCTATGAATTGAAATTATGATGTGTTATATCTCAGGTGGTTGGGATGAACAAAAACGAATGAAAATAAAGACAAGTGGATTTTAAGTCATGATAAAGTAACTTTAATTCATTTACTGACTGGATTAATTTGGATTTAAGCCATGAATTCCACGAGCGTGTCAGCTTATCACCATGTTAAATTCTGAAGTGTCGCACTGATCTCACTGACCTCACTGACAAAGGAAGTAACTCCATCGTACTTTGAGTCATTCCCCTTCATAAGGGATGTAAGCTAGTATTCCCTAACATAATGGCAGATGTGAGAGTGTTTAGCCTGAAATCATCATAAAAAAAAACGAATGTTGAATTAATAAATATTAAACATTTAAAATCTTTCGGTGTCTTAATCTGTTACAAAAAATTTTGCATAGGAATGTTTAACCGTTGAACTTATTGATATAAGAGATTTCTACAAGTGAAACCTAGATTAAAGGCCAAATAACAAATTGCCTTTACATAGATTTACGTGAGACATTACATCAATAGATAAACAAAACCCCAATACGTACCACTAAGATATAAAGGATTTACTATATATATATATATATATATATATATATATATATATATATATATATATATATATATATATATGTGTGTGTGTGTATATATTGCTAACAAATTGCAATTAAAACATTAGTGGTGCCATTTAACACAGAATAAGCTGACCACAAAAAGTTATGTATAATAAAGCAAGTTGCTAAAAAAAAAAACACCTAAGAAATCGATTCATGTTCTTAAAAAGATTGACCCTATCTCTTGTGCATGCTCTGTATGATGTCTAACTCTTTTAGAAAGGCCAAAACTATCTGCTATATATATTACCGTCTTCTCAGACCCATGATTAAGACTGATTTCAAACGAATGAAATCTGTGTGAAGTTGGTACAATTTTCTTTCTGGCATTACACTTAATAGAAGTTGAGAAAATACAAAATAAAACACATCATTTGTCGATATTCATACCTGCGAAAAACTAAAATTGATGGCAATGATATAATCAAAGTGTAGACTCCGCACACTAGCATAAATAAATGTTAGCAAGGAAACCCGAATCAAAATTATAATGGACGATAACAGTTAGTGTACATGAGAACCATATTATTTTAAAAAAAATAACTGAATGATTTCAAGAGAAAGTTTTTATAAAAATCAACCGACAGTAGCCCCTAATTTTTTGGTTAATAAATGCCGAATATTGTCTCCGTGGAAACGGTTATAATTGTGATTATTATTGTGACATTTGACAAACCCAGAGGAACTCAGCAATTATTAGCGTATTTAATCTTAACAGTATATAGAATATACCTAACACTGTGATGACGGCAGACTCAGAAAGGAAATGAGCCGAAGAAAGTGATAATAAAAGGACTAAAAAAAAAATTAAAAAAAAACACTGTAAAACGCCATACATGTTTGTAAGTTAAAGGGACAACCCAAGGTGCAAGCTACATACTTGGGACATCGACATCGATCAGGTGCAGTAATCTAGGTTGTGTAGTATCAGACAAATAGAAAGTGTGATTCAATAAAATCGAAGATATAATGGAATTGCGAAAGGCGTCGTTTAGAAAGCAAAAAAAAAAAAAATAAAACACAAACAAAGACTTACGCGATAGATACATACTCCCCGAAACAAGGAAATCGGTGCTGGACTGGTATTTAATTTCTCACATATGAAGGGACTTGAAATCCTAAAAATAGCGAACCATTATAAATAGGGTGTTTCATTAAGACGGATTATATATAAAAATGTTTGATCTTCAGAATTTGATCTTAAGAGTTGCGTGATAAAGAGGCCGAACTGTTGAGTTTAAAGCTGACATACTTTTATTTAAATTCAATAAATATAGACTTGTTTTGGCTGAAATAGATCATGAAATAAATGTATACTATTCAACGGTTCAGTGTCATTTATAATAATTCCAAAATTAACGCAGACGGGGAAAATAGTTTGACAGAAGCTAACTACCAACACTCTCCTGATGGCATTCCACCATTTTCCTCCGTTTTAAGGGAACGGATCTCTACAGGAAATAAACTTTATTCTTACTTTTTAATATCTAAGGATGTTTCATTAAGACGGATCAAAGTCAGCAGTAAATAAATCAGTGTTATTCGTGAACATTTATTTTTTTCTTTATTGGCACATATTATGTATGTCATGGCAATTATGTGTGAAAAACAATATCACCAAAATGTCCGCCAAATCTGAGAAAATGTAAAAAAAGTCATTAGACACTTAAACTTTATTCACATTAATATCGGTGCAAGTTATTAGAACATCCTCAGGTTTCGAGTCTTTTCTGGTACTGTTAAATTTTTATAAACATAAATATTTCTCTCTTATACTAACCAATATTTTCTAATGAAAAATTTGGTTGATGCTTCTTACTTGCTATTTAATTTTAATTCGCTGTTCGTACTTTGCTCTTTTCAGCTTAACGCATGTAACAATCATATCCATACAAAGGGGATTTCTAGAGATTTATTTAAAAATCTCTTTATAAATTGAGATTATTGCAATAACATTTGTTTGTTTGCATCATTATACATCAGCAATTTTTTTAGCCCAGTGTAATCGAACATAGGTTCACAATAGTTTTGTCCGAATGAGGATCGAACACGCTTGGCTAAATATGAAATTATTAAGCTTTGATTTCCATAAGCTTTCTAAAGATAGCATTGTCTACAGCAGAGAATACAAACCATCTATAGTTGCACGAACATTTTTAGTGCTTTTAAATGTTTCGAAAACATAAATGGTTCACTCATATATTAATTTACTCGTATTTTAAATATTTTTTAATATTTATTGCTTACTGGTATTTTAATTGATACTTTAATTGGTATTTTAACTGGTATTCTAAATGTTTTAAAAACTTTAATGGTTCACTCATATACTTACTGGTATTATAAATACTTTAAATATTTAATACTTACTGGTATTTTAACTGTCATTTTAACGGTTTCAAAAACAGAAATGCTTCATTCATATACTTACTGGTAGTTTTAAAGAGGGACTTGTTGCTGCAGCATAAGCACTAACATTTTAATTCGAGGTTTGTACTTTGTTATCTTCATCTTAACACATGCATCACTTATATCCATACGAAGGAAATTCCTATGGTTATTATTTTATATTGATCATGGTGAGCAATGTTTCTGGACATTTCACTGACTTCTTGTAGGTTACTAATAAGTTGATATTTGGTCAGTAGTTAACTATCTCCGTCCTAGAGTTATGGCGCTACCGACAAATGCCGTACAACACATGAGAGTACCGAATCCATTTTAAGAAGAATAGGAGACATGGAAAATAACATTAAAAATATTTAAAAAAATGACATTTGGAATTACTAGATCGCATTAAAACTGAAGAAGTTTCGGAGAATTTAACCCTTACAGAGCCTACTTAAATCTGGAAAAATAACGGAAAAAAACATACTATGAATGATCAATTAAGTGTCCAGAGCTGTTATTCGACATTTTTATAATCAAAAAAATAATTTTATTAACTTTTTGTTTTAAAATCTTAGATCTTTTATTTCTCTTTTAATCGCTCTGAAGCAATTATTCGAGAGAGGTACTTATTTTAATTTCCTACGGAAAAGGCTGTGCTAAAACGAGAAGTTAAGGTATTTGATGAGTTTACGCAAATAGAACACGCTGACGATCACGTAATAGGTAACCCTTTAGGACCGTAGGTGTACCACACGTACTGCAGCCGCGTTAGTAGTGACGCGTCCCGGAAAACATAGTCCAACCATATCTAGGCACTTTACAATATTTCCTTCCTTCTAGACTGGTTGGACATAGGGGTATACGACTCAGTCTGACCTGATATTTACCCACATCTGAAATGGTTTCATACCGTTTCCAAGGTTAATAGCACGTAAGTGAATCTAAGGAACTAAACAGGAATGCGAACTCAGCTCTCCAGCTCTTTCACAGTGCCCCCGCAAATAGATAGCAGATCAGGGGACACATATAAGCGTAATAAGTGAGAGTTTTTTAGCAGAAAAAAGCATGTTGGAGAGAGCTATGATCGAAGATGTTAGGAAATCCATATGAAATATAAAACAAATACAATTTGTACCTAACATAAAAATGCAAGCACATTTAACAATAAAATTTAAAAGATAATACCGTTTACTAGTGGTTCGATGTAACGCAATGCAACTTGCCACCTATTATTTCGACAGGAGATAGAAAATGCTAATTGAATCATATTGCGTCTAAAAAAAAAAAAAATACCAAAACACAATTGACTAGCCAAACGATCTATCAGGCCATCGGTTAAATGGGACAGATTTGCTATCATAGTGATAACATATTTTAGAAAATAAATAAATTTACACTGAGAAACGAACACACACACACACACACACACACACACACATATATATATATATATATATATATATATATATATATATATACATTAGGTTGGTGCAAAATAATGTCGGTTTTTGACGTTAAAAAATACGTCAAAAACCGAGATTATTTTTGCACCAATATATATATATATATATATATATATATATATATATATATATATATATATATTAGGTTGGTGCAAAATAATATATATAGGGAGTGAATAGAATCGGGTATTTACAAAAATCATCTATTTGCTACCATTCACATTAGTCCTTGACATCAGTGTGCGTCGCCATTTTAGAAGCCGTTATTGTTTTAAACTAGCACACACAACTTATTCTCAACTGCAAATCATCATCATTATATGTGTAAAATTTAAGATAGTGTATATCTGTAAAAAAGAAGATATGGATGATATATATATTCATCAATATATATATATAAATATATATATATATATATATATATGTATATATATATATATATATATATATATATAAATATAAGCGTGTGTGTGTGTATGTATGTATATATGTAAACATATATGTGTGTGTGTGTGCGTATGTGTTTGTGGGCGTGATTAGAATTTCTCTATCTCCATGTTTTTTTCTCTTCCACGTACGCATTTATTTATGTATGGGTACTGAAACAAGCATAAAAAGAAAAGCAAGGTTGTCACACGAGTCCCTGACGTAGAAAGTAGCCGCCATTTTGAAGGTCTCTATTGTCTTAGACGTGTGAACAGGAAAGGAAATGCGATTAAGTTGACGCGAAGGAGAACTTTGAAGAGAGGGAGCAAGTGACATGAAAAGACGCTGAGACCTGTCTTTTCAATGAAAAGCTTTCGTTGAGATGATGGCCTTCTTTTGTTTTATTCAGTCGAAGTCTAGAAAATTCTTTGCGCCATGTTGACTTCACTTTCCATCATATTACATTTTTTTTTGCTGTTAGACGCTTGGGTTAACATTATCTCAAGATCCGATTTTCCTCTTTAAAAATTAACTGTTTTCTCAAAATATAAAACCGTAAATAATCGATCAAATGAAATAACTATATACTAAATGATAGAGCTAAAAAAGCTCATAGTTGCTGTCCAATAACATGAGATATAGTAAAAGACAGCGGGTAAGAGATATTTTAACAAAAAAAAAACAGTTATATTTACTTTCTTTAATTACTAAAAATTAGTAGACATTAGCTGTAAAATTCCGGATAAAAGTATGCTCTACATGAACTATAAAAATAAACAGCTTACAAAATGATTTTGCTACAACGCTTCTTTAAGATGTCAGATGCTCCTTGATCGGCAGAATATTGATAAATTCCAGGAGTATATAGGAATATACTAAATTATTGACTATCAGTTTAAAGAAAATAATAAGGATAAGGAAATTGAAAATACAATTTTGGCTCTCTTGGTTACTGGCCGCTATGTAATAGTATATTAAATAGCTATAAGGTCTCCATTCCTTGCTTCTTCTATCAATTTGAGGTATTAATATCCTCTACTGATAAAGCAGATGGCTTCTCCCGTAAATTCTCTTTCAAGGGTACTCTTGATTCTCCTGGAGTGTTGTTGTCTAACTTCCCACTTAGAAATGAGTTTTTGTTAAGTAATAAGCATATTACACGTACTATGGTTTTTGCTATCATCTCTAACATAGATTCTCACTAAGAATGTGGTTCTGATAGTATCCGTGTAATAGTCGTTAAGAAGAGTGCACTAGAACTGTCACCTGTTCTCTTTAAACTGTATAATAAATGTCTCTTTCCCTGCTACTTTCCAGCCTGCTGGAAGTCATCATCTCTTGTTACAGTTTTTAACCCTAGGGTGAACCGCTCAACCCTTCCAGCTATAGGCTTATTCGCATTCTACTGCTTTTTGGCAAACTCATAGATGCCTTAATCAGCGCTGAATTGGTTAAGTATCTCTCATCGCAGAGCCTTTTTTCAGACAAACAATTTCGCTTTTGTTTCTCCAGGTCAACGGCTGATGTACTGAAGATAATTGTGGAAAGTCTATCATGCCATAGAAAAAATTAAAACGGTGAAGGTAGGTTTGGACACCTCGAAAACTTTCAACATGATTTAGCATACAGTTTTTCACCACAAACTGAAAAGTTAGTTGTCTCCGAACAATTCTTTTATCTGATCTAGTCTTTCCTACCAAATGAATATCATCCTGAATGGCCACGCGTCTAGATCATTTCCTACTAATTTGAGTGCGCCCCAGGGCTCTATCCTTGGTCCTACTTATTTTAAATTTTAATTAATGATCTTCCCGATGGCATCAGTACTCAACTACACTGATGACACAACTCCTATCTTGAAAGTAAGTCTCATAATTTCGATTTGGTTTAATTGGCAGCCGATGTTCAGATGACCTCCAGTATGTTGGTAAATGGCCCAAACAATAGTTTCTTAATTTTAAAGACTAAAAAGTAAATTCCATTAATCATCCGAGAGACCCTACGTTTCCTTTCATCATCATGGTTGTTGCTACCCTCCAAGAAATTTACTCACTTGGCCTTCTCGGACTAAAGTTCTCAGTTGATGTGTAAAGGAAAGGCTATACTGAATCCATTGCTAGATCCGCTGCTAAGACGTTTTGTCACTGCGTCGTGCTAGACAATTTTTCTGTCCAGAATCTATTTTACATTTCAATAAATCTACCATTTGCCCATGCTTTGAATATTGCTGCCAGATATGGCTTGGTGCTCCTGCTATTTACCCTAATCTCATTGATAAAATAAAGCAGTACCAGCAGTATTATCGGCCCTGATCTGGCATCTCGGTTTCAGTTACTTTCTTACCGCCGTAATGTTGGAATATTTGGGTACTAGTGAGCCAGCCAAAATGAGCTGACTTATTTTATAGTTCATCAATAGAAGGATTAACCAATCATAAGGTACAAAATATTCAATGCGACCGGTATAAAGTCTGCCATGTTTTCCTGCATATTCATTGACAACCTTTCATATCGAAGAGTGAAGAATTACGGAACAGCTGTGGGTTGTATTGGCGATATAGTCAGATTCAGTAGAGTGTCTGACTCGTGAGTGTTATTTTTTAACGTTGCTTTATTGAACAGATTACGTATTGCGCTTTATTCTATATTCATAGACTATGGTGAACATGGTCAACAGGTAAGGTTACCTCTCTTTTCTATTTTCTATGAATATTTTCATGGTCATGGCTCAAATGAGATCTTCGATTTGATAGCTAGAATTTAAACGCAGTACTAGACTGTCGTCGAAATCTCAAATTTACAGTTGATCTTGTAACCGTAAATTTCTTTGCCAATAGTTTCTTTTCTCGCACATCCAGATTGTGGAATTGCCTTCCGGCTCCATGCTTTCCAGCCAAATTTAATCTTTAAAAATTTAAATGCAATATCAATTGAATTTACTGTTCCAATTATTACTCCATTTCTCGCTCATTAGTAATATTTCTGTTCCTAATTCTTCCATACACTGTAACCCCTTGTGTCTTAGTAGCTTTACGGCTTTGCGTGGGGGTGAAATCGATTTTCTAAAAAAGCCTGCGCAAGAAGTTGTTTCACTCAAAACCGTAAGTCGTTTAAAAAAAACAAACATTAACCTGAAGCCTAATGTCATATACTTAAATAGCCAAATCTAATCCCCAAACCCTTTCAGAAACATCTAAACTCTCAGCTGAATGCAACCTCTACTAAATATCAATGTTTAAATATCTTCAAGCAAATGAAGTTTGTGCAACAGAATCACAAACAAAAAAAAAATTCTAGATACGTGTGAAAGTGATAGAGAGTCAGGTCAGATGCCAGGTCATGAGCAATATCATTACAGAAAATTATTTGGATTTTGTAGAGAATTTCGTGTTATAGAGCCGTAGAACCAGATTGAGACCTGATAAGTAAGCAATATTCAATGCACGGATTTGTGATATATGTAACAATGTGCAAGATTTATTCTGACCAGAAAATTTATCTAGCAAGACACAGTAAACAAACACTCTTGCCAACAGGTCTAACAACTTATTCAATATAAACATACCATTTCATGTCTGTATTAAACATGAGACCGAGAAGGCATATGTTTCTCTCCTCGAGATTAGAATCGGCCATGTTGATGGGAGGCAAAAATTATTCTCTGTTATGATTAAAGGACAGCAGTATCGTTTTAGAGACGTTAAACACTACAAGATATTTATTACATCAGTTAACTGATTGAATGCCATTTTCGAGCGCAACTGCCGTTTGTCTTTGTCTTGTCTATCGGACTTACTAAAAAGACAGGAGTAAATAGCTCATGCGAAATTATCTCGAAGTGTAGTCATTCAGCACGGATTTCATTATACGATTTCGACCAAAGACACCAAAACTCTTCAATTTAGGAGAAGGTCAATATGCTAAATATGGTCAAACGCCTTCGAGATATTTAAAGCCGAGCGTCTCGGTTTTTATTGATGGCCTGATAATCAAATTCAATAATAACCGTTAGCACATTGACACAGAGAAAAGAAAGCCACATTTTTAGCTCTAAGATGGCCGTGTGAAGTGAGATGATTAAGCAATTGAGTTTTGTTGAGAGCTTCTAGTACTTTAAGAAATAGGTAATTTTCTGATGGGGAAAAACTACTCAGTTTCAAGAGAGCATTTATAGAGGTAAAAGTGTTAACACAGGTATAAAGACGGCAGAGTCGCTGGAACACATTGGAATAGCGTGTGAAATATATGAAGAGAGAGATGAATAAACTGTGATAGATAGATAGATAGATAGATAGATTTAGACGAGATGGATTGCTAGATATATATTAAGAATGAAACAGATAAATGCTAATCGACTGAGATAGATATTACGATTGAAATATATGATTATGAAGATATATATATATATATATATATATATATATATATATATATATATATATATGCGTGTGTGTGTGTGACACAGATTGTTAGATATATATTAAAAATGAAATAGATAAATATCAATCGACTAACATATATATATATATATATATATATATATATATATAGATAGATAGATAGATAGATAGATAGTGAGAAAGATTTATTGATTCATAGGTTATATAAATAGGGATCATACTGATTGTGCATATATACGAGGCAGTTGCTGAACATTTCATGTCACAACCCATTCTTCAGAATCGACCCAAATATGTAGATATCAATTTTATTCTTAAACGCATTCATGGTCGGGCCGAGAACTTTACTGTATATATATATATATATATTCCTGAAGAAAAAACGAAAGAAAGTAATTCCACCTTTTATCCTTTTTCAATATCAGCAATTGGCTTCGACTCGCCTCTGTAGGGTAGCCTTGTTAAATCCTAATTCACAGTGACATTCGCCGTTTCTGTTATTTTGTAAGAGGATTGATTCTACACACGGAAAGAGGTCCGTCTTCATTCAACCTGGCAGCCATTGAAATGCTGCGCGCCAAGACGTGGCTTGTTTGTTGCCTGGCGACAGTCCAGCCGTTACTGTCAGGAGTGACGTGTAAGTTGTGGGTCAGTAGTCAAGATTCCAAGGTGGATGAGAATGTCTGTCAGACCTTTTCTTGTTAACTGTTCAGTTCATTAAAACGTTTTCTGCTTCTTTCGAGAGCTAATTAGGGGCTAAATCTGACCACGAAAATGGGACTCATTGAAAAATAGTTCACAGAGTTATCTTGATTCGCAAACAGAACGACACACAAGTAATAATGCTAACAAAAGAAGGTGGAAAAAAGAGTGCGTAAAATGAAGTTCACGCTCTCTGCTCAAATTACTGAAACGTGTGGTTAGCACCTCTTTTATTATTCAATACTTTCTCTCTCTCTTTCTCTCTCTATACTTATATATATATATATATATATATATATATATATATATCTTATTTCTTATGTGTGAAATACATCTCTCACATACTCTAGCATACATTGTCATATATGTTTTAAGCCGTGGATCATTAGGGGTTTCGGGTCTGAAAACATGGTACTTTTTCTCCGCGCCGGCGCAATCAATAGTAATCACATTTACGCCAGGAGTCAGCTAAAACAAACTGCAACGAAAGAACAGGACAGACACATAAAAATACGGTCCACATATATCTGTTGCATAGGAAAAAACAGTAACCGTCTTGAGGCAACAATGAGGTACTCGATCTTAGCCAAAGATTACGTTTAGGTAAGCAATGGTTTTGGCTGCCCAAATTCTCTCTCCCTTAATTATGCCTCCATTGTCAGATTAAATTTTAGTTTGAACCCAATACCAAATATATATATATATATATATATATATATATATATATATATATATATATATATATATAATGGACTCTACCGTCGGTTTCGACTTATGCCAGCTTATTGAGTCAGTTATGAAAGTTTATGCGATAATGTTAAGTGGCATTTAAGACCTGCTAGTGATTTACAAAGGAGGCCACATATAGAGCAAGTCTGAGGATTGTGAGATGAGATCACTGTTAGATTGGCTGACCTTTTAGATCTTGCTCTGGCTTCATGAAGTTGATTCAGACAAGCAGATTTAATATATATATATATATATATATAGATAGATAGATAGATAGATAGATAGATAGAGGAGTGTGTGTTTAAGTGTGCGTTTTTGTGTGTGCGTATGTGTGTATGTAAATATAAAAGTTGACAATGTGTTCACCATCGAACGAAGATATTATGTCCCATGCTTAAACGCAAACTTCAGTTATAGCCTGAAGATTGCGTTCAAGATGAGCAGATCTTAGTTACATTTTCTGGTAGAGACTTGTTGCTTCCTGCTAGTTCCGTCTACCAAATTTGAATGACGAGGCTTGGGTTTTCAAACCGTGGTATGATTTTCAAGCACTTTCCAAGGGTAACGTACGCTGGGATTGACCTCCAGTCCGATGGCATCAGAATATGGTCAGAATATATCACTTGATGAGACACCGGAGGTGTTGAAACAAAATGTTTTTTGTCATAATTTTTAAATAAATAATATATATATATATATATATATATATATATATATATATATATATATATATATATATATATATATTGAGAGAGAGACTGTTTCGCTGCGTCACGGTGATATCAGTGTGGCTTGACATGACATTGTTTCAAGTAGACATCGAAACGCAACGTATTTGACATCAGTCAGGGGTTCTCACCCTTAGGCCATCCGAGAATGAGTGCGTTGTGGGAGTGTATTTCATATTACAGTATCTGAAATAAAAGAGAACATGGTGAAACAAATTGTGAAATCTATAAACGACGCCTTTCGCGCAAACAATATCTGTTGTGTTCAGCTTCTTCAAGTTAGAATGGAAGACATACCTGTAAACAAAAATCCTTTGGGATTTCTGAGGATAAGAGATTGCCATAAATCAAAATATCTTATCACATCCGATAAGCAGTAACAAAAAAACTATTTGGTTTCAGTGGGCAGATTTAAAACCCAGCAGAAACTAAAGAATCTAATATATATATATATATATATATATATATATATATATATATATATATATATATATATATATATAAATAAACTGACTGAGAGACATTCTGGTTTCTTGTCATCGGATGTGATAAGGAAATTTGATTTATGGTTTCTCATCCTCAGAGATCCCAACAGAGTTATTCTGATATAAAATTTTATCTTTCGGCAAAACGTGTCGTTCATAGATGTTCCATTCTTTCTCATTATATATATATATATATATATATATATATATATATATATATATATATATATATATATATATATATATATATATATATATATAACAGTGAACATAGAAGTCAACACTTAGAGGCGACAGTCTGTTTCCTGCTAGATGCAATCGTACAATTTCATCTAGCAGGAAACAGACTGTCGCCTCTAAGTGTTGACTTCTATGTTCAATTTATATACACACGCTGTATCTCTGATTTTGAGCTCTTTATCCCATAAATATAGCACTATATATATTTGTTTAATCCTTACGAATCAATGATTAAATTTCTTGGTAGCCTAGAAAATTGATTGCGAAAAATACCAAAATTTTCTTTCAAAGAATACATACATAGCAGACACGATAGATTAATGGACAGCGGCTCGGATTGAGGAAGAACCGAGTTCGAATTCCAGTCGAATCCACTGCATTCACTTACGTGCTAATACCTTTGGGAAAGGTGTCAATCATCATCTTCTCCTTCCAGCTATGGGTAAATATATATATATATATATATATATATATATATATATATATATATATATATATATATATATATATATATATATATATATATATATATATATATATATATATTACTGTTATATATATATATATATATATATATATATATATATTACTGTTATATATATATATATATGTTACAGCGAGTTTAACCGTGTAGAAGATCCTAGGGCCACTCGTAGTAGAGGGTTACAGTTAAGAGGCGGAATTTATGCAGATAGGTGGGGAAAATATTTTTTGCAGTGATTAGGAAAACATCCTCTTGCGAGTCGGTTTCACAGCAGTGTTTCAGGAAAGAAGCTGCTCGAGTGGAACTTACTTCCCACCAATGGAATACGGAAGTAATGTGGGTGGTTTGATACAATGTGAATAATATGGCGATTCCTAGACGTGAATTTTAGAACTGGCGGAACCAAATAATGCAATCCGTCCCAGCACGTTCCATGGAAATAGCCATAGAGCAGTGAGACAGGTTTTTAAATGCAGAAAATTATTTGTTACCCACATCTTTTGGCACGTTGGGTAATTCAGGTAGGTTTTCTTTAATGGGTGAAGACGGCAAGGGGGACGCTAGACGAAATTTAACCGGTGCAAGATTAAGGTCCTTTTTACTCCCGCAATGTCAGTCTACAGAGAAATAAAAATCTTTCAGACCCTATCTCATTTTGGCTGCCAACTTCCATAAAATAAAAGAAGTTGCCTTCGAGGATAAAAACCTCACGCCTTCAAGAGGTCTACAGCAGATATAAAACAAACCTGTTATCGCAGTGAATTTCTTCAGGGAAATCAAATTATCATTAATGTCCATGTTTTTAAGACATATTTATAGATGATCTGTAACTATCCCAATACTTTACAAACGGATACGAATTCGCAAATATCTTTTAACGCTAGTATCATATTTGCTCGTTACACGTCATGCAAGATAACTACTTATTGTCTAATGGCTTCTATATTTGTGAATTCTAAATCGTCACAAGTTAAAATAATGCAGTTTGAAATTACTGAATACTGACAGAGTATCTGAATTCTTAATTCTTATGTCCTCGTCAAAATTCTATAATATCATTAATGATTCTATGAGTTTTGACATGAAGTAAAAATGTTTAATTTCGTCCCAAACCCCAAATTACTGCCAAACCAAAGCAATAACCTGAAAACACTTGTCCTGTTCTAAAATAGCTAAATCAGTTTGGGACATTCACTTGAGACTTGGGTGGCAGACATTATGCCAGACCCGCTCAGAAATATATAATTGATCAGCTGTATAAAATGTCTTTCAAAGACTGATGGATAAAAAATGTCTTCGAGCAAGTGAAGCATGTCTGCTTGAGCTAGGACCATTGTTTTTACAGAATCACAAAGAACTGTGCCATATAAAATACAACGGCATCATTTAAGGACTACCAACAGAAGCAATAACTAACATAGATTGTATATTTAACTTGAAGAAGAAATTAATGGCATAATCATGATGTTGATAGTCCATACTGCTTCAAATACCTGTTTAGGAAGGAAAACCACATCAGTACGTCTAGTAACAGCAATAAAAGCTACGAGACTTGAGAACCATATTTACCGGAATAATTGATTCAGGAGAAAGATTTTATAAACTTCAACTGACAGTATTTTCTGTTCGGTCATTCAAAGCTGAATGTTAACTTATAAATAAGCGGCTAATATTACCAGTTATATTCTTATTATTTTTAAAAATTTTATTTGCAACAACTTTTGTACAATAATTAATGAATACTAATTTCATATATATATTTGTATATATATTATATATATATATATATTTCTATTTAATATATATTTACATAAAAAAATCAACTTATATATATATATATATATATATATATATATATATATATATATATATATGGAATCATATTTTTAAATAAATAAGATATATGGAATAAATAAATAAATAAATAAATAATATAATAATAAATAAATAAAATATATGGAATAAACAAATAAATAAATAAATAAATAAATAAAATATATGGAATCATATTTTTAAATAAATAATTATATTTATCCTCTGCTTTCGTATCGAGCACTATTTTTTTAAAAATAATAACAAAAATACTATGGAACTTTGGATTATTTACCAAACCAGTTTCTTTCCTATTTTCTATAATATTTTCACACACACACATATATATATATATATATATATATATATATATATATATATATATATATATATATATATATATATATATATATATATATATATATATATATATATATATATATGTGTGTGTGTGTATATATATATATATATATATGTGTGTGTGTCTGTTATTGTTTAATGGCGTAGAAATATATATATATATATATATATATATATATATATATATATATATATATATATTTCTACGCCATTAAACAATAACTTAACAATTACTGTGATGATATCTAATTTATAATGCCTTTCAACGGGTCCCTTGATAAATCATTTGAAAGTTAAATGGATGTATTGTAATAATAATTGTATCAATAAATCCTTAACCTAAAATATTAATCTTAATCATAATAAAATATTAATATTAGGTTGGTGCAAAAATAATGATGCAGTAATGTTGTTTTTTAACGTCAAAAAACGACATTATTACGTCATTATTTTTGCACCAAGCTAATACTAATATTATTATTAATAAAGTGGATAGAAGGTGCGACGCTGAGATCCGAAGATATAATGGGATGGCCAAAGATCCCTTCCAAAAGCCAAGCAGAGTATTAAGAGACAGAAACAATTTGTTAGAAACAAAGAAAACATTATTGCACTGTTACGTGATATCTGTACTCCTAATATGCCAGCGAATGTTTGATAATCTCCTCAAAGATGAAGAGGCGCAAAGCAACAGAAATGTACAGAAATTTGCTTTGGAGACCATGTACTGAATATGTGAGCAACAACGTTTTGGACAAAATGGTAACGAAAAAGAAACTTATAACTAAGAACAAGAAGAGGCATTGAAATTTATGAGGCACGTAATGAGGAAGGAGGGCTTGGAAAATATGCTGCTCACAGGGTAGACTGAGCGAAATAGGGACAGAAGAAAGCAGCGCGTAACGTACTTGATTAGCATGAGCAAATGGATGTTAGAACAAGGTTTGGTAGAACTAACAAAAAGACAAAACTTGTTAAGTGCGATAAGGTAAAAGAAGATGTGGAGGGCCATGACCACCTACGTTCTGAATGGACACGGCATATAAAAGAATAAGATAGTGTTATATCAGCATGGATCGTAAAATAATCGACTGGAGTTCAAACTCCAGCCTAATCTATCATGCTCAATTTGCAGCAATCCTTTCCAAAAATAATTTGCTTTTCATTTCAGATATAACACGTCATTTTTTTTTCTCCTCAGAAAGGATTTTCATCTAGAGAACCTTTAGTCTGTGGAACAGACTCCTGTTTTTTATTTATTTTTTTTTTTTTGAAGACCACTGAATTACCCTCTTCAAGACTTGTGGCAACATTTATCTGTCCTACATATCCTCATATTCCGCACTTATTTTATCACTTGCTTCCGTACAACTACTTCAGTCAGTAACCCCTTCAACTTGAGTGGGTCTTGAGCTTTTTATGGTATGAATATTTAGTATAAAAAGAACTGGGATGAGTAGCATTTTAGATGTCAGCTTAGAAGGACCTTAAATTTAAAACGTGGAGAAAGCGACAGAAAACGCCACGATTTCTAGCAAGAAATCATGAAAATTGATAGATATTAAAAAGAAGAGAAACAGTGGGGATACTTGATACCCTTTGTCCTACGTGTCATGTAAAAAAACATGAGTGAATGCTTTCAGGCAGACCAGGTAGATAGGACATTATAAATAGAAATATCTGATAATAATGATTATAACTTGAAATTTCTAATAACAGTCGTGCGTACGCATTGATACATTTTTGTGTCTGTGTTTAGAATATATGGAATAAGTTTTATACATTTTACCCGGTCCTGAAACGACTTCTATTTTTGATAGATCGCTTGTGCTAGGCAAAGAATTTCTTGTACTGTTTGATGTGCACTGGAGCGTGTATACAAGTCGGATCCATCGAGACAGACGTTTCAAGAGTCACCGCCCGCCACATCTCATTTTGTTATGATTCCTAGAACTCTCTGACGAATAACAAAGAAACCGAAAACGCCAAACAAGCAGGTGTGTCACAGCTTGGGTATTTTCACAGAAGTCGATGCAAGAGGACCACAACAAGTCGCTTAAGAGAATGAAGAACGGAAAAACATTAAGGAAAGATGAAGGTCATTCTTTATCTTGTCTTAACAAAAGATGGTAAATACGAGTGTAGATATAAAATATAACGAAGCGTAGGCGACAGATCTCTATAATTCTTTGTTTCCTGGGAGGAGACGAGTGGAGGTCATTAAAGGATTATTAGTTCTGAGTGTTTTACTAACTACAATGTTGAAACGATCAGATGAAAAGGTTTTAATACTCGCCACAAAATATTCAAAGATACGTTTGCTTATGATGTTCGATGGAACTTTCATCACAAAGTTTTTATATATCTTTCGCTAATGAAGGGGTAGACTTCACAACATCAAAACAAGATGAATCCTTAATTATTAACGCCAGAATATGTCATAATATGTAGGTTCTATATTATGGAGATACTTGTTTCTTTATGCGACATTAAATATATATCATAAAAAAATAGAAGCAAAGCACAACCACAAGCACAGACACACAGACACGCGCGCGCGCGCGCGCGTGTGTGTGTGTGTGTGTGTGTGTGTGTGTGTGTGTGTGTGTGTGTGTGTGTGTGTGTGTGCAGATATGTGGAAAAATAGGAAAGAAGACGTTAAGTAAATAATCCGGAGTTCTTTAGTATGTTGCTTTTATTTAAAAACAAAAAACAAAACAAAAAAAAATGTGCCCCATACGGTAGTAGAGCTTAACTTATAATTATTTTAAAAAAATATGATTCCCTCGCTGCTTAAGAGTTCTCATATTTCATATAATTATTGAGGGTTTCGGCTCTCGTTTTTGAAACATGAGAACTCTTATGTAGCGAAGAAATCATATTTTTTTTTAATAATTATATATATATATATATATATATATATATATATATATACCATGTTGGATTTATTAACTTCAATAATTGAAATCTGTTTTTAAAAAAACAAAGCCTGATTTAAAATTATAGGTAGTATCACTAGGTTTTAGGGAAGTTTTTTAATGTATTTTAAATAACTGCAGTCTGGATTTATTAGAAAAAAACAAATAATCTCGTTTTAATTCAATCAAAAAGTTAATGAAATCATCAAAAATTTATCGGACAAATAACAAACACATGGTAATTCTTTGAATCTTTTACATTTTAATGTAGCGATGCTTTTTCTCTGTAACAGCCAGACATCTATCATCCATTGATTCTGTTAAATTTTTTATTTCAGTAGGCTCAATTTCCGACATGTTAATTTTGATTGCTTTTTGTAGGTTTGTTTTTCTGTTACATTGCCAGCTTCATATAATTTCAACTACCCAACTGACCATTGGTTTTCGATTGGATTCAGATCAGGACTTGATGGTGACCATTCCATTATCTTCTCTCCTGTAAATCTTTTATGCGCAAAGAATTCACGAGTAAGCTTAGGTAGATGAGAAAGAGCATTGTCGGGCATAAATACTCACTTCCCTTTGAAAGTGAGAGACTGGGACTTGTACCATACAAAGTAATTTTTTTTCTTAAAATCTCAATAGTTAGCACTGTTGAGTTTAACTCTTTCATCGACGTTGAATGGTTCAATAATGGTTTCGTCGACAATTCCAGCCCATATCATAAAAGAACCTCCTCCTTCTTGCACTCTTTTAATCACAGCCACGTCTGAAATGGCTAAAATCTATCTTTTGGCCCATCCATTAGGTCTATCAATTATCACTCGAGATTCGTCCATGAAAATTAATTTATTAAATTTTCACATATTTCTTGCCCCAATTTTGACGCTATAAAATATTTACTTTCGTGTCCTGATGATTGCGTCTAGCATGAAAGAGTTGGTCGCCTCTGAGAGTTGACTTCAATATTCACTTATATATATATATATATATATGTATATATATATATATATATATATATATATATATATATATATATATATATATATATAATTATTTATATATTAAATGCGTGGTACTTATTAGAAAGCGCTCAATATCAGAGATAGAGCAAAAGCGTGAAACCCAGGGTCACAAACTCACATCAATCCAACCAAATATATATATATATATATATATATATATATATATATATATATATATATATATATGTGTGTGTGTGTGTGTGTGAATCTGTCTTTGTCTCTGTGTGTTATATGTGTGTGTAACACCGTTAAGGAATTGTAGAAAAATGCTATAGATTTAAATACTGTCACTAGAAACTCATTTTTTATATTAAACGGATTCACACAAAAACTAACTCATTTTTGTACACGGGCCGGCTACAATTCGACTTTCTACATTTGTACATACTAATCAATCAGTGATATCATATAAGACGCGCTGTATTCTTTTAATTAGCAAATAATTAGTATTTGTTGTTTGCTACGAAATTTTATAGGATCTAGTTCGACAATATTTTTCCCTCCTTAAAATGGATATTTAAAATAAACTTGAGATTGATAAATCTAATATTTTTTTCTGGAGCCAATGTTTCGTGATAAATGCGATCAGTTTTAGTTCGCTAATTAGTTTTTCAGTTAACCTTTGACCACGAGTTGTTCGTTTGTTAAACAAAACTGAAATTCTCGAAGATTAATTAATTACTCAAATTTTTGCATATTTATCCGTGTATATTGTATTACAGAAATTACTTAGCGATACTGACACGTAAAAACATACGAACAGAGTTATTTTTCCGCAACAGATATTAGTATTATAATTAAGACAGCTTACAGATTATTCAGAAGTCGACTGCTATAAATTATACGCATACACAAAAAACGTTACGTTTGACACACACATTCTTAGATATGTCTACATTTGAAAATCTGTACGTATCATTCGGTTCCTTTTATACTATTACAATTGATTCGGTTGTATCGTAAAGACCACATCAAATATTATTTTGTGTAAAATATTTTCGCAAAGTGTCTTTGTAATTCATTTCTTTCAAAAGTTTATATATATATATATATATATATATATATATATATATATAGTCGACTGCAAAGATAATAGGGTCTGTTCGGCACCGTCTGTGATTCAATCCACCAGAAATTCGAAAACACCATGCTGTACTGTTTGGTATTCACGACGGAAGCTCTAATACGAACATTTCCTAGTGTTTGGGTGTTAATCTAAGGACAATGCAGGCAGTGACGATTCTAAGAGGGGAAGAAGGAGCAATGCCCCCTAGAATTTTGGTTGGCCTCTCGGTTGCCCCCCCCCCACTTTTAAGCTTAAAAAACTATGAAACTGATCAGTATCTAATTTTGAGAAGATTTGATCTTCAGTACATTTCCCTCTACGCTTTCTTTTTCATTTTGCTTTTTCTATTGCATTTACATCTGCGAAGTTCAGGCAAAATAAGGACACCTACAGAGACCAGTTTAGCGGTGATGATAACTCTGTCGCGGTTTAATACAAAAGTATTTCTAGTTTGCAGATATCAAAATAAAACTCCAATAACGAAACCTATCCACTAAAATTTATCCAGTTACCGAGTATACCCTGAGTCCCATCATTCAATCAAGCTTAACTCTGCTCTTTAAGAAGTAAATTTTTTTGAATTTTGATGTAAAATAATTTATATTAACTTGGCATGTTAACTTGGGTTTGTGTCAATCCAGCTGCCCTATTTGACGTTTGGTTTCAGGGTGATGGAGAAATTATATTATTTAAATCATATGGCTAGAGTTTGCCGAAAACATAGATTCATTTTTTAGCTGATTTTTGTACACCTCTAGTACCCATAGCTTTTTGATTGATTTCATTGCATTATTTTATTTTTCCATATATTTTTTCTTGCATTTATATTTTGTGCTTTGAAACAGTTTTGTAGAGGGAAAAAATCAGAGCAGGCAACTTTTCTGCTAGTATTGATGTTAGTATTAAACCTTTGATTTTGTTTTGAAGTTAACCTCTCGTGGTCCAAAAGTTTGACAGTGGAAAAGAGGGCAACAATAGATTAGAACTCCACTACTGTGAATGAAAAGTTATTCCGTTTAATTTATCGAAGTAATACTAAAACTCATTCCAAAGTTGTGCATACGATAGTGGTGTAATGTAAAAATAAAGACGCTGTTTTAATTGCCCCCCTCCTCCGCAGAAAAATCACGGCCCCCAAGAGCCCCCTTTCGACTTTTAGTTTTCCAGAATCGCCACTGAATTCCGGGTATTCAGAAACTATTGGACGAGTCTCATGTTGATTACGAAGGTACAGCATCACGGAAAATTCATTCTGACATTTCAGATGAGAAAATTTGTTGGTGAGGCCGTAAGACGCAACACAGGGCCTACATCAAGTGCCCTGTGGAGGTATTGCTGCCTTGGATCAAAAGGCTGAGAGATGGAAGAATTTATGTCTGACAACATGACTCTGCACCATGCCACACAAACAGAAAAAAAAACAGTCATGGTTGTCAGACAATTTCTGCGACCACTCACCTCTTACATTTGGCCAACTATCTCCCAAGACTGCAAAACATTTGATTATTATGTATGTGATACATTTGAGCGAGGCACCAACAAAACTCTTTCTAACGTCAAAGATGAACTGAAAGCAAGGATTATGACAGCATTAACCATCACAATCAAAGCAAACATCAATAAGAGTTGCAGGAGATTCCGAAGTTGTCTAGAAGCTGTGGTTGAAATCATTGGCGATTTTATTGAATGAATTTACTCTTTAGTATTTGAAGATATATTTGTTTAATTTTGGTAAATATATCTGTTAAAATGAGATGTCAGTCTTATTTTTCATTTCTGAGTCATTTAGGCGACAATTTATACATCGGGCCCTGTATATAATTTTTTAAATTAATTTTTTACCAGGAAAATAATTTACTCAATTCTACTGACTTTTATTTACACTTTCCATCAAATCATGGCATTTCCCTTGTTAATGTTTTGTTTGAAGTAGTGTGGAATATTAGCATACTTTTTATATCATTTTTTTTTATCTTTAAGTTACCTTTTATTAATTTTAGGTGTTGAATTTTCTCAAGTGATGTGGTGTTATTTATTTGGAACAGCTCTTTATGATCATGTAACGCCAGCTAACAAGGTCTGAAGAAGAATAGTCTTCTTTAAGACATATTATATTTGCTAAAATAGTAGATGTCATATCTTATATGATTTTCACAAATCGATAGCCACTTTTTGATCCCTGGTAAAAAAACTGTTTCGAAAGTTTATTTTCAGAACAAATATTTAACAAAATACATTTCTTAATCTAATGTTTGCTCGTTTTAATCCTTGTGTCAGACTTAGTTAAGTTTAGCTAATTATCTGTACACACTCCGCGTGACCTCAGCGAACGCCAGTAAATAATTACCTTTGTCAGATACAGGGTAATCATCTATTCTTCTCGCATGTCAAGGGGGAAGACAAAAGAATAACATCGCTTTAGTCTTTCTGTGTTATCATTAACAAGTAAAAGACTATCACCTGATACGGTTTCCGCTTCTGTGCTTGTTAACTGTCATCACTTAGTTGGTAGCATTGGCCTAACCAATCACATGTTTTTGTTGACCCATCCTCAGGGTGAATACACTCTGATTGGTTTCCTTTCCACCCGCCTCCCAGCAAGATAGCTGTGCAGGGTTATTTAGTGCAAGAGACAAAGTAGACATCGCAGGATCCTTCCTCTTTGCTTTTCGGTCGAAACATACCACCCTGGGACGCAAAAAACGTCAAGTTATGATGAGTTGTATAATTAGCACACATTTTTTTTTTTGTCATGTTATATACTTTCAGAAAGTAGGCAGTCATGGCTCTGAAAAGAAAAATGTAAACTCTTTCTCCACCCTCCCTGCGGTAGAATGCGTAACTTACTCAGGTGAATATGTTGAGTCATGGCGCATTTTCATTTGATGATGCTTTCCCACAAAATCTCCAGTTTCGCTTGGTCATAGGTAATTTAATCACGTCACCATCTCAAGTACGGTGACCAATCAAAGTTCTAGAACGCAGGCTGTCTAGCTATCTAGTCTATAAATTGAGGAAGGACAAAGAGAGCGATAATTTTCCTAAGAGTATGGAGGCGAGAAGTTCACCTCTTCCCAATTGATCTTGTACTTTAGGCATCTGCTTAAAGTCAAGATTGGGACGGAAAGGCGGCGACTCTCTTCGTCGGAATTCGGCAAAAGGTGGATAAATCTTGCGCGAATATGTAGAGTGAAAGGGGCTGACCTGGAGTGGCACTTGGATGTCCGTTAGGTACAGGATTTTGTCCTAACAGGGTTGAACAGAAGCATTCCGCCCCGACATTAGGCTAGTTTAGTTTTTTTTTTTTTATTTTGAATCTTTAGTTTCCCGTTTCCTGGTTAACTTAGTTAGGGTATGCATGCTCACTGGCCCCTTGTTATTGCTGTCCCTATTTTTCTTTTGTTTAATTCCCCATCCCATCCCTTGTTAGGTGGTCAGTGATGTCAGTTCTTCGGTTGTTGCGGGATGAATTTCGTTTCGTGTGTGTGTGTTTTGTATTTGTTATTGTGTCTAAATGAGTGCGTATTTGTGGGCGTGCTTGTGAGCGTGTTTTTTTTTTTTCTAATATTATAATCCCGCAATTATTTCGTCCAGTTAACAGATGTTTCTGCCACATTTAGGGATTTTGTGGGGGGTTTTATTACTAACCCTATTTTGTTTTGTTTTATGTAAATAGTGTTAAATCATATTGTAAATAATCATTGGGGTTTTTTAAATTGTTGTTCTTATTCCCCTCTCCGACAGACATATGGGGACTAGTTAGGATTTCATAGAGAATTTGACGTATTATGGTGGACACAGTATGAAAGGTAGGAGTGAATGTGTTGTTTTGGTGATAGGAATATTGTTGGTATGTTTGGGTCCGTGTCTGTGACTAGCTAAGTTTAGAATTAAGACAGAAGAAGACCGTCCTTCCCAACCCACTTTTAGGCCTTGTGCCACATTTTGTACAAACGTACAAATAAATAATGTTTTCCTAAGAGTTTCTCAGCGTAAGTGAAGGTAACAAATTCGACTGGAAAGGGATCTCGGCTCTCCGATTTTTATGATTTCGAGCAGCATTCATTGAACCGCACGCACATTCGTATCAATCGAATCTTTTCCTTTATCATCTGTGAATTACAGGCAATAAAAAATAGTAACGGAATTACCCGTTGCTATTTCCCATAGACTTAGATCAAATGATAGGTATGTTCAAGAATGAACTGAAGTTTGGAAGAAATCAGTTATACTGCTATTCAACCCATACATGCAGGGGAATATGTCGTTTTGTAGACTTTGTGAAAAATAAACCAAGCACACTTTTTTGGAACATGAATTCATCTGGACGATTAAAACTTGCGCTAAAATTACATTCATTATATATATATATATATACATATATATATATATATATATATATACATATATATATATACATATATATATACATATATATATATATATATATATATATATATATACATATATATATACATATACATATACATATATATATATATATATATATATATATATATATATATGTTTGTGTGTGTGTGTATTAAGTCATGTCGTATTGAGTAATTTAGACAAATGTGGTCGATATATTTTTAATAGAAACCTCTGATATTCAGGACAAGCTTCTTAGTATCCTTATTAAGGGAAGAGAGAAAATTACCATGTTGATATTCAGAGTACTTTCAACGTTAGCCCAATGACAGAATAAGTCGTTTAGTTTTTTGTAGATGTCTTATTGAGAGCGTTTAATTTAAATTACATGATCTAGCACGTTACCAGAATATCAACAGCTGGGATTTTAATTATAGCCTTGTGAAAAAGTAAATTGGAATGACTAATGACAAATAAAACACTCTCAAAGAGATATGTCTTAATGAAAACATACTGCCAATATATACAAACTCATACATATATATATATATATATATATATATATATATATATATATATATATATATATATATATATATATATATATATATATGCGTGTGTATCTCTGTGTGCAGTCGGAATTAAGACACCATTATGTAAATGACCATTTTCATTTAGTAAAAGTAAATTTACATGATTTTTCATCCAGACAATGGATGATAAATTTTTTGAATAAAAAATTTCCAGACATGAGGAGGAAAGATATGAAGAGAAAGAAGGTGGGGAAAAAGATAAAAAATAGAAAGGATATGAAGATAGCAAAGGAAACGGGAAGTAGTCTTGATATGAGTGGTGGTCAGAGAGCAAAGGCAGAGAAAAAGGAAGGAAGGGAGAGATGAGATGACCTATTTAATATACCTAGTAAAAATCAGGCAGTAAATAGACTAAATGTCCTTCAGAATTTAATGGAAAAAACAAAACAAATATTATATAAAATAATAAGAGTATTAAATTATTATAAAATACAAACATAGAGAAATATATATATATATATATATATATATATATATATATATATATATATATATATATATATATATATATACCTAGTGAGCCAGACAAACCTACTTAGGTTTCACCTAAACGGATCATCAGGGAAGAGCCGGCCTTCTCTGACGATCCGCTTAGGTGAAACCTAGGAAGGTTTGTCTAGCACACTAGGTGTATCTAGGTCTTCTCTACGGTTGTATTGAGCTCTGTTGTTAGTTAATTGTTTATTCGTATCGGGGTTTTTTCTTTGGGCTTCAAACCTGCATCTGCGCGATTTTTTTCGACAGAATTTCATATTTGTAGCTCTATTTTTTAAAACCTTTTTTTCCCTCGAGATTGATTTGATTATTGGCAAATCAAAAATTTGAGGTTTTATCGAAACGAGTATAGTTATCTATCTATCTATCTATCTATCTATCTATCTATCTATCTATCTATCTATATATATATATATATATATATATATATATATATATATATATATATACATGTGTGTATATGTCAAGGTCTTGATGGCACAGAACGTAAATACAGGTGTAAAAAATACACATCGACGTTTTTACCTTTCAACCAACACTTCGTCAGATACCACAGAAATATTATTGACGTACACAATAGTATTATTCAGTTGTGGAACAAGGCTAATTCCCTTAGAGCTAAGAGTTTGTTATTTCAAGCTATGTTTGCCATGTAGTGTTGCCCCTTCGTTCATCAGGCGCAGGCTAATGAACATTAAAATAGGGTCCTGTTTTCCGTCAAATGCGCTTTTATAAATCATGAGTGAAGTAAATTATTTGATTTTTCTTCGTCCTGTTTGCGTTTGTGTCGTTCATCTGTATTCGAGATTAGGTCCAAATTATCTTTCTTCAATTTCTTACGTCTCTCACGCTATTTAGCAACGATCCGGTTTGAATTTCAAGATTGTTTTAAGTCGAAAAATCAAAGATCTCTCAATTCTGTACTGAAAATTGAGATTTAAATAATCGAAGACACACGCACATACACACACACACAAATATATATATATATATATATATATATATATATATATATATATATATATATATATATATATATATATATATATATATATATATATATAAGGAGAAAGATGACTTGTATATTCTCCAAAGTCACTCTGACTGAAAAGGAACGGCTTCTTTCTCTCGGATGGGCTAGATTTTTGCATTCCTCCCTTTAATGTAAGCAAAGTGTTAATTTTTTAACGTTTGTTCTCTCGGTCGAATCTGCAAAAACCTTCATTTCTGGACAAAATTTCCCTTTGTAAAACAAGATTATTCGAATTATCTTGTGAATATTCATCGCCCTCTGCCGGCCGAAATTTTCTCGCTTGGCAGAGTGCCCACTTCCAGGGTTTAAAGTCGTTAAAACCTGGAAGTGATATTTATCTCACTAAGCCTGATTAAGGCCCGTGAGGAGGTGGGGTCATTCTGAATATTCAAGATCGATATAATGAAAGTCATTTTACATGATAGCTCGAAATTTCGGAAAATTGTTACTGCACTTTTCTATGACGAAAACAGCAAAATAGAGGCGAAAGTACAGAGAATTGGTATTCTCTCTATACAAAAGCAAGCTCTTTTCCAAAATAGTGTATGATCATAATAGACCTGTCAGATTGCAGCATTCACGTATGTACGGCTTACACAAAGGTCATAAAGATAATCTGCCCCTTAGAACTATTTTTTCTAT
The DNA here is from genome assembly GCA_963932145.1 of Acanthosepion lycidas. Classification (NCBI taxonomy): domain Eukaryota; kingdom Metazoa; phylum Mollusca; class Cephalopoda; order Sepiida; family Sepiidae; genus Acanthosepion; species Acanthosepion lycidas. The sequence goes on from OZ010583.1 coordinate 85,188,357, forward strand.
GGAGGTTTCGGTACAACATAAATTAGCCAAATGGTTGGCTGAATTACTTCAGCCTGTCTCTGAACTGTTTTCCATTTATTGTGTTTCAGACTCATTACGGTATTCTAGTTTAATTAGAGACACTGAAGTGCGTTCTGAAAGCAAGCTGATGGTGTCCTTTGATACTATTTGTTTGTACACAAATGTCCTCCTCCAGGATATCTTACAAATTTGTAATGACCTTCTTTATAGAGGTCACCTGCGTGCCGCATTTATTCCTAAATGTTTGTCTGGAATTTATGCGTAGAGGAAGAGAGTGGGTAGAATTTAGCTTCAGTAATATCATGTATATCTAAGTCGATGGGTTTTCGATCGGCAGTTCCAGGTTCTGGTATTAGCTAATATTTTCGTGTTTTTTTTTGTTTTTTTTTATGAAAGCCATTTATTCGAAAAATATTGTAAGCATCACGTTTATCTACGTTATGTCTGATGACACCTTTTCTATTTTCGATTCCATCAACGATGCTAAATCTTTACATACCCTAAATGAATTCCCTTCTTCAATTAAAAACAGACGTAGAAAATCTTATTACGTTGCCCTTTTTGAACGCACTGGTTGAACGTAAATTTGGTTAGTTCATTGCCAGTGATTATCAGAAACGTATGTTCACAGGTCTATACACCAACTTGTATTTTTTTTCTCCTTTTGTCTCGTAAGATTAACCTGATTTATCACTTAGTTCATTGCACGTTGGGGATTTTTTAATCCTTGTAGACTCGATCAAGAACTAAGAGAACATTCATTGTATATTTTGAGACAGTTTTTATCCTATGAATTTCATTAAACGCTGTGTTGATCGTAAGATTAAAGGTTTGAAAGAACCGGTATTGTTCAGTCCCACCCCGTGCCTCCGTTTTTTAAATTTTACATGGCTATGTAGGAATGGTTAAATAGTGGCCCGATAGTGTTGTCGGATTATGTAACATCAGGTTTTTCTGCTGTCAGGTTGCGTGCGATTTTGGGGACTAGTTCGGTGTT
>OZ010583.1:85191874-85226874 GCA_963932145.1 Acanthosepion lycidas
AGAAAGACATGGAAAAAAAGAAATGGAAACAAAAAAAAAAAAAAAAAAATACGGATAAAAAGAAAGAGATGAAAAGAGAAATGTAAAGATGCTGAAGAAAGGCAAGGGGAAAGACAGAGATGGAAAAACCAAAGAAAGAAAGACGACTGCAGAAATAACAAAAAGAGCGAAAAAGAAATAATAATCTCGCGATAAAAAAGAGGCTAAAATGGAATATAAGATATCAAAACAAAAAACAAAAAAAATCATATGAAAATAGTAATAAAGAAGGAATAAAAAGAAAGAGGGAAAAAAGAGAGTAAAAAAAAAAAAACAACAAAGAAAGGAAAGAAAGAAAAAATACAGAAAGGAAGAAAGCAAGAAAAAAGACAGAACGGAAAAAAAGAAAGAAAAAAAAATGGATGAAAGCAAAGAAATAAAGAAAAAAGAAAGAAAAGTAAGAAAGAAGAAAGGGAATAAATAAAGAATGAAATGAAAGAAAGAAAGGATAAAAGGAAAGAAAGAAACAATTAAAGGAAAGAAAGAAAAGAGGAAGAAACAAAAAAAGAAAAAAAATAATGACAGAAAAGAAAAGAAAAAAGAAAGAAAAGAAAACAGAACAGAAAGAAAGAAAAGAAAGAAAGACAAGAAAGAATCACAGAAAGGAAAGAAAGAGAGTAAGAAAAAATGAAAGGAAATAAAGAAAGAATGAAATGAATGAAGGCAAGAAAGGAAAGAAAAAAATGAATGAATGAAAGGAAGGAAGGAAAGAAAAAAGAAAGAAAGAAGAAACAAAGAAAAGAAAAAAGAAAGAATGAATTAAAGCAAAGAAAGAAAGAAAGAAAGAAGAAAGAAAAGAAGAAAGAAAAGAAGAAAGAAAGTAAATAATGAAATGAAGAAAGAAGGAATGAAATGAAAGAAAAAATGAAAGGAAAGAAAGAAAAGAAAAATGAAAGAAAGAAAAAACTTAAAAGAAAGAAAGAATTAATGAAAAGAAAGAATGAAAGAAAGAAAGAAAGAATGAATAAAAACAACGAAAGAATAAATGAAAAGAAAGATAGAATGAAAGGAAAGAAACGTCAATATAGAAATAACACGAGATAAGATAACGATTATTTCAAAAATTGAAAAAAATAAAAAAGCTAAAAAATATTAACAAAGCTAGCATAAAAATCTAGATGCTTGGAAAATAGAAAAAAAAAGAGGAGCTGAAAAAAACTGTCGATTATATAGAAATGAAAGTAACACACACACACACACACAGGCATATATATATATATATATATATATATATATATATATATATATATATATAACCTCTTCGTATCATATATTGAATTAAAACAGAAAACCATGGGAAACAAAAAAAACACGATGTCGGTAGGAAGAAAGATAGACGGGCATAGAGAGAGAGAGAGAGAGAGAGAGAGAGAGAGAGAGAGAGAGAGAGAGAGAGAGTGTGTGTGTGTGTGAGTGAGTCAAACAAGAAAAGAAGCGTGTCAGGAATGAATGAAATAAACAATTAGCCTGCATGATAGAAAAGAACGCGAAACGAAAGCGAGGAGGGAAATTAACGCAGGCTTAAAACGGTTCTTATCTTTCAACTCATTAACGAATGTCATGGAACAAAACCTTAAAGAGTTCGCATGCCTGATCTGTATGTCACCCACAGGAAATAAGATCCACACATCTGCTTCCTTCGTCTTAAGTTCAGATTACGTCATTGATTAAAGAGGTACGCTCACAGGTTTAGTTTTCTGTGTCTGCCTGCATGCGCGCATGTGCAAGACTGATGAGAGTACGGAGAAGAACTTGCACTTCAGACATACCGCGAAATCGCAGGGAGTACGGAACTATATATATATATATATATATATATATATATATATATATATATATATATTGTTATCTTTCTCTAATAGTGTCTTTTTTCCTCATATTTCTAACACTCCCTGACTTAGTGGCTTCATTGGCATGCTTGTGGGTGAAATGATTATAATATATATATATATATATATATATATATATATATATATATATATATATATATATATATATATAAAGGAAAGAGGTTATAGTAGTTCCAACGAGAAAAAGAGTGTATTTTAAACCACAGACGTTTTCGGTTGTGGATTTAAAAAAAAATATCTTCTGCTTTATTTTCCATAATTTTGCTACACGATTATCTTGTCTCGCCACCTTCATCGGGCAAAGTGTGGATATTTTCATTTATTTTTAAAAGGAATTAATTTCTCATGTTTTTCGATGTAAAATATTCTCGATATTAGACATTCTCTTTTTTGTGTGTGAGTGACCCAAAGTTCTTTCTTGAACTGGCAGTGAAAAAGTTCTGCGTGAAGGGTAATAAAACAATTAAGACTGGTCCGTGAAAGTGTGATGAATATATCTATATTCTTATCTTCTATATATGCAAAAACATGTACACAAACTTCCTATGTTGCGTAGAGTTTGCGTGCGTGCCTGTGAGCAGTCTATTTTTTTTTTGCCAATATCTGTATACATATTCGTGCTCCACACATCCGCATGTGAGTGTATGCGCATGGATGCGAGTGATTTGACCATTGTATTTGGTCATTATGTGACAATGATGGGTGCATTTGCGTGTGGGTTTATGATCTATTTAATGCTGGTTTAAATTTGTTTATGAAGTTTTTTCTTGTATTTTTAGATAAGAATAATTGTCTGTTTGGTATATTGGCATAATTTTAAATTTACCCTGGATACATTTATAAATGTGTTGTGGTACATTTTTTTCTGTTGTCTGCTAATTATATGTTGCTTTTGTGTAGATAGACCCTGTTGTTTAGTTGTTGGCTGATACCTATATATGACTTCTTGCATTTTGTGCATTTGAGTATATAAATCGCATTTTTGGAGTTGCAGTTTAAATTTTTTATTTATTATGAATTTGGTTTTGCAGTTTTCAAAAGTGTAGGAGTTCCTTCTATAATGATGTCACAAACCCCACATCTTTTTTGTTGCATTTTGTTACTCCCTGTATTGTGTGTTGTTTAAATTTGGATGAGGTTAGTATGTATTTCAGGTTTTTAGATTGGCCTTTGGTTTAATTATTGTGGTTGTTTTAGTATATTTTTCAGGATAAGATTTTAGTATCTTTAAAGGTGTAGGAAAATATATTTTCAAAATAAAAGAAGAGAGCTGAACTAATATGTATGCAATTATATTTTTAACCGATGAATAATGAGAATATCACGGAGGAAATATATTGTCAACGAAGGAGATTTAACAATATTAGAAACAAAAGGAAACAGATTCTTGTATATATAAGGAGGAACGCGATCATAACATTTCTGCCTTTCATCAGCATGGCCAATGCTAAACTCCAGGATAGCGACTCGCATCGGCTTTTGTGTTAACATTATCGGCCGGCATCAAGTGGAAACCCTACATTGTATCAATTGCTAGATCAGCTGTTGGTTTACTGTACGGTGTTTGACAGTTTTTGTCTCCAGGAATCACTCTTACATATCTATATGTCCCCCATGCTTAGAATATTGCTGTCACATTGGTCCGATAGTCTTGAAAAAATCCAAAAGAGAATCATCAGTATTACTGGTGCTCACCTTGCATCTTGGTTCCTGTTATTTTCTCACCGTGATAATATTCCTCCCTCTGCCTTTTCTATAAATAATATAATAGTAATTGTTCGGATGAGCTCATCACTATGGTACCAAGAACTATATGTATTTAACCACTGTACAAGATTAGCAACAAGTTTTCATTAATTTACAGTTCAATTGGCAAGTGTTGTAACCTAGAAAGGGTTAATGAATGTGGAATAACCAAAACAGAGGTTGGAAATGAAATGGTAATCAACAAAATTCAATACTCGCCAGCGGAGAGAAGTAGGTAAACCACTGCTAGTGATGGACTATTTTGACAGCATATTGTCCCCACTTGCAATAGTGTCCAACGTATTTACGAGGATAGGGACATACCGATAAGTGTACATAGGTATGGTATATAACACCCCACTTTTTAAATTTACTGTGCAGAGATTAGATAGCTTTTCCTTTTCGGATGATTATCTCATCCTCATCGCCAAAATGTTGTAACCTAGAAAACGTTACTGAATAATGTATGACCAAAACGGAGGTTGGAAATTAAATGGTAATCTTTATAACATCAACAAAATGCAATACTCGCCAGCAGCGTGAAGTATGTAAAGCTTTGCGAGTTGTGAACTTCTTAGACAGCATATTACCCACACGTACAATAGTGTCATTTGGAAATAGAATTCGACTCTTCGATTCAAAAATGCTAGCCGTTATCCATTACTCCATCGGGCCTCTTCAAAGTGACATATGAATAATAAAAATATCAGTTTTATTCTAGTTGTTCTTTTTTAATTCTACTTTACTCATTATATTAGTTAAACTTTTTAATTACCAATTTTTGGCATTGCATTTCTATTTTGAATCTATAAGTATTTAATCTCGTTCTTCTTCTAATATTTGCTTTGATTTTGTAATATTTAGGATTGTCATCAGTTAGGAATTAATGAAAGCCTTACTGAAAAATGAGTTACATTTACACTGCAATATTTAATCAAGAAATTACTTAAATTATTTTACCCAAGCAATTAATTTCAGAGGAGAAAACAAGATTCAATGTGATCAAGATTCAACTTAAGCATTACTTACAATTTAAGAATATCATAGTGACTATAATTTCTCTCGAGGTTTTTCTTCTCAGATGTTTATTAATGTTTATTCAATGTATTCTGCTCGGATCCAAGAATAGTCCTCTGTTTATTGAGAAAACTGATGTATTATCTTCTTCCAATAATTTCTCGAGGGACATATGTTTTCTGAATTTCTACGATTCCATGTTTTCATTGTTACATATCTTATTCGCAATGATATCTTTCTTTTCACTCTATCCGTTCTTTTGTACTGTTCACAATACTGAGATCAGCATTTCTTATTTTATTTTTTATTTGAAATATATTTTGTTGTTATAAACACAATGATTTTGACTGATATATTTTTGGATTGTCACGAGCTTGATATAAAGTTGGTTACATCTAGGAAGCAAAAGTTCATTCAAACAAGATTCGCTAAAGTCAAGAGGCATGTCGGCTATATTTGAAATAATCTGTTTTGTGTGTGTTTGCAAAATAGTTTCCGACTCTTTGTACTGAGTGTGTACTAGATCTGTTCACAGGTCGCTTTGATTTGATCTCATTTATTCCTTTTCTACGGCTTATCAACTCAGGTTATTTGAAGCCCCCAAACATATTCAAATTGTTCGAATACCTTTTATATAATACTGAGTTTAGCAATAACATTCTTACTATTTAACACATAACTGGGCGAGAAAAAAGTGAATTTACACCTTTCCCAAGGGTATTTACTTGCAAGTGAATATGACAAATGCAACTCGGCTATCCTCACAGGTTGCCGTAGTTCTTGTTAAATTGATGCGTTATCGGCTCGGAAGGAGATTGTGTTTAAATTTGTATAACTAAAGCGTTATCACGGTAATGCAACATCGCCCAGTTAAAAAAATATCCCTGTGGGAATTTCAACATTAAAGGCTCAGAATTCAAAATCATACCATATATGCATAATTAGCAAATGGATTTTGAATTCCATCTACGTCCTTTATCGGCATGTCGGCTCGGAATATTAAGACAGAAATAAAGTGAAACGTTCCCTTTCTATCATCAACACTTAGATATGGACATAATCTGCCAAGAAGTAAAGAAAATAAAAAGAATTGGAACAATTTGTTTGTCGTTATTAAAACACTTCTGAATGATATGATAAATATTGCTATGAATAATCATAAGTAGTCTCCCCTTGTTTTGTTACTCTCCTCTTTGAGATAGCTATTTCTGTTTACTGCGACTATAAAATGACACTATACGCGAACCTAATATTCTCAGTTGTATAAAGCCTTCTTGAAGCCTACTCTTTTGTAATTTTGTCATTACACATATACAATAATTCATATATTGTTAGTAATATATTATCACCTTGTTAATAAAACATTTCAATCAACATGTCTTGTGCCTTCCTGAAAAGAAACGATTGAGTGGAAGTGATTTAATTATATCATAGTTACCTATGCTAAGTAACTTTGACATATTTCTAACGGATATTAGAATCATGCAAAAATTATTCTGGCAGCAAACCTCGTGCATACTGACAGAAAATAAATTCGTTAAATTTACATAAATAGAAAGAGGTGTAAGACAATGTTATGTCTTCTTACCACACTTATTCAAACTATACAGAGCAGCGATATTAGAGGTACGACTAGGATTAATTATTGATAGCAACAATTTTAATAACATCATGTACGTAGATGACGCGTTGTTGATAAAAAGTAGAGAAAGAAAAAAATAATTCCCTCCTACAGAAGGTAAAACATCAGATGTAAGACAGAATTCATAGTAAATTGCCGAAAAGAAACATCCCACTATGAAAATGTTAAATTAGAGATACGATGATCAAACACGTACAGCAATTTGAATATGAGGGAAGTGTTTTAAAAGAGGATGAAAAGTACGACACTGAAATCAAAAGCTGCATTGCGTTAAGAAAATATGCCTTCCAAACTCTAACCAAAGTATTAAGAAACTTGAAAACTTCGTTAGAACCAAAGAAAGAGTACTGAACTGCTGCGTAATATCAGTTCTCTTATATAGCAGTGAATGCTAGACAATCACCTCGTACCTGAAGCAGGGACGTAAAGCAACAGAGATGTAGTTTTACAAAAGAATCGTGAGAATAACATGGACCAAATATGCCAACAGCGACGATGTTTTAGAGAAAACGAAAACAAGAAGCACTCTCATACTTATCATTAAGAAGAGACAGTTGAAACTTCTAGGGCAAATAATTAAGAAAGAGGACTTAGAAAATCTGATACACATTGTACAGATGGAGAGGAAGAAGAACAGGATAACTTCGTGAGGCACACATAAGGTAGCTTACGTAAATAGACGGTATAAAGAGATTTAGGAAAGGTAAAAAAGACAAAATTTGTTACGAAATACGAAGAACAAGAGAACATTGAGAGCCAAAATCGACAACGTCCTTAAAAGGACATGACGCGTGGAAGAAGAAGAAGAAGAAGAAGAAGAAGAAGAAGAAGAAGAAGAAGAAGAAGAAGAAGAACAACAACAACAACAACAACAACAACAATAATTTAAGATTGGACGCATTATTAACGATCGTACATATTAATCTTACAAACAGTTACTAAGTGCGCGTCACTTTCAGAAATGTAAATCAAACATTGTTGCTTTAAATTCTCCTTATATAAAAGGGATACATTTTGTTACAAATACAAAAAAATCTTAAGCTGTTTAATATGCACACCAGTATTTTAATTACTTTAAACAAGCAAAAATTTAGATACCAGAAATAATAAAACACAGAATAAATTCCTTTTTAAAGAAAGAGAAAATGAATCTATCAGATTCAGTTCACTCCAGCAGTGCATACCACAAACATCTAATAGATTTTGGATCTTATAGATTATATTTTTATTTGGAACCCATGGATAAATTCCGAAAATCAAACACTGGCGGAAAAAAATATTTGTGGACAAGGAAAATTACAGCTAACCCTATCACAAGTAAAATATCGATTAAACAAAGACATACTGAAGATGGGTAGAGCGATCTCGCAACACTGTTAATCTCTCATTGCATAACAAAACTTTTGATTTTTTTAAATTATATTATTTTAAAAAAAAATATGATTACTTCCTATGATTTTCCAAAAATTTATGGTAGCTGTCTTTAAAATCTTAAAAGAATTATCAGATGTACGCAATAATCCAGGGACGCAGATGTCCGCTACACAATTTCCTGGATGCAAATGTCCAGTACGCAGCTGTCATAGAACCGTTTTAAGGCTCTTAAATATGGATTCAGGATTTTGCTAATAGATTAAAACATTGCTGCTTGAATTTAATGAAATAATACTTTTGTGTTTAATGTCTGGCCCGAGTATTAAAGCCAATGTAACAGGGCTAACAATTACTGAACAGTAATATTAAGAGAAGGGGTTGAATCATTAGATATGGACAGTGGAACAAAAACAATCTAATCGACGCGATTTAATAAAGACTTCAGTTGCAAATCACTTGGAGGTTATTCGGATGTGCATACCCATGAATAAAGCCAAAGCGATTATTAGCCAAAGCCTTTTGATAATAGGAACACAGAGGATGATAGAAGCAATTATGTGAATATTAATCTGTCTATAAATAATGTAAATTATAAGTTCACATCATTCAAATATATTTTGAACTTTCTATTGATGTTTATAAAAATAAAGTAAAAATGAATTCGCAAAAGCGTAGGTTTGGTACAAGGTAACGTCCGTTGAACACTCCATAGAGATCGAACTCAGGACGAATTGTCTACAAGTTTAGCTGGTAAACATTTATGCTAGTATTAAGTATCCCATTCCGTATACAAGAGGAAGTTGTATAATGAGATTAATTTAAAAGTAAAAGAAAAAAACATCGTTATCCTGATAATAATTTATCTCTTGATAATTTCGTTATATTTTTCTTCGTTTTTTTTTTTTTTTTTTTTTTTTTTCCGTAAGGAAGCATCTGGTTCTTTTTGCAGCATTCACCTTTACTTTCGTTCTTTTCCCCTCGGGTAGATGCAAGAAATTTGTGTGTCATGACCGAGTATTTCTTGTGTTTATTCAGACCCGCAGACGTCAGACGACACAGAGGATTGCCACTGATGTCACGTGACTGCAGTTTGATTGATAACCAACAAGCAGCCAGTTGTGACAAATATGGCGTCTCTCGTTTAAAACTGATATGCAGTATAAATCAATGCCAGAAGGAGTTTAGATTAATTCATTTAATTGTTGCCTTCTTCCTTCATACAACTGGTGATATCTCTTAAATACGAGTGATAAATTACATGAAAAAATATACATAATCCTATCCAGTGAGTTTTGATGTACTATTTATTTTTGGTATTCTGTAAGTCTAATTACCATAATATAATGTATTCAAAGTTCACCCTAGTCTTCTACTTGAACGTATATAGTATTCACCCACCTATTCACGGTGATAGTCAAAGGGTGCCAGTGGGAGATAAATTACCAATTTAAAATTTATTTGAAGTGTGAGATAAATATCGTATGTTCCTAGTAAATACGATGCAATATGACAGTTTGTTTTGTTTAATTAATATATATGTCATAGTAATTTTATATTAGACCATTACATAGATTTTATCACTAAAATTAAAGTTACTGAATTATACCAGCTTTCATATATATATATAATTTATTACTTTAAATGTTAGTTTTAGTGAATATGCATATCTAAGTAGACATTGCGTTTATTTCATAAACAGTATATATATTTTTTTTTTTATTTTTGTCTACCTCAGTGAATATACGAGAAATTATAGGAAATAGAAATATGTGTTCATCAGCAGAATTCGAACCTGCGTCCCCCAGTCGTTAGATCAGATGTGCTCCGCCTGAGCTACGAAAGACTTAACCAATCAGGTAAGATTGAATAGTGCCTTTAAACTGAATTCATCTTCCAAAGAATTAATGGATTTCATATTTATTATTCCGACAGATTTTATCATGATATATATGTGTGTGTCTCTGCGTGTGTGTGTGTGTGTATATATATATATATATATATATATATATATATATATATATATATATATATATATATATATATATATATATATATATATATATATATATATAGAACAATTAAAAATTAAAAAAATTAAAATCTTCAGACTCACTGGGTTGTAGATTTATATTCTTTCGTTTTTTTATTATTATTTCATTTAGATTCCTCGACTAGTTTCGGCCAAAATGGCCATCATCGGGAGGAGAAATATTTCTGCTTGCTGCTAGCACTAAACTACAGAAATGAATGTCTTGATGGAGAAAATGAACTTTTGTCTGTAGTTTTCATTTGTTTTTTTTAATTTTTTTATCTTTTTAACATGAATCTTTTAACATTCCTTCTGTTGGAGAAACAGTCTCTTTTAAGTTGTTATTTGCGATAAGAGCTGAATATACATGCTACTCTGAATTCTCTGGTCATTTTGATAGTTTTATTGGACATGGTGAGGGGATGTGTCTCTGTTTAGTGTTTGTGTGTGTGTTATTTGGTTCTTAGGGAGTGAGTGAGTATGACATGTGTAAGCGTGTATATTGCTGTGGGTGTGTGTTATCATTTGGCTCATTAGGGAGTGATATATATATATATATATATATATATATATATATATATATATATATATATATATATGTATATATATATGTATGTATATATATATATATGTGTGTATACATATTTATATATGTGTGTGTGTGTGTGCGTCTGAAAGTTTGTAAACGATGCGTTTCTCCGAAAACGTCTGTGCTCTCTCTGCCTTTATCAGGTTAGAATGTAATAGTTCAGTAAGTTCAAAGTTGACTGGTTTTGTTTGCAATAAGCAATGTTCTCTCTCTCCCTCTCTCTCTCTCTCTCTCTCTCTCACACTATATATATATATACACACACTTGCTTTTCTTCTCTTCCACCTTCTTCTTTTTCTTCCCTCTTCACATTGACCTCCTCCTCCCTTTTTATTACACCCAAAGTCGTGCATTTATTTACTTTGGTAAATAATTTTGCTTTATTTATTTTTTTAAATATAAATTAATTAAGTGCTCATCTGTTAAAAAATCACCTGAGGATACCGTAAAGTTGAAAGAAAAGTAACTGATTCAACTGACCTTCTGATTCTTAAAGTAAAAACTCTACATGTTATTTTTACATTTTTTTTGTTTGTTTACGTGTGTATTGAGCACTTTTTAATATTACTGTTTACTGGTCTGATTCAACTCTGATCATTAAACTTTTATGTATTATATATAAGGTCTTTGTCTTTAAACTATATTATGATTCAAGTACCCATTAAATCTCAAATAGAACTCATACATCCGATCCATTGCAAAAGATGAGGGGAAATTTTTGGATCCTTCTACCAATCCAGTAATTATCTGACAGTTCCTGCTATACTCTATCTTTTCAAGAGCTTTATCAGAGCCAAAGATTTATCTGTGACATGTATATAAATATATATATTTATATTATTGTTCAAACATTTTGTATCTGGTATTTTTTTTTAATTAGTTGATTTTTACGTTAATTGAAAGAAAATTATTATAGATAGTTAAAAAAAAAGTAAAACATGACTTTTTATTAGAAATTTTATTATAAGAAAAAGGAAAAAAGCATTCATGATTCAGTTTTGCTCTCGTCAAAATAACCCTCTTTAGGCGTGATTACTGCAATAGGAATTCTTGGCATTCTTTGTAAAAGTTTATCAAAATATAAGTTTGATAATTGATTCCATTCTTTTTTCACTCATTGTACCAGCTCTTTTATATCATTTTTCACTTTTGTCAAGATCATTTCATACTAATTATGAAGGTTTCTACAGGCATTTGAACTGTTGTGCATATGAACTTACTAGCAGGATGGCCCGGCGTTGCCCGTGCTTGATTCAAAAATCGTACGACTCATACAGCAATCGCTATCACTTGACTTAAAATATTTTTGCCCTTCCTTGCCTTTAAAGGAGAGCCCTTTGCCGTGCTGATGTTGCTACATGCCTTAATTCTTGCCTGTCTCACACCGCGAATTTTTTCTAATCTCTATACTAAACATTAAATCTGTTACAAAAAAACAACTAATTGAAAACAACAAAATGAACACAAAACTTTAAAAAAGGGACCATAACTGGAAAAACCGAATGAAAAAATAATGTTAACAACAAATACTTTTGCACACCCAACCCAGTTCTGCGGAATCAGAATCAACGTTGAGTTTAAGCAAGCGAATGAGCCAATTGGAGTAAAGTGCCATGCAGATTTAACTTTTTCCTACTTGTAACGGATGCAGCTATCGATTTTTTTGCACGCTAGCATGCTTGTTAACATTCGTGTCAGTCAGCTGTTGGCTCTCACGCTGGCCAATAGAATATTCCTGCAATTCGTGGCAGCCAGCTATAGGTTCTCACTCTGGTCAGTAGAAAATGGCCCCAAACTACATAAAAACTGCCGTAGAAGCATGGACATATCGATTATTTCCACCTATCGACGAGAGTTGGGAAATGCAAAGTTGGTCTTGGCCTTTTCACTAACTTGGCGCATGTGCATATAAATTTTGGTGCAAATCTGTCGAAAATTGCGGCCATGCATTCGTTACACACACACACAGACACACACATCCGGCCTTTTATAGATAGAGATAAATTAATAATATTAGAAAGTGGAATATTAAACGTGGCTTGAATCACTTAGTGATATGCATTTTTACCAATATAAATTTCTTTATAATACTGTTTCTATTTAAGTCTAATAGTACCAGTTATTAATTCCAACTTTTGGTGGTTATAATTGATTAAAAAGGAAATAACATCAGTTGAAAATACTTAAGTCATTTCTAACTTCTAAATTATATGTTCGAGTATTAAATTTCTTTGTTTAATCATTTCACCCCAAGCAAAGCAATAAAGCCACTAAGATGCAAGCTGAGTATTGAGTGTAAGAAGATATGAGGAAAAATAGCAATATTGGGGAGACAGAGCAATAAGTATTAAGAGGATAGAAGATAACGATTGACATTGCATTTAAATTTTTGCTGATCAATTTTGATAGGAAACGAAAGACGCTGGAAGAAATTGCACAAGCGAGAAGTGTGATCGAAGAAGTTGTTGTTATAGAACTTACGGTTACCTCTATCCCTATCATCTATAAAATACATATACCTGTAATGGCATTCACTTGAGGTGGGTTGAGCCGGCTCCAATATTGGCGATTTATGGGAATTTGGAATTCACAAGCAGTCCCCAACCTGTATGTATAGCACATGAGATTTGATTATAGTGGTGAAGGTTTTGTGCAGGACCATCCACACTTTTTGAAGGGCCGATTACAGAGACAAGGTCCCCAAACAACCCTCCGCAGGTTTTGAATTCAGAGTTTTCCTTCTCCTAGACCAGTTGACATCCAAGGCTATAGAGCCCAGTCTGTCCTGCTATTTACCCATAGCTGGAGGGAGAAGAAGAGGATTCACACCTTTCCCATGGGTATTAGCACGTAAGTGAATGCAATGTGTTCGAATGGAATTCGAACTCGGCTCTCCGATTCCTAAGGCCAAGCCGATATCTATTACTCCACCGTGTCTCCTCCAGTTTAGTACTACGCTGAAATTAATAAAATATCGATAACATAGAGTAACATGAAAGTATTTATAGAAAAGTCACAGGGAAGTTACATAAGTGACTGAAGCCAAGATGTCAAGTCAATAACATTGCATATTCTTGCTGGATTTTATCAAGAATCTCTAAATATATACTAGAATATCCAAACCCGATTTGGCAAGAATATTCAAAGCCTGAATGAAAATATGTAAGACAAATTCTAGTCAGTACCCAGCACGAAAGACTTTACCAAGTTTCTTAGCAGCAGACCTAGCAGTTGATTCAATATAATCTTTCACTTTCATGTCAGAGGAAAAGGTTAGTCCGAGAAAGCGCAATCAGTCGCTCTTCTGGTGGATAGAATCTATCATACTGATGGAAAAGAAAATGGGGTCTCTCAGATGATCAAAATAAAGCAGTTTCGTTTGATAGACGTTAGAAGTAACAAAACATTCCTTAACCCATTTATCAACGGATTGTAGCTTGTTTGTTTAAATAAGCAGACAATTTTAAATATTAATTTTCACAAATCAGCAAGAACATTTCGTTAGAGCAGGCTTTCGAATTTATCTGATAAAAATATCACGATGACTATCTCTTACTTCTAGCTAAAATTTGATTCAGAAAGATAATCAGCATAACATGAATAAATATACAATTATTATTCATTTTAAAATTGTGTTTTCATAGTATTTGTAGCCCTAAGTTTTCTGCTAATATTTTATATGCTATCTAAAAACAAAACACAGAGTTTTAATGCAAATATATTGAAATTCATTGACTCGCGTACAGATCTTTATTTCGACTGTGATATGATTTTTTCGATGTAACTTTTAATAACAGATATCATATGATGATATGTCATTTTATCACCCAAGTTCTACATTCTACTTTTCATGTTGTTTCCACAAAATAATATACAAGCACATATCTAAAAGTTTTGACTATCAGACATTGGTAGCTGATCTCTCATCCGATCTAATACTAATATCCCAGTGTGGAAAAACTGGCTGGTTATATTCAGTACCTCTAAAACCAAACTGGTTACATTCCATCACGGCCGATCTGACCACGAACTACCGCCAGTCACGATGAATGAATGTCACCTCGACGAGAACCCTTGCCTCAAGAGGATATTAGGCCTCAAACACACACCTGACCTTAAGTGGAATTCCTATATACGATACATCGGTAAAGATGTAGGTAAAATGATCGGCTCCCTGTACCGCGTCAGTAAGTACCTGACTCCTCATACGATCGTCTACTTCTATAAGAACCAGATCAGGCAAAAAATGTTGTAATGTTACCATATCTGGAAAGGAACAAACAAGACCTCACTTTCTAGTCTTGATAGAGTTCAAAAGCGTCTTCGAGTCCTTGTGGGTGAAGAACTATTTCCCACACTCCAACCTCTCTCTTTCTCTCTTTCTCTCTCTCTCTCTCTCTCTCACGTGCTGGAAGTGGTGAGTCTCTCACTGCTCTACTACTATGAAGAGTACTCGGATGAACTATATCTACTGGTTCCACCAGGTCTGACGTTCATTTCTAGGACAAGCCATGCCAGTTACATATTAGCAAACCACGCACAGTTCCTCCATATTCCATCGGCGAGAAGCAAGTCCCATTCAATGAGCTTTTTCCCACGAACCACTGTCCTATGGAATAGACTCGAAAGAGGATGTTTTCCCGATCAGTACCATCCATTGTGTTCAGGTATAGAGAAAACCGTTATCTTCTCGGCTATTCATAGAAAAAAAAATACCTATCCGTAACCTTTTACCTTGAGTGGCCCGCCGGCCTTGTACAGGGTGAAGCTAACAGCAAAAAGAATTAAAAAAATGATAGGACATATTTCTAGTGCGAGAGTGTATTAAAAAATAAATTCTAGAATTAAGAGAAAAGAAATACGTACGTTTCCATAAATATTCTATTTTCATATTTTCAGTCAACTGATTTTTCATTTGAGATTTAATTTTTAAAGAAACCTATATATTGGAGGAACGGTGGAGTACTGGATAGCGGCTCGGATTGAGGAATCCTGGATTCAAGTTCGAACTGCGGTCGAATCAATTACATTCATTTACTAGCTAAGTGCCTTAGTACCTGCCATGTCACTTACATAGTAGCAAACCACGGACATTCATTCCCTCCATATTCGATCGGCGAGAAGCAAGTTCCACTTAAATAGGTTCTTCCTGCCGTATGGAATGGATTCCCAAGAGGATGATTCCTTTTCTTCTCCCACCAAAACAGCCCGGGTTCGTTAGCCTTGGATGGCAACTGGTCTACCGCAGAAAGAAATGACAACAATCTGCGGAAAAAAAAAATGCCTCGTCAGTCGTGTATCACGCATGGTACAAAACGAACGATATATTGAAAACACAACACCGATTACACTGAAAGATAATTATATTTTCTTTTTGAATCTTCATCAATCTAACAAATATGAATAGGATTAGAGAGATTTGCTTATAACCAGGTTCACATTCCTTCTCTGTATTTTTACCTTTATTAGAGTTTTGTCACCTATTTCTCCGGAACCTTGTTCCAACATCCTTTTAGCCAAGCTCAACAAATTTTTTATATGTTTTTTTCCTGTTGCCTTCAATCTGTCCTGTGAGTATCAGATTTCCCAAAGCCTCTTTCCTCATCATGCGCCCTAAAAAATTTCGCGTCTCTTCCTGGTGATAAATTTAAGTTTCCTTTTTTTTTTCCTATTTTCTCTGAAACATCATCGTTTCTTAGATGTTCGGTTCATGATCTCTTCAGCATCCATATGTAGAACGACAATTCTGTTGAGTCAAGGAAGTTGTTTAAGTATTCACTACCATATAAATGGATTGATATCAGGTAAGAATCCAGTACTCTTTTTTTTTTGTCTGAAACGAAATATTTATGTTTCTTAATACTCTGCTTAGTTTTTGGAAGGCATATTTTCCTATCCCAATGCTCGTTAAAAATTCACTGTCGCACTTTCTGTCTTCTGTTAAAAAACTTCTTCAAGATTTTAATTTTTGTACTCGTTTGATTTTGGTATTCCAAATTTGTAATTTGTATTCTGGAATCAACCTTTTGCTAACAACCAGACGTTCTGTTTTCTTGCATCTGATGTTTAATGCTTACTTCTCGATTTCCTTCGCTAATTTCTGTAGCACTTTTTACAGTTTACTTTCTGTGTCTGCTATCAACACTGTATCATCTGTATAGATTATGCTGGTAAGATTGTGGCCGCCAGCAATGAATACTAGTACGATTTCTAAATCTATCAGAGTCGTCCCACTGTATACTTTGAATAAATCCGGCAAGAACAATCTCATCATTCTCTTACACCGCATTCTATTTGTGTATATCTGCTGAACTCATTTTCTATCTGTCTGCAGGTGGTTTGCTGACACTATAGTTTCTTAAATATTCTTATATACTTTCAAAATATGTCAAGGTTGCTAAGCCGTCCAGCTCTTTGTGACATACATTATTGAATGCTTTTGCATAATCCATAAAACGTACACGACCTTCCGAATATGTATTGCTCTTTCTGACATCATTCTGAACATATCTGTATTGAAAGGATATGACAAAGAAGAAAACAGCGAGTGGTTTACTTAACGTTCTTGTGTTAAATGGATGACAGTAATACGACCAGGAGAGACTTTAATAGGACAAACACTGCTTAAAACTACATTTATTTTTTTTAATCAAGTTCACCACAAGGAAATCATTAAAGTCACTGAGACATAAGGGGTTACCGGGTGTGGAAGAACTAGCAAACATATACACTACTAAGGAGCGAGTAAAAAAGAAAAAAAGGAATCAAGAGGATATTAGAAAGCGATTGACAGTGCAATTAAATTTTTGAAGATGAAAGATGGTTCCAGAAGATAATTCCTCAAGCGAGAAGTGCTAGAAAAGAAATTGTTAACATATAACTTACGGTTAGATGTAGTCAATTCAATCTCTATATCAAAGAGATTTCATTGGCAATCTTGTACCATGATAATATTAATAAAGTCTAGATACCATAGCGAAGAGCCCATCCGCACAATTGACACGAAAGAATTTATAGAAAAGTCACAGAGGCAATTTTACTTCGGTGGAATAGAGACTGAATCCGAAACTCATGATCTGAACCAATAATATAACTGATTATTCTTTAGATTTTTATTAAGAATCTCTAGATATATAGCAGGAGCAACGGACGGTATGCGGCAGCAATATTCTAAAGCTGGACAAATGGTAGATTTATAGAAAGGTAAGATGGATTCTGGAGAGAACAATTGTCTCGCAGAACACAGAACCAACTTTCTTAGCAGCTGACCTATCAATGAATTCAATATAGTCTTTCTACATCAGTCGAGAAAGCCTCAGAAAGCCACAACGAGTCTGGAGGTCAGCATCGCTCATGCTGATGGAACGCAAATAACGGTCTCTCATATGATTAATAGAGAGGAGTCTAGTTTTGGACGCGTTAACAGCAACAAGCCATCCTTTACCCAATTTTACAATAAACTGAAGGCCGTCTGTTTCCACCTTAAACAAGATCGAGAGTATTTCTCCCTTACAATCATAACGAACACAGCCCATAAAAGAACATTTTAGATAACTTACGCCGACGGAACTTAACTGTTTTAGGAGACGCGCCAGCTAAACATCATTTTATGGAAGGCATTCCGATAAACATGTGTATGTAAGATGTTGACTTAAAGTACAAAAAACATGTCTGAAAATTGTTTCTCGTCTCTTATACATGCATATCCAAATTTTCAAACTTCTAATACAGATGTGAACGTTCTCCCCGTGGATAGAATGAAATTAGTTGAAAAGTCGGCAACGTTTTCTTGACTTATAAAGAATTGTATAACTTCGAGGCTTTCTTTGGTTATTTGCCGCCTACATTTGGCAATGAGCACCTCTGTTAATGACTTCTTCGTACATAATAAATATGCTTACCTCAAGCAACATTTCACGTAAGCTTCAGCGACGCTCCTAATAGGAGGTTGGTATGTCGAGCTCAGCTTCTAGTTCATCGCTTCATCATAATTGAAATTTCAAGTGTCATCATTTTTTTATTATTTTCTTTGAGCTCTTAAATAATTGAAAAATAAAACCTGGAGCTCTTATTTTGAAGAAGTTACTTTTCCTTCTCTGTTTGGTTTTTTTCTTTATTATACGTTTTCTTCTTTTTATTTTTCACTCTGCAGTCAATATTCTTCTCTACGTACCTTTTTCTTTATTATGCATATTTTCCTATCTGTTATTTTTATTCTTCAAATTATGATTCTTTCATTTTATTTCCTTGATACGTCTTGAAAACCCTTCCTTTCTTAATTGTTAAAAATATTTTTTTTTTCTTTTTTTATTCGGATTTTAATATTATTTTTATTTATTTATTTATCCGTTCCTTCTTTCATGTTTTCTTTCTTTTCCGTGTTTATATTTTCTTCAATTTGTTGTTTAATCTTATTAAATTCGCTTTCTCTTTCTTTCATACTTTATAAAATGAAAGAAGAGGAAGAAGAAGGAGAAGAAGAAGAAGAAGAAGAAGAAGAAGAAAAAGAAAAAGAAGAAGAAGCTGAAGAAGAAGAAGAAGAAGGAGAAGCTGAATAATAATAATAATAATAATAATAATAATAAGAAGAAGAAGAAGAAGAAGAAGAAGAAGAAGAAGAAGAAGAAGAAGAAGAAATAGAAGAAGAAGAAGCTGAAGAAGAAGAAGAAGAAGAAGGAGAAGCTGAAAAAGAAGAAGAAGAAGAAGATGAAGAAGGAGAAAAAGAAGAAGTTGAAGAAGAAGAAGCTGAAGAAGAAGAAGAAGGAGAACCTGAAAAAGAAGAAGAAGAAGAAACTGACGAAGAAGAAGAAGAAGCTGAAGAAGAAGAAGGAGAAGCTGAAAAAGAAGAAGAAGATGAAGCTGAAGAAGAAGAAGAAGAAGAAGAAGAAGAAGGAGAAGAAGAAGAAGCTGAAGAAGAAGAAGAAGAAGAAGAAGAAGAAGAAGAAGAAGAAGAAGAAGAAGAAGAAGAAGAAATTAATAAGTACTAAGAAAAATGAAAAAGAAATTAATAAGATAATTTTCATGATTTTCTTCTTCCGATTTCATTTAATCTCTACTGGTTTCCTTATTGTTTCTATTCTACATTTTCCTTTTTTTTTCTTCTTCTACAACTTGCAGGGATTTTTTTGTCCTTCTTCATTTATCCGAAAGATTTTTTTAAAAATGTATCACGCTTCTTTTGTTTCATTTTTTTTCCCCTTTATTCTTCTGATTATCATTTTTTGTCTTTCTTCTTTTTCTTTCTTTTTCAATATATTTCTTAGTTTCTTTCTTTTTTTCTTCCTGACTTACATGTTTCTTCTACAAAATTATTATTTTTTAATTTACTCCTTAACAATTATTAATTTCTTTTCTTCCAAATACTGTTCATTTTCTGTTTTTTTTTTAAATTATCTTATTTTCACTGTATTATTTTTGGTTTTTTTTTTAGTAATTTTCGTATTTGCCATCGTTTTCTTTTTAGCTTCTCCATTTTTTATTTTTATTCCTTTCATATTCGTCCAATTCTTAAAATTGTTTTTCTTTACTTCTTTATTAAATTCTTTTTTCTTTCAATGGATGTTACAATTTATTTTCTTTCTTCATATTTTTTAATTTTCTTCAATTCCTTATTGATGTTTTTTTTTTTATTTCAGTTCATTTTTCCTTAAAACATTTTTTGAATTCTACTTAATGCATTGTTTTCTATTTAAATTTTCATTTTTAATTTCTTTCTTATATTCTATATTTTTTAAAATATTTTTTAAATATTCCTTCTATTTTTATGTTTCTATTTATTTACTATCGATTTTTTAATCGAAATTTAAAATTCTTCTTGTTATTCTATAGTTGATTTTTTAAAAATTTTTACCCTATTTAAATTTTTTTTTTTGTACTTATGATTTTAACACGGTTTCTCGGTTTGTTTTATTTTTACTGATATTATATATATATATATATATATATATATATATATATATATATATATATATATATATATTAATCATTTCTTTTTTATTTTTCACTATTTTGTCATTTCTTCTTCATCCGGTTTTCTTTCTGTCTTTTTCTCTTTTCATTTCCTGTAATTTGTTTCTTTTCTTCATCCTTTGTGGCGATATTCATTGCTTTTCTTTTAATCGATAACAAACTATATCTGTGAGAAAACCGACAAGTTGAAAGGCAACTAGTCAAAAATTAATAACGAAAATACATTATCAGAAATTCAAACAACTTCAAAGACTTATTACTCTTCAGTTCCTAGACAGTAAACAAACAACATGGCGTGAACAAGTGAGCGAAAAATGAGTTACATAACTACACGTTTGACTCCTTCATGCCCTTCAGTAATGTAAAATTAAAAACCAAAGAGAAAAATAAAGGAACGCTATCAAACGTGAAACAATTATCTTGTTTCGTAAAATATAAGGTATTTGTCGGGTAATGTGTTAAAAAATATGGCGCAAGGACAGATAGATTTTTGAAGAATGGTATTGTACTATATTTGAAGGTTGGTGTTTCACATGATAAGTGAGGACGCAAAATATTTTTTCCCCAAATACTGAGGGTCTTTTAAGGAAATAAGGATAAATATTATATTTATGTTCATGTTTCATTCGAGTGAAGAAATCCTCGTCAAAAGGCTGCCTAAAATCAATGGATGGAACGCTCATATTAGAGAAGGCAAAAATTCTCCAACGTTGGAGCGAGTATATTGAAGATCTCTTCCACGATGAAAAGAACAACCAACAATACCCAGAACTACTGACGGAAGTGGAATTTTGAAAACCGAAGTAAAAACCGCACTGGCCTATCTGAACAGAAACAAAGCAGCTGGGCCAGACGGAATTGTAACGGAAGTGCTAACAACATTAGATGGCTTTGGCATAGACAAGATCACCGAAATAACAAATATCTACAACAGCGGAGATATACCGGAAGACCTCAGTAGATCTCTCTTCATAGTTATTGCTAAGGAATCAGGCGCAAATGAATGCGAACTCCACTGAACAAGACGCCTAATGAGCCACGTGACAAAACTTATCATCCGCATACTGATGAATAGACGTCAGCAGAATCAGACAAGAACATTGCAGGTTCGTTAAAAACACCTGAAGAAGGAACCTGATATTCATCCTCAGAATGTTATCACAAAGAGCGATACATATGCACTTATTTATATTAGGAAGTCATAGACTACGAAAAGGCTTTGGAAAAAGTACGCCACAAGGATCTGCCAGAACTACTCAGCGACCTTGACATATTCGAGAAATATATCAGAATAACCAAGAATTTATACTGGCAGAAAACAGCATGCATGCGAATATGGAAAGTAATTCAGAGAATATACAAAAATAGAAAGGGGAGAAAGGCAAGTATGCATCTTCTCACCCGACTTGTTCAACCTGTAAAGCAAGGCAATTCTGAGAGAAGTGGAAACCCTACCAGGATTTAACATTGACGGCAACAATCGTAACAACATAAGTTAGGCAGATGACACAGGGCTGATAGCAGATACCTAAAAGAATCTACAAAACACCCTAGAGAATATAGCGTCGGAAAGTGGGAAGAAAGGACTAAGCATAAACTAGATGATAGAATGTAAGGTCATCAGTAAGAGAATGAGCCCGAAATACGATTTGCAGGGTGAGAAAACTAGAATCAAGCAGACGCGGAAGTTTATATATCTGGGAAGCGTTTTGACAGAGGACAATAAGTTCGACACCCCCTTACTTGTGGTGATTCATAATCAGAATTCTGTTTTGAATATATTTTCCATGCAATGTATCTAATAAAAAATATATTAAATTTATTTGGACTTATACAGGGTGACCCCGCAAAAAACGGGAATTTTTTAAGTGCGTATTGCAAGACATGAGCAAGTAGCAACACTGCGAGACACTGACCTTGATCAAGCAAATATTTCGCCATTTAGAATTCAAGATGAAATTCACAGTATCCCAGCTGATATGTTTCAGCAGTCAATGAGGAATCTCAACAGAAGATTTCAAGAATGCATTCGTACAGGAGGACGCCATCTACAAGACGTAATTTTAAAAAAAATGAAAATTCTATCATTGTTTCTTAAATGGCATATTTTAAGGTTTTAATTACTATGAATAAAATATTTTTCTTCCATCACTCTTGGTTTTATTGGATTGTTAAAAAGTTCCCGCTTTTTTGGGTCACGCTATACTTGAATTATTAAAATCTGAAATCAGTTTATAACTGTGGGCGTTAGTTATTTCTCTACATTTTTAGACGATATTTGCAACTAAATGCTCAGGACTTGGTAACAACTACGAATCTATTTCCTGGTGTCACCACCTATCATATCAAACCCCAGGTTTTAACGTGAGTGCACTGTTGATCTTTTAAAAGAGTAAAAAATTTAACCTGCTCTATTGATTCACTAGTCTGTTTTCTATACTTCTGCATGTAGTAATTGTATGTAAATCTGTACATTCGTGTTTTGAAAATAGTTAATTACTAAAATTATTATGTTTTTAAGCAGATACAATATGTTTTTTTTTAGAATTCTAGGGGTAACAAGAGTTCACAGAGATATCAATGGATTTTTTACTATATATTTTGTGGCTAATTACCTTTTGAATGACAATATAAAAGAATCAATTACAAAGACCAAAAATGTCCTGGTGGATATTCTTTATCAGCATATTAAGACTTCTATGGATTATTTAATGCTGAAATCTAAATATTTTGTACGAAATTTTATGATTTCAGCTACATATATTTTCAACTCAATTTTATCCCTTCAACTATAGATATTTTGTACATAATTTTATACTTCCAGCGTAATCGTATGTAGAGTAATGGATAGCGGCTCAGACTGGGGAATCGGAGAGCCGTGTTCGAATTCCAATCGAATCCATTACATTTGCTTACGTGCTAATACCCTTGTGAAAGGTATGAATCATCATCCAACCCGAGCTATGGATAAATAGTAGGACAGAACTTGGATAGCAACTGGTCTACCGCAGAAACAAATGGCAACCTACTGCGGGGAAAAAAATCTGCCACGCCAATCATATATAGAAAGATACATGATCGCCTAAGCGGGTATGCCGCATGGCACATAACTGACTGAGTTTGTAGACACAAAATGTATTGTTGGTACTTTTTTCATAAAGAAATTATTGCGTTTCATATTTGCGTTTTTAGTGTTGTATTCATTGCCATTTTCCTATAAAGATGTATTTTTGGTCGTTTTGTTATAAATTGTATTTTTGGTAATTTCTTTTATAAAAATGAATTATTGGTCTGTCTATATTTCTGACATGAGGTATTATGTACATTATTTAGATTATTCGGACTATTGTCCTTATCTTTGTTGCCATATTTATCACAATGTTTCGGACGTTGTACGCTTCGGTCTTCTTCAGGTGGTTGGAATTTCGAACTGAACCCTTTATTTCGCTCACTGGAATTAGAACAGTCTACCCCAGTGAGCGAAATAAAGGTTCAGTTCGAAATTAAAACCACCTAAAGAAGACCGGAGCGTACAACGGCCGAAACGTTGTGATAAAGATGGCGACAAAGATGAGGACAATAGTCCGAATAACGTAAATAATGAATTATTGGTATATTCTATAAAAATGTATTTTTATACTTTCCTCGTGTATTGATTTTTGGTTTGGGAGTTCAATATGTGCCTGTTGCTGGAACCCTAACAGTTGCTATCACCCGGGATCAGAGTGAACCTGGGAACAACAGCAATTAAGTAGTGGTTCAACACTTCTTAATATATCCAACCTCCCGAGGAGAAGCCCTGTTGCCGGATGTAGTTTATCATCATACCCAGGACTGCCATTATCAAAGTCTTAACATTATTATTGCAAAACAGGAAAAAAACTGAATTAGATTTACGTATTAATCAGACACGTAGTCGGCCATTATGTATGTGTACTTCCATGCGCCGTGTCATTTCAGAACTTTAGCGATCATATATCTCCACAAGTCCCTGTCTTTTGTAGCTCTTAAATTATGTCTTTTTGTTCGCTCAACAGTTTACTCAAGCTCGCTAAGTAGGTTATGCGTTGCTTCATTCTGTCCCGCTACCCTTCAATTTGCCTTATTGTTATGGTGAAACGCACCTATTCTATAGTTAATAGACTCTCGCACCTAATATAAGTAGGTGTAGTAAGAGAAACGAGGGTTAGTTGATGTCGGACGGCAGTCGAACTCTCTTCCTTCGGGCAGAGAGGAACCCGGACGAAGCTCTGCCGAAGGGCAGAGATTCGTCTGGGGAGGTAGACAGACACCATCGCGTTTATGCGTGGTCTACGGGAATTTTTTGGCCGAGCCTACGGGCTAGGGAACACCACATTAAATTCGGCATTGTGACACATGTGATTCCGTGGGGCAGTTACTAAATAGCGTCGATGTCGGACAACAGTCGAACTTTCTGCCTTAGGGCAGAGAGGAACCTGGACGAGGCTATGCCGAAGGGCAGAGTTTCGTCCGGGGAGGTAGACAGACACCATCGCGTTTATGCGGGGTCTACGGGGATTTTTTGTCCGAGCCTACTGGCTAGGGAACCCCACATTAAATTCAGCCTTGTGCCACGTGTGACTGCGTGGGGCAGTTACTAAATTGCGTCGATATCGGACAACAATCTATGTCGGATGACAGTCAAACTCTCTGCCTTCGTGCAAAGGGGATCCCGGTCGAGGCTATGCCGAAGGGCAGTGATTTGTCCGTGGAGGTAGACAGACCCCATCCCGTTTATGCGTGGTCTACGGGGAATTTTTGTCCGAGCCTACGGTCTCGGGAACCCCACATTAAATTCGGCCTTTTGCCACATGTGACGGCGTGGGACAGTTACTAAATAGCGTCGATGTCGGACGACACTAGTCGACAGTTAGTCGAATACGAAAGTAATCAGCGACCACAACAAGATTACTCTGCGTAATACCTATTATATCAAGTTCCTAACTTTTTGTACGTCGAACTATTTTCGACCGATATAATATACAACTACATGCCTCCACTGCGAAATAATTCTACAACAGTTATAATTATGAACATTTCCAAGCCCTCTCTCCTCCTTATGTATCCTAGACATGTCTACTGTCTCTTTCTGGTGTTAAGTATACGTGTTTTTATTGTTTCATTTTTCTCTCAAACGATGTCGTTTCTCACATGTCCATGGTATTCTCAGCATCCTTCTAATTAATTCAATTAATCTATGAGGCAATTTTCCAGCATTCACTGCCATATAAGGGGACTGATGTTACGTAACAGTACTTTTCTTTGTTTCTAACGAAGTTTTTCTTGTTTCTTCATAATTTGATTAGTTTTTGGAAGGCATTGGATTTCAGTGCTGCCCTTTCCGATCTCTGTTAAAACACTTAAGGTGTTTAAAATTTCTTGGTTCAAGCCACACTAGATTTTTTCCAACTATTGACCAGGCGGACAAATCTTGTGAAGTGAGTTGTACCAAGAATTATCGGCAAACAATCCTCTATATTAAATACAGATAAGTTTTCTCAGACATGACATATTTTACACAAATCCTCATCATGTATTTCATTAATATTTCCAATGTTATTCGTTGTTATATCTCTGATTCGATTTAGTTCTTAATTGTTTTGCATTTCTTCCCTCTCTTTAAATAACTTTGGTCGACGTATCTGGTTGAATATGTACGCGTCTATTTTATGAATAATTTGTACAAATTAAACTATGCTTATCAATCAAAGCTGAATTAATGCAGGGCGGAATTTCCAAAGTGTTAGATAAATTAAATAAAATCATATATGAATATTTAGAAGAATTTCAGGCTCCTGAATTAAAACAGTCATTTCATGGGATATAGCGGGGAAAAAAAGAGAAACTGAGACACGATAGCCTCTCCTTCAACTGTCAGCGATATAATAATCTTCATGGATAATTACTGTGGGATTATATGACTTTATCTGCCAATAGACTTCACTTAACATCGCTAGGAGGCGTGGCAATTAGTTGTATGCAAAAGAAAGCTCTCCCTCTCTTTACTTTTCTTTGTCGCCTGTTGTCATGCCACCTAGCGCCGTTAAGCGTACTCTAATGGAATAAGAAGTGGGCTAATTCCACATTACTGAAGAGAGATTTGCACATCTGCTGAGCCATCCAAATACTGTTTTTTTCTGCCTGCCATCGTTTTAAGCCCGTGACAAAAAGAGTAAAGTCAAATTACAATATTAAATAATGGCCCGTTACTCTTTACCGAACACAGTCTTTTGATAGCCTATCCCTGTTGTAGATGTATGTTCAGATACATTTGTTTTTGTTCAAAACCTACAGAGCCCAACTTTGGTTTATACTGTAACTCTGTTGAGCTGACCTTGGTTAAAGATTCTAGGAGAGAGCACTTAATTTAGAATGATCAACATTTTGAAGAAGGCCAGTAGACTTAAAAGCTCTGTCACAATGACTTTTGATATCGCGTTAGAAATACCATCGACTGCTTTCAAAAAAATCCGTTCACATGTGTTAAGCATGTGACTAACTGATGAACGTCCGCTTTCTGATCATGAAACACGGGTTCAAATTTTACCAGGGTGGATTTGTCCGGGTTGTGGTGAGAGTATAATTTCTTGATTTTAACACATGGCGAAACGATCTCAGCGTTCGGCACCGTGGAAAATACATGAAAACCTGTCAAGTTCACTCCATGACCACCAGTTCTTGCCCCATGCCTTGAGGGTTGAATTTACACTAATATACTGTTGCTGACAACCGTATTGATTATGACTAAAACGTTATTTCATGAGTGGGATATCTCTTCAGACAGGCAAATACACACGCGCGCACACTCGTCATCATCTCTGTGCTGCACCTGGAAAAGTCATGCGTTATCCAGTATCTCAACAACTCCCTGGCACTTTTAGCTCTAAAATACGTTGCATTCATTAATATATGTTCTCGTCTCACCACTGTCAAGCACATACGGCAAGTAGTTAGCTGCTTCACCATAGCGCTCCTTTCCTCAATCCGTTTTATGTGTATTACATTTTCCACGACCTCCTTATTCAGAATGGTTTCCATAAATTTCAAATGACATTTTCTGATTATACTTAGAAAGTGTTATTTTTCGTTCCGTTTTCATTCAATCTTCCCCGTTACTTACATGATCCAGCTATGTCATCCTTCTCTAGAATCACATTTATTTTGCCTTATATCTATGTTTCCTCTATTGTTCTAGGAAGGCGGTTAAGCCACTAAGACGCAAGGGGTTACTGAGTATGAAAGAATATGGGAAAAAGAAACAAAAAAACATTATTGAGGAAGGGAACAATAAAAGAACAAGTATATTGAAATGAGAGAAAATAACGATTTATATTTTTGCAGGTCAAATTGGATTGGGAAGTATGAAGTTAGAAGAAAGTTCCACAAGCGAGAAGTGCGAAACTATTCGCATAATCATATCTAACAATTTTATCTATAAAATGGTGAAACGTAACTGCCAATCTCGTAATGCGCTTAAATTCAGACATTCGAGATACCAGTGAGGAATGTTTACCAGAATGCTTATCAGCACAGGGGACAATTGTTCCGTATTTAATGCCATATAGGAGAATGGATATTAAACAGCAGATTAGCACCCTTTTCCTTGTCCCGATCGAAATTTTCCTGTATAAATGTATTTCTAATTCTAATAAATTCTAAAAATAATTCTAAATAAATGTGATTCTAGAGAAGGATGACATAGATGGGTCATGTAAGTAACTGGGAAGATTGAATGAAAACACCCAAACTGATTTATGTATATAAAATCAGCCTACATTAATATATAAGATCAATAAGTAGAATATAAAATAAAGTTTAACAACACCAAATCAGAAAATATCATTATTCCGACCTTTTCTCTATTATATTTTTATTAATCGATTATTTCTATTTATATAGAAGCCACCATATAATTTAGAAGATTCATTTAGTGAGTCGTAAATAGAAGGTAGCCTAACCTAATGTTACGCAGCATGGGTCGAATTATAACATATCGAGAGCGTTAATATGTGAAATTTCTACCTGAAATGGTAGATGAAAAGGCGGGCCGTATTCGTGTCGCTAGCATCCAACCTCAGCAATCAGATTCTTATTGTTTCATGAGTCTCGTTCCTTCATGTAACAGGCGATTATAGCTATCCACAACTTCTATGTTGTAGCTTTTAGCATCCATAAATACAAGTACCTCAGGTAATCTCTGTTGCCTTTAATACGTGAGTGTTAAGTTTTCCCAATCATCCTTCCTCATTATGTGTTTCAGTTATCTATTCCGGGTTATGAACATAAGAGGTTTTTTTTTTCTGTCGACAATCCTTTAAAACTTCTCTTCTCTTGTTCTTGTAAGAAAGTAACGGCATTCAGCCGATGCGTGTTGAGCCGGCTCCAACATTGGAGTTTAATGGGAATTTGGAATTCATAAGCGGTCCCCAACCCGCATGTATAGCATAGGAGATTCGATTATAGTGGTGAAAATATTGTGCAGGACCATGCACACTTTTTGTGCCGAATACAGAGACCTTGTGCACTACGTGCGACAAGGTCCCCAAACGACCCTCCGCAGGTTTTGAATTCAGAGTTGTCCTTCTCCTAGACCAGTTGCCATCATAGGCTATAGAACCCAGACTGTCCTGCTATTTACTCATAGCTGGAGGGAGAAGAAAAGTATTCACACCTTCCCCAAGGTAAGTGAATGTAATGGATTCGACTGGATTTCGAACTCGGCTCTGCGATTCCTTAATCCAAGCCGCTATCCATTACTCCACCGTGCCTACTCCTTTAAAACTTCCTTATTAATTAATCATTTTGTCAATGGAATTCTCAGTATCCTTCTGTAGAACGAAATTTATGATATCTCTTATTCATCTTTTTCATCCATAGGGACATTGAGTTGTGCACTGTTCTGAGGACTTTTTTTTTGTTTAGAAGGCTACCTGTAGAAAGAAACGATATTCTCTGAGTAAATCCAAATGCCTGTTTAATCATTTAATTTTATTTTGAAAATGTATTTTAACTCCGATGCGCGTCTTTCTTGTCGACTGTTAGTTGAAGATGCTAAAAGCACGCATCTGGTGGCATCATTTTTATGGAACGGTTGGTTGAAGTCTATATATATATATATATATATATATATATATATATATATATATATATATATATAACAGAATGATATAACATATTTTCTATAACAATATTTTAGCTATTGTCTGATTGAAATAATTTCGCCTAAGAGAGTATGTCACAAGCAGGATATTTCGAAAAAAATAACATAAATAATAGTAAAAAGAGTAAAAGAGTAAAATGTTATTAAATCAACACATGTTTAATTCTTCGGTTTTCCACAATAACAACTGAACCATTTATAAGAATTCATATGTCGCACGGTACATAATATTTCGATATGATTTGTCGTGGGAATAAATATGAGATGCTGGTTTTTCTTGATATACTTGATATCAGGCTCACATAGCATGGAAGGTCACCTTCACGGCACGGGAACGGGTTTGGGAAGACGATGGATTAGTAAATATGGAAATCTAATATTGCTCATGAATGTAGAATTAAGCATTAGCTGATTCGACAAAATACTATTCGATCAATCTTACTGAGCCTCGGTCAAATATCGATTTTGTTTTATTCTTCTTGTCCGACCAAATCAAGAGCATCGTTTCCCTAAAGGCAAAGTCATAAAGATTGAAATCAAAATAAACTCCCGAACTAAAACTGCGAATTATTGCCTGTCCCGATCACAAAGACACAAATTTTAATCTCTTTGCAAAAGAAACTGGGGTTTCTATGAGAAATTGAACATTTTTAAGAATACATCAATTGATTTGTATATATAGATACATTTATACATGCATATATATATATATATATATATATAAATATATATATATGTGTGTGTATGTGTGTGTATGTATGTATGTATGCATGTATGTATTTGTGTGTGTATATATATACACACACACACACATATATATATATGAAACAATTATAAATATCTCCATGTTGAGAAGTTTCACTGTTATTAATCACACACATATATATATATATATATATATATATATATATATATATATATATATATATATATATATATGAAACACTCATAAACATCTGTAGGTTGAGACGTTTTACTATCATTAATCACACACACACACACACACACACATATATATATAAGAAACAATTATAAATATCTGTATGTTGAGAAGTTTTACTCTCATTAATCACACACACACACATATATATATATATATATATATATATATATATATATATATATATATAATTTATTATATAAATAATTTAATTACATGTTCATTTTAATTTTCTGGTATATATATATATATATATATATATATATATATATATATATACACATGTATGTATGTATGTATAGTTTGTAGATTTTACCCTGGAGTTAAAGTTTTTATATATGTTATGACGTAAATATTTTAAGATGTGAAAACTTTCTCATTCGTGATGCAGGCTAACTGAGAAGTCTTGGTTAATTATGGAGGATGAGAAGTGAAGTAAATTAATGCCTAATAAACAAAGTCAGAAAACGGTGTTGTTGCTGGATTCCTTTTATATAATTTAATTAATGTTTATATTATTTAAGTTTGCGATTAATTTATATATTATATATTCTAACTACAATTAGGTTATGAATTCAACTGTTTTCTTTAATTTCGTTTCATTTAAAATATATAATTCATGTATAAAACCCAAATTAAAATACTATAAATATTAATTACAATATAAATATCCCTTAACATCACTTACTTACTTTAAATATTATACATCCTCCATAATTTACGAAGACTTCCCAGTATTTTTTTCAGTTTATCTTAATCCAATACAATCTCATTTTTGGAAAGATAGACATTAATGGGTTACAGTTATATACATATGATTGTTTTTTTTAATATTTTAATACCTTTAAGCAATATCGTTTTTTTTTAATAAATAAAACTTTAAATAATACTGTATATGGCTGGAATGCATTAGATACGAGGGAAGGTGATGACCTCAGTCTTGAGAGATGCGAACGGTATTGCGTTCATTGACTATAGTCAAAAGGGCCACATCATCAATGGAGAGTACGATATCATATTTCTGAGGCGGTTACGAATGGGTATCTAGACAAAAAACCGAGAAAACTAAAGAAAGTGATCTTGTTTTATCAGGACAATGCATAAGCACATACGACCTTGGTATCAATGGCTGCCGTGTTTGCATGTGGATTTGAAGCGTTTGCTTACCTTCTTTATTCTACTGATTTGAATCTATATGACTATCATCTGTTCCCCTACATAAAAGACATTTAGCTGGTAACGAGTATTGCAGTGACCTTGATGTCATTTCTGAGGTTGATGACGTTTTGACAAACAGGTAGAAAGCTTCTTCACCAATTGTGATT
Source organism: Acanthosepion lycidas (assembly GCA_963932145.1). Taxonomy (NCBI): domain Eukaryota; kingdom Metazoa; phylum Mollusca; class Cephalopoda; order Sepiida; family Sepiidae; genus Acanthosepion; species Acanthosepion lycidas. The sequence goes on from OZ010583.1 coordinate 85,223,576, forward strand.
CAAGCATTATAACACGTAGATAAGAAATGTATGAACCGCTAGATGCACTGTGTTGAAAATGGAACCTTATTTCGTCATATTCTATGAAAGTATGTTGGTGAGTCTATGAACTTTTCAGCCAAGTGCATTTAATTCTCAAATTTTGTGTTCATTCAGGAACTAATTTATGATGTTTCTCTATAGATTCCTTTCATTGACGGTTAGTGAATTGTCATGCTTTTTCTTGGGAAATGTGTAGAATAGTTTCCTGTTGGCTCCTTCTGATTTTTGAATTCAGAAATGTACTTCTAAACATGATTCCGTCCAAAATTTAAAATATTAAGTCTCCCTACGATAGTTGTTGGGAAGTAGCCATTGATATATTTTCTTCCCATGGGTACACTTGTAAAGTGTTTTAAGTGCCTTGAAAGCAATTTGAACACGTCTTGCATATTTCTTTTTTTTTTTCCGCTTCATTAACGGTTGCGCCGTGCTCACATCAACAAATTCTTACGTCCTCGTAAATGGATAAGGAATTGTGCAAAAGCGAATATCGCTTCGTTTACAGTAAATGAATTACTTGGTGTTTCTTTCTTAAATTGCAGGGAGACAGCAAATGATTTCCGCAGGTCTTTATACGCAGAATCGGGGGATGAAATTAGTTTAAGTGCAATTTCTCTGAATAGAGCCTTCTGTAAACGTAGAGGAAAATGATTGAAAATAGTTTGCGATAAAATTTTTAGAAAATACTAAAGTCACATATTTAAGAGAAAAAAAAAACAAAACAATTTGAAACTTAATCTCCATAAAAAATGACAGAAATAGATGGAACCCAACGCTATCAGTTTTATTTGGAAATAGCAACGTAGAAAGTTTATCAATTTATACTTGGCTATTTATTACAGTTTAATACATTCGGTTTTTAATTAATTTATTTATTTTATGGGCGATGGGAAGAGACGTTCCACTTGCGCGTTGACATCTGCCATTCATGGCTGGTCATGACGCAGTGCAAAACCTGACTTTTCCTTCGTTTTATATGTACTTCTTTTAGTGCCAGTTTAGGAATGAGGCTGATTACGTTCTTATCGAGCAGCGCGTACGATGTTGAGGGCTTCTTCTTCGGCAGAACGATAAGAAAACACGATGGAGTTCGGAAGACGGCATTAAAAACTATAGACATAAAAAAGTGCCAAAGAAAGCCCGTCTTAAATAAACGCTCATTGATACAGAAATGTTATAATATAACGCACGATTATCTATAATAAACTAGATTTTGTTTCGTAAAAACACCCAAACAAACAAAGAAAAAGCCGACATAAACAAAAATGTAAATAAAATTAAAAGTAAACATTGTGTATTTCGAAAATAGCATTAATTTGATTAATTATCGACCAAAAAATGATATAAAACAAAGTAGATATGATAGAAGCAAACGTAAGTCTTTATTTATTTATTTATCTATTTTTTTTTTTTTTGACGTCAGAAACCGTAAGTAACTTACGAGATAACAAATTATTTTTTAATTTTTCGCTGGTTTCATTTATTTATTATTTACCACTGGAGTTTAGGTTTCGCAGTCATTTTTGTCTTGTCAGACGCATGACTTAATCTTCCATGATGGGTGGATGGAGACGTATCGCCAAAAGTTAGGAGAACGAAATGAAAAATATCAATTTCTTTTTCAATTTCTAGCATGAGGAATTATCATTATTAATCATTCTCCGTATTGTTCTCATTTTTGTTATCGAAATAAGCAACAACAAAGTTCTGGACAATAGACCGATTATAAATTGCGTAGAAAAGTAATAAATTTCATATTTAAGCGCAGCATTTCAGGGTGTATCTCGTATTAATACATGTTTTCATATATATATATATATATATATATATATATATATATATATATATATATATAATCTCAAGTGGTGCTATATTTATGGGATAAAGTGCTCAATATCAGAGCTAGAGCGTGTGTAAATATAAAAGTGGACATTTAGGTCAACGCTTAGAGGCGACAGGCTGTTTCATGCTAGACGCAATCATCAGGCCTGGCGATTGTGTCTAACATGAAACAGCTTGCCGCCTCTAAGTGTTGACTTCAATGTTCACTTATATATATATATATATATATATATATATATATATATATATATATATATATATAAGTTTCACAGAGACTGTCATTCACCCCTGTAGTACGCTGTTACTAACAAGCACGGGTTTCTTTATTCCAGATGATGGTCATGCTGGCTGAAAATAATCGAGGGACCTAATTAAAAAATGAAAAAATAAAATACTAATTAAATTAAGTTTTGATATTTTTTTGTTGGCCAAGACACACAAACACACACACTTAGATACATACATACAAAATTGCAACAACAAAGTATTATTAAATATGAATAAATACAATATATATATATATATATATATATATATATATATATATATACCTCTATATATATATATATATATATAGAGAGAGAGAGAGAGGTATATATATATATATATATATACATACATAGTATAGTATAGTCGACTTATGAGGGTCAAGCAGATCAGTTCCCAGAAAACAGACAGCCCGACACCAGCACATGAGATTTGATTATAGTGGTGAAGGTTTCGTGCACACTTTTTGAAGGGCCGAATACAGAAACCTGGTGAACTAAGAACAGTTGCTATCCAAGGCTATAGAACCCAGCCTGTCCTGCTATTTACCCATAGCTGGAGGGAAAAAAAGAGAATTCACACCTTTCCCAAGGGTATTAGTACGTAAGTGAATGTAATGGATTCGACTGGAATTCGAACTCGGCTTTCCGATACCTCAATCCAAGCCGCTATCCATTACTCCAACATTAATAAACATAAATATCATCCCTGCCCGCTTGCACGATTCGGACTTTCATGCATGAAATAGTCAAGAGCATGGAACTATAGAACCCTTGTAAAAATTAATTGAAACAACAATTTCAGTTTCTTTTCCTTCACCATACCCACTAAAGTGACAGGTGTAATCGATTTCTATTGTCTCCTCTGATTAGGTTATTTGCAGTGGTGTGCAGTAATATGAATTTATTTTCGGCGTGCATGATGAAATTTGTCCTTGAAAAATATTGCGTCATTGGTGATTGCATTTTCATCACGTCCAGACACTTTTGTCTCAACTTTCGATTACTTGGGCTACGGCCAGTATCTGCGATGGACGTTACTTCAAGAAAACTTACGAAAATTGTAATGCTGCAGCCTTACCAGTGAGAAAATCAAAATAATATCGACTGTCTCGGCAAACTCTCCAGATTTAAATCCAATCGAAAATC
>OZ010583.1:85234374-85286874 GCA_963932145.1 Acanthosepion lycidas
ACAGAAGTTATTGATAAATGATGAATAAAAACTTCAGTCGTGCGATGCATAAATTCTGACTTATAGAAAGTCCTTGATATGATGTAAGACAACGTGAAAGGATGTCGTTTAAACATATCTACTGAACTCCAGTAATATCCATCTATGTACTGTATCTTTATAGATTTTGAGTAGTTGAATATTTCTTTATATCAGTGGTCTCGTAAGGTCCAAGTGCTACTCAAGATATAATGTTACTGAAAGATGTTGTTGTAAAGACGAAGTAGGAGGAAGCAAGTATTGAATTTTATGAGAATGTACTAGCCGTGTTACCCGCATCTTGCTGAGTGTCACACATTTTTTGTAAGAAAATTAGGATTGATTTTAAATCATTGTTATAAGTTTGAAGAAAAATGATGTAGTTCAGTATGACTCAATGATTTTGCCAATGTTCTGCATTTCTCCTTCTATATTGTGGATAGGAGACATTCTCTCCTACAAATTTAAATTTTATTTAAATATAAGACAACAATTCAGTGTTGCGCTTGTGCAGAAACAGCTTGATCTGACTCCTTTGATATTTATTTGATGCAATACTTGACTGAATCAATTGATGAGCAGATTTCAACATTGATATGACAGTTAAATTAACGCAAAAATATGTATTGTAAGGCACTACCCACTGATTGATGATTTCTTGCTCAACTTGACGTCCATATTTTCTCATTTTGATCGTGTCAATGTAACATTCATGTGCTGACTTTCTCCTATATTTTTTTTAGGAGTCCTTCCCGTATTCAAATTTAATTTTAAATCAAATCAACCGGAATAAAATTCAGTGGGGTGTTGTGCGACCCCGGGATCAAAATAAAATATACTTATCCAAGTGCCCTAGGAGTCATTCACTTGTTCAAATTTAAATTTTATTTAGATCAAAGGGGGAAAAATTACTGGGTGGGGGGTGGTACCCCTCGGGGATCTCCTTCGATCAAAATGAGCTTGCCGATTTAACATCTTCTGGCTTTATCCTTCTATATTTTTGATAGGAGTCGTTCCTTCATTGAAATTGAAATTTAATTTAAATGAAAGGGGAAAAATCAGTGGATAGTTTGTGCCACCGGCGACCCATTTGATCAAATTGAAATATACATATCCAAGTACCCTAGGAGTCATTTCATTGTCAAAAATTTAATTTAAGTTATATCAAAGGGAAAAAAATAGAGGGGTTGGATTATGACCCTCATATGGGACACTCTTTGACTAAAATTAATTATATTATCCAAGTAACCTCGGTAATGTAGTTTCAGAATAAATATAGGTATAGAAGTCTATCTCCAAAACTCTAGGTGGAGTTTGATAACAACGAAACAGGCAGAGGATATAACTTTACATATATAGATAGGATAGATAACAGTTGAACATAGACCGTCCTGGGTAAGATGATAAACTACGTCCAACATCAACGCCTCTGATCTTAATTGCTGACTCGGAGTGGTAGCACCTGTTAGGGTCCCAACTATGGGAAAATAGTTAACTGACAAACTGGGATCAAAAGACTATCAAAGTGTAAAAATAAGTCTTAATACAAGAAATACTTTGTAAAAAAAAATATTGCCAGCAATACATCATTATCAGCAATATATTTTAGTCCAAAAAATTTACCAGGAATACTTTTTTTTTTAAATATATTAACAGAAATAGATTTTTTGAAGGAAAAAATATTTGTACCAATACATGTTTGAAAAAAAATATTACCAAAAATAAAAAAAACATTAAAATAACCCATTGAGGTTGATATGCCGTAAAACAAACCAAACCATAACAATGACCTTAGACTTGAAGGAGTTAAGATCTTTGTCTCCTAACTCTGTTCCACAAAGTAACAGTTCATGGAAAGAAAATATTTGATTGGACTTTCCTCGTTATCAGTGGTGTACGAAGGGAATAAGGCCGAGTCGACGCAGCGAACGTGGCATGGTGGTTTCTAGCTGTAAATATTAGGTTGGTGCAAAATAATGACGTAATAATGTCGTTTTTTGACGTTAAAAATACGCCAAAAAACGACATTATTACGTCATTATTTTTGCACCAACTTATTATCTAAAAAAGTGGCCATAATGAATCTAATTGGTTTGATAATTTCTATTAAAATAACGATGGAATAGCGAGAGGCTAGCCATATTTCATTTGTGGGAAAAGCTTTGCAAGGTTGAAAACAATCATCGGCAAAACCACTTAAAAAGCTTTTGAGTTCAATCTAGACTGGGAAGTGAGAACTAAGAAGGATGAACTGAAACTTCAGATCAAATATGGCGGCAAGTCATTTTTGGCCTGATGATTCCTGAAACGATAGAGCATGGAAAGAGGTGTCAAGGACTTTATGAAAATGTACAAAGAAGCAACCATTTTTCCTGCATCTTAAGTGACAATTCGTCCTATTTCGCCCTAAAAGTAGTTTCTATTACTTGCCTATATTTCTCACCCAACTTCGACTAATACGCGTTTACCTGTTTCTCTCAAGCCCGCGAAAGAATAAACTCACGACTATGATATTAGGTTGGTGCAAAAATAATGACGTAATAATGTCGTTTTTTGACGTATTTTTAACGTCAAAAAACGACATTATTACGTCATTATTTTTGCACTAACCTAATAGAACATAAGAATCTCAGCTACCTCCTACAGATTTTATTTTCTTACGTTTGAATGCAGTTGTAGTGGGAAACGAAAACCTAGAACATCGCCTTCTACACGAATCTACTTCAAAAAGTATATGAAGGCCGTAATGGAATAGTAGAATTATGAAATCAGACATGGCTGATCGCCTATGGAGATTACAAATCCTACGAAACATACTTAGAACCGCATGGGAACATATGGCTTTTAACAGAAACAGTCGATATATGTTCAGATAATCTACTAATTATTTCGAATATAAATATCAAATAGGGAACTGCCTATTATGGAGAAAAAAGACTCGAAACCATCATATCTTTTCAGAATCTAAATCCTTTTGCCGGCTTACAACTATATCCCTTTAACGAAACCTTTCCTTGTAAGATCAGAGGAGTTAAGCAACGTCGAACCTGGTCAGTACCTAGATGTCTGACTGCTTGATAATAACACGTTTTGGATTTGCGGATGGTGTAAATGTAAAAGGCTCGGAATTACAAATCGGTGAGCAAGGGTCCAATGGAAAAATGGGCCCTTGGGAAAGGTATATATCAACAACATCTCCCCCAGCTATGAGTTTATTAATAAAACTTGTATTAATAAACAATTATTATCTCTAAAAATAAACTAAAATTGTGTAGAAAATATTTAGTTTCCGGCATTAAATAACCCACAGAATTCGATATGCCGCTAAGCAAAGACAACCCACCAACTGAGTTTAACTGAACAGTTCGGTCATTAATTTTTTGTCAGAATTATATTCGACACATAGAGAAAAAAAAGGCAACGTATTATAAAGAAAGAATTAGGGTACCTCGGCGGGATGTAATGGTTAGCAAGCTTGTCTCTCTAAAACAGTTACGACTGAATAGTGAGTTCGATCCTGACTGGGTGCCCCATACGTTCGGCCTTGTGCCACATCTAAGCTACGCTTGGAAAATTACTGGGCATCTCGGCGTGGTGTAATGGTTAGCAAGCTTGTCTCGCTAAAACAGTTACGACTGAATAGTGAGTTCGACCCTCACCAGGTGCTCCCCACTCTCGGCCTTGTGCCACATCTAAGCTATGCTTAGGAAAATCATTTTTGCCACCTCCAGGTGGTGTAATGTTTAGCAAGCTTGTCTCCCTCTAACAATTGCGACTGAGTATTTGTTCGATTTTCACTGGGAGTCTCTACTTTCCGCCTTGTGTCACATCTAAGCTATGCTTGAAACATCGCTAAGGGCAACTCGCCGTGGTGCAATGGTTAACAAGCTTGTCTCGCTAAATCAGTTACGATTGAATAGTGAGTTCGATCTTAAACTGGTTGCTCCCCACACTCGGCTTTGTGCCACATCTAAAATACGCTTAGAAAAATCATTTTCGGCTCCTCCAGGTGGTGTAATTGTTAGTAAGCTTGTCTAGCTAGAACAATTACGAGTGAGTGTGAGTTCGTTTCTCACTGGGTGCCCCTACATCCGCCTTGTGCCACATCTAAACTATGCTTGGAAAATCACTAAGGGCGCCTCGTCGTGGTGTAATGGTTAACAAGCTTGCCTCGCTAGAACAATTACGACTGAGCAGTAATTTCGATCCTCACTAGGTGCCCCCTACTTTCGGCCTTGTTCCACATCTAGGCTACGCTTGAAAAAAAGAAAGAATTAATCCACAAAGAAACCTAATCTGCATTTACCCTACAGAAATCTAATTTGCACAAAAGCCACTTTCGCTTTTGATTCTTGATATTGTGGTCGTAACTCTGCAACCACCATGTTACGATTTTCTTGCAACTGTCTGTATTCATAATCTCTTGTAATAGCTGAGTAAAATATATAATAATTTTTGATTAAGTATTTTTACTATCATAGATAACGTATCGTTTATTGGCGGAGAAATTGACATCGGCTTCGTAAATATAAATTTTGGCCCAGTTTGTGTTTTAACTTTTGGCCAAAAATGGCAAAGGGAAAGGCACGAACCTATAATTTTATACAAAGATGTTCACATTGTACAACATGCAAAGGCCACTCAAGGTAGATGGTTGGAGATTAAAAGGTACCACCCCATTCAAGATGATTATACCACCAAGACCCAAGTAACCACCGGAATTGAAAGAGCTGGAAAAGACTTTCGAAGGAAACCAGAAACCCAATGCTAAAAATGGATAACAAATACTCTTGTTAAAAATATCGGAGATTAGTTTGAACCGGATGACTGGTAAACCTATCTACTCCTACTGCTGAAAAAAATTTAACTGTTAAATAACAAGGTAGACTGTACCCTCTTGCCTTGGTTAGCACCTAGTCAAGAAAGACAATATTGAATTTACAACCGAAACGGCGTGGTACTTGAAACTGCACACACAAAAAAAACAAAAACACTTTAAACGTATTTATTATGTCAAGGTAGGCCTGTAAACATCTAAGAGTATATAGTGCCACGGTATCACTGTAGTAGGTGTTATTGCTGTGGAAACTCCCGTAAGTAGTTTTTTTTTCGGGTTAGATTTGATAGCCCTCTCCCAAACAGGTTTTGAATTCAGAGGTGTGAATCTCTTAGACTTGTTACCAGACAAAGTTATTCACTGGTGTTCACCTATTAATATCACAAACTACTCATTTTGTTTCAATAAATATCAACAATAAGAATATGGAACAGGAAGTTTGAGTAAGGGTCGTTCTTCTTCGATCTTCGTAGATTGGTGCTATACATGGTGTCCCTAAAGATTGAACACTCCGGCAAAAATGCATATTTTCAAGAAATGGAATTTTCAATATCTTATTGAAGTGAAATATTAACAGACTAGCGGGGATATCCGGCGTTGATCGGAAGATCACTGAATTGGCGGAAAAATATTGACAATTTATTGATATTTCCAGCCATCAAATAATTTTTTATTCAATCTTTAAAAATAAACATAACTGCTTTTTGGTTTGATGGAAAATAACTAGAATAAAGAAAATACCACACAACCGATATCACGCTCGGAGTGGGTGTTTTAGGGGCCCAGCATCCCCATATTTCTATTCAAAAAGACCCTTTAATTTTCGATTTATAAACTAACATAAATGCTCGGTTAATGTTGTTTTCAACCAAATCAAGTTTAGATAAAAGTTCATTAAACTTTTTGTCAAATTATTATTAATAATAATGTTAATATACTTAAATTGAAATATATTCAAACATATTTAATCATTTCTTCAAACAATAACTATAGCGAGCCTTACATTTGCGAAAAATATTTATTTACTATTTATTTTGGAGGGGAATTTAGATTTATTTAAATAAATGAAGTATTAGGTTGGTGAAAGAATAATGTCGTTTTCTCACATATGTTACTATGTGAGAAAAAGACATTATTTTTGCACCAACCTAATAATACCGTTAAAAATTAATTATTAGCGATTTTGAAAGAGTAGAAACATGATACATTGAGAATTTAGTTTTGAAAAGTGATTATGTTTACATTTCAAATAACTTTTTGTATTTGAAAATAAAAAAAATACTTTAGTGAAATAAAAATTAGGAGAGACAGACAAAAACCTATCGCCAGCATTAGCCGTATTCAATATTTGTTTTATGAATTTAATTATATTTTATTTAAATTAGTTTGTTTTTTTTTAAATAAGCCTCGCTATAGTTTTTTACATTAATAAAAATTAATTGAAAATTATTTACATTTTATGTATGTTAAAAACAAACAAAACTATGACCTTTATTTTTTAAAGATTGACTGAATAAATTATTTTCCATAAGGATGCCGAAAAATATTAATAAGTCAATAATACACGCACAAACACGCGAATATTTTAATAAATAAATATTAAATATTTTGTTAAATATTTCTGTTTAATATTCTTTTAAATTTACTTCATTGTTTTAATATTCATTTTCTAAAATTAAGCTTTTATTCAATATAAATGTGAAAATAAATTCGAGCGAACTGAAACTTGAAAAATGCATATATATATATATATATTTATTAAAGACATTTTTTGTGTTTAACGTTCCTTTTATAGATACAAGTATTTAAGTAAATGTTCTGTTTGTAATAAACAGTATTAAATAACATTTACCGGCCTGAATGTCCGAGAAATTTTCCTAAAAATAGTCGTCCGACGACAGGATTCGAACCTGCATCCTACACCGAACCGTCATTTACGCTGACGTGACTTAACCGACTCGGCCAAAATGGAGAGTTCGGTATGCAAGGTCGAATTTACTGCTTATAAACTTCAATCTTCTATGAATCTCGTATATTCATGTGTATCGAATGTAAACAAATGACATAATACATTAAGAAATGAATAAAGTCCGACAATTTATTTATTAAAGACATTTTTTTATGTTTAACGTTCTTTTTATAGATACAAGTATTTAAGTAAATGCTCTGTAAATTCGACCTTGCCAACCGAACAATCCTTTGTGGCCGAAACATTTAGGCACGCGCGGCTAAATGGCGATTCCGTATAGGATGCAGGTTCGAATCCTGTCAAAGAAAGAATATTTTCTATGAAAATTGCTCGGACATTCAGGCCGGTAAATGTTATTTAATACTGTTATAAACAGAGCATTTACTTAAATACTTGTATCTATAAAAAGAACGTTAAACATAAAAATGTCTTTAATAAATAAATTGTCGGACTTTGTCCATTTCTTAATATATATATATATATATATATATATATTGTGAGACCGGAAACTACCTACACAATAGACTCTTCCAGGCCTATATTAAGTAGGCGACATAACACTCTAAGAAGAGTGATGGAAAGTGACAAAGAGTCTCGTATGACTACCAGTGTTGGACACTAGCTTATAGTAAGCTCTGCTTACACTATCTCAGTAAGCTGTTGTTAATATATCTTTCTTACATCTAATCCGTGTTCCGTGTTCCGTGTTTTACTTCTGGGGGCCCAACTTTGGTACCCACATCAGTGGCGACGAGGATTCTAGAAACGCACTCACGGCGAAACCCAAATACCTTACCAATCCCACACCTGGGTCGACGAAGAATTCTACAAACGCATTCACGTCGAAAAACCGCAATACCTTTCCAGTCCCACAACAGTGGCGACAGAGAATATTCGAGAATTCTTTTCTCACCGAATCAATAGCGACAGTACTCGAAAACTACACAAACTCCACGCGTTCCCACAGCAGTGTTGAATGTGAAATTAAGCTGGTATTAATACATTAGCGATTTAAAAGCTAAACACCCAGCGTCTACATATATTCCAATACCAAACGCCATTGACAAACTAGCGATTCGACATCTACGGAATATTAAAGTCTGTCAATACGAGAAAGATTTCTACACACCCACACACACAGAAAAAAAAAACAGTTGTTCGTAAAAAAAACTGACAACACAAGATCGAGTACTACCATGGTACTCAAGTTTCGGAAAAAACTATCGAAAACTTTTTTTATGTAACTGAGTTGAACTCGGGCATAAAATTATTCTCCCCTCATATTCACTGAGGTGAGTTTTCTTCCCTTTGTACCTCTATAAAAAAACAAATACATAAGTGCGGTGAAAAATTATTCAATTACGTTAAAATTAACGGAACCACGGGGAAAAAAATCTAAACACACATAATTAGTTTAGTTTAACTATTGTCTGTCCATATTTTTTTTTCTGTAAAACAAAAAAAAAGGAACAAAAATCTATCAAGAATTTTTTGTGTACCTCCTCTTAGTACACGTGTTAGAAAAGAAACAAAAAAGCGCTGTCATTTTTAGATATGGAAGATTTGCAAAAAGTAGTTGCTCAAATGTTAAAACTAAATTTGGACCAGCAACAAAAATCAGAAGAAAGACAACAACAACTATTTTTGGATTTACATAAACAGTAAATGGAATTCCAAAAAATTACGCTTTAGAATGCTGAACTACAGCAGAAACAAATTAAAGAATTACTCGTAAATGCATTAAAAGGCTCAAACTCTGAAAAAGATACAATATTCTCCCAGAGTATAATCTACAATTCAATGGAAAACTTTGAATACGTACCAGAGGAAGACAAAACGTTCCAGGCTTTTTACAGGCGCTACGAAAACATTTTCAACGTAGACTGTGAACAATGGCCCAGTAAAAAAAAAGGTACGTCTACTATTGAGAAAACTGGGAACTACAGAACATAGTAGGTTCGTAGACTTCATACTACCCAAGAAAACGACTGATTTGGATTTTTCAGAGACGATTAAGCTCCTATGGGAATTATTCGATCCTAACACAACATTGTTCCACAAACGTTGGAAATGCCTGAACACAGTCAAACACAACCAGCAAGATTTTCTAACGTTTGCAGCGTCGGTGAACAAGCTATGTAATGATTTTTGAACTAGCCGAACTGACTGCTGATGATTTTAAGTGCTTAATTTTCGCACAAGGTCTAGTATCTGCAGAAGTCGCCGAAGTCAGACGACGGGTACTGACTAAGCTTGAGAACGAACAAAGATTGACTCTCCAAAAACTGGCAGAGGACTGTCAAAGAGTAATATCGGTAAAGCGTGACTCAAACACTATCGAGGAATCAGGTGTGACTCTGATTAATAAAATAAGAAGTAAGTTTACCTCCTATTCCCCTCAAAAAGACAAAAGGCAAATCTCATGTCTTAAATTCCGCAGTAACCAAAACTCAAATAGGTTAAAGAAACCGCCAGGACCATGTTACCATGTGGTAAATGGCATTGGATTAAATTCTGTCCAATTAAGAACAAAAAATATTGCAAAAATTGCAATAAAAATGGTCATACTTTAACTTCGTGCTGGTACGCTAACAGAACGAGAAAACCCAAAAATAAAATTAGGAAAGCTCAATCTGACAATATTGTCGATAGTAATTTAAGAAAATATGTAACACTGGATATTTTCAATAAGTCAATGAAATTCCAGCTTGACTTGGGTTCCGATATTTCAATCATTACCTGGTGTACTTGTCGAAAATTGAACAAGCTGACCTTATTAAAAATGGATAAAACATCAAAATCCGTAACTGGCGAAAATATTAACATTTTAGGCGAGGTAATACTTACAGTAACACTAAATGGTGTTACCAAAAAGCTCAAAGCCTACGTATTAAAAACTTCAGACAACTTATTTGGAACTGCTTGGATAGAAAAATTCAATCTTTGGGATTGCCCAATGAGTACATTTTGTCGCAAGATACAAACTACAACGTCCAATTTGGTAAATCTAAAAAAAGGAACTCAAACAACAATTTTCCCAGGTTTTTTCTGGCGGTCTTGGGAAATGTACTAAAATGAAAGCTAAGTTCAAGGTGAAGGACGGTGCACAACCGGTATTCAAAAAGAAACGGAATGTCCCTTTCGCTGCTCTAGAACAAATCAATAAGAGTTAGATAGACTCGAACAAGCAGGTATTCTGTCAAAAACAGATTTCAGCGAGTGAGCAGCACCTACGGTCTACGTAAAAAAGAAGTCCAATCAAATACGAGTATGCGCAGATTTTTCCACAGGGTTAAACGATGCCTTGCAAGATCACCACTATCCTCTCCCAAGCCCTGAAGAAATTTTCAATAAACTCAATGGTGGAAATTTTTTTTTTACAAAATTGACCTCTCGGACGCATACCTTCAGATAGAGGTGGAAGAACAAAGTCCCAAATTGCTCTGCATAAACACCCATAGAGGGTTGTACAAATACAACAGTCTGGCTTTTGGAGTAAAGGTTGCGCCTGCAATTTTCCAGCAGGTCATGGACGCCATGCTGGGCGATCTTGACTACGCAACAGCCTATTTGGATGATATACTAGTTACTAATAAAACTACGGCAGAGCACCGGAACCATATAATAAACGTATTCGAAAAGATACAAGAATACGGATTTAAGGTTAAGGGGGAAAAGTGTGACTTTTTCTTACCAGAGATTAAATACTTAGGACACATCATAAATAAAGATTGTCGTCGGCCGGATCCAGAAAGAGCCAACGCGATCAGAAACATGCCGGCTCCAGATAACGTTTAAGCGTTATAAAATTTCCTCGGCAACTTTTACCAAGGGTTCATTAAGAACATGCAAAATTTGAGAGGGCCTCTAAACCAACTTTTAAAAAAGGACAAACCATGGTCATAGACCCCGGAATGCCAAGACTCATTCGAGAAGTTCAAGAAAACTCTTACTTCAGACCTCTCCCTCACGCATTTCGACCCTAGTCTCGACATTATAGTCGCAAGTGATGCAAGCTCGTACGGCATAGGCGCTTGCATATTACATAAACTGCCAGACGGTTCGCGAAAAGAGGTGGCTCACGCAACAAGATCTCTACTTCCAGCTGAGAAACAATAAATCCCAAGAGGAAAATGTATTAACAGTTTTATTTTTTCTCTCCTTTTCATAAAGAAAACTCTTTGGGGGTATTGTGAGACCGGAAACTACCTACACAATAGACTCTTCCAGGCCTATATTAAGTAGGCGACATAGCACTCTAAGAAGAGTGATGGAGAGTGACAGAGCGTCTCGTACGACTACCAGTGTTGGACACTAACTTATAGTAAGCTCTGCTTACACTATCTCTGTAACCTGTTAATATATCTTTCTTACATCTAATACGTATTCCGTGTTTTACTTCTGTGGGCCCAACTTTGGCACCCACATCAATATGTATATATATATATATATATATATATATATATATATATGTGTGTGTGTGTGTGTGTGTGTGTGTGTGTGTAGCATTTAGCAGAATATAAGAGTAAAAACGAACAGTAATCTGATTCGATTATAAGAATTCTACTTTTTTATTTCTGAGAATTTCGAATGCATTCTAAAGCATTCTAATTTTAAAATAGCTTCGTAAATACAAATCATGCGATGATAACTTTCTTTACAAAAAACTGGTTTGGATTATAATGAATCTGCATACATATTTACTTTGTCATGAACTATTTTAGTTTTTCAGTTTTAACCGGACACACACACACACACATACGGAAAACTGTCCTTTTTACTATTTTGAAATCCTTTCTAGCACGTGATATTTTGTTGACAAATGAATCATTTCCGTAAAAAAAAATCGTTGAAAAAAAAGCAAAACATCATTTTTTATCCTTATGTGCTTTTTTTTTATCTGGTAATGAACACATTGTTTTGGAAAATCTTGCTAAAAATAATAATTGTCAGATTTTAAGGAAACTTTCACGACATATTCAAAAATGGATTACATTATTTTAGAAAAAAATTATCTTATAATGTTCCTTTTTTTCTTGCAATTCTTATTTTTTATCTTGTAATGTTTATTTTTCTTTATCTTGTAATTTCAAATTTTTTATATTGTATTTTTTATTTTACTTCTTTTTTTTCTTATTTTCATTTTTACTGTATATATATGTGTGTGTGTGTAGATAATATCTTCAATATTATTTGTGATGCAATTGTTGATGCGCTTCATGTGAACATTGCACATTGCCGTTAATTTTACCACATTTCCTCTGTCGCATCTGCGATTTTAATTGAATAAACTCTCACCTCATGTCCTAGAAAATAAAGTCAGTTCTTCTTTCGACAAACCCATGTTTAATCTATTGAAACCAAAAAAATACACGAATCCCTGTGTGCGTTTAATTTGGATAATGGAACTACGTATAACACAACAAAACAATTTTCAATAACTATCGTTAAACTGAAGAATGCTTTACTGCACTAATTGAGTATTATGTATGCACTAATCGGATTTTGGTATATAAAAATCTTAGCCCACTAATCCAAAACACAGTAATCGAATTAGCATTAATCGAGGGATACCTGTATAGTTAATGCGATTTCTTGTGTCCAAACTTGTATAAATTACATTTATTTTCCTACGTGTCTGAACCTGTATAATCAAAAACAATGACTACAAAATATAAAAACTCATAGCATAATAATGGTGTTCATGTTCCGCTCTATTTCGAGCAAAAGTTTAAGGTAAGAAGCCCGCATTAGTCCTGGAAAGAACGATAAGATTTACGTAACTTGAGAAACATATTTTCCTGGAAAATTGTTTTCATATATAAATATTTTTCAAAAGACAGTAAAACCGGCTGTTTGGTCAATGAAAGCCAAATGCGAGGACGAGAAGAGATGTATGTATATATCTCTTTCCCACGTGTATTGGCGTGAAAACGAGCACAACACGCTTTGATGAATTTTGAAGTCGAGACGCCAATCTCGATTCACTGCCGATAATCACTACACCACCAGCGTCTGTAATCACATTTACCTGAGTTCATTATTGGCAATTTTTATTGCTAACTTTTCCCGCTTCCTTATAAGGAAACATTTGACATTCATTGACCGAACAGCCAGTGCTGCTCTCATTTGAAATTTATAAAATCCCATTAAAATAAATATCACATTAAAATATCTTATTAAAATAAATATCCCATTAAAATTTAAAAAAAAAATCTTTCTCAAGCATTCATATGTATTCACAGAGGTTAATCCCTTCCCCGTGTATATACGTTTTTACAAAAAGTCTTTGTTTTCTGACATGAACGAATAAACATATCTACAGTCGTGTTTATACGTCGATTCTTTTTATGCCCTTCTTAGCTTGAAACCTATCCAATTGTCAGCCCATGCGTCTGGTGGAGACGTTAGCTACCGCTCGGGTACTTCAAGGTGCCTTAGTTACTATATTAAACAAATAAAAAAAAAACTCGTCTGAAAATGAAACATTTTTTTCCAAAAAGTAATTGTCGGGGAAGGGTTTAAGTAAAAAGAAGCTGTGGAGAGTCAGATAAAACCTATGTACTGAAGAGGTATGTCATAAATAAATATTACTATTATTTCATCTAATCACTGTACATTTGTCACAACACAGTTTGTTACACAATTATTACTATTATTTTATGACTAGTTTTAATGTCATTACTTTTATTTTTATCTCAGCAGAGTGGGTCAATACATTCTTTATCATTTATTGTTTTATTAACTAGTTTTACATTTCACTCATTATTTTCATTATACGTTTTATCATTCTTGCTATTTATCTCAATTTTTTGTGTTGATAGAGCCTGCATTAATGTTTTTTATTACTTTTATTCTAATTTATTAATGTTGTTTTTATGGCACAACCTCAACATACATTCTTATTAAGGTCATTATTACGAGGTCGTCACTTCATAGTATGATTGCTATCTGCGAGAAAATTAAAACATTTAATGCATTGTTATTTAGACATAGCAAACCGAAAAGGAAATAAAAAAAAAGAACCCAACACATTCTACCAATTTGCCTTCTGCGCCTGCAACACATGAATTTCCTTCCCCATCATTCCCGTAAACTTTCAATATAATCGGTAAAAGTGCTAATTACACCGCCATTTTGTCTTGTTTGCCGCTCTGGCAAAGATCATATGATTAAGGCGTCGGCCATATTAGTCAACCGAAAAGGCACTTTCGTCAACAAAGAGCGTTTTTCTTTTGTAGGAGGCTCTTTGAGTTTTAAAAAAAATGCATATCCCAGCAGGGCGCATGTTTCACTTAGCGATACACAACAGGGCGGAATGATGGAAATAAAAGAAATAATATTATAAATTGAAAGTTTCTGCAAGCGATGGTTAGAGCTAGGGTAATCATCTAGGGCAGAAGAGTGAAGAATTGAGAGGAACAAGAATAAGATTGTTGGTGTCGAGAAGACAAAAGAAGAGGAATCAGAAAAGTGGTAAAGATAGAAAATTTTAAAAGAGTAAAAGAAACAACAAAGAAAGTTAATAGATAGAAAGAAAAAGAAATAATAACAAAAGGGGAAAGGTGTTGAGATGAGGGAAAGGTTCATTAAAGGAGGGGAAGAAGTAAATTGTTTGTTAAAACTCTAGCTTAAAATATAAAAAAAAAAACTATAAAATAAATTATATTGTTTCTATCAAACGATGATACCTTTGCTATAAATGTGCATTAATTATTAATGTAGGAATTATTAAATTACCGTTTTTATTTATCGTCCCACCAGCACGGAAATTATGTCACGTCATTCTTATTTTTCAAACAATTTTCTTCAAGGCACGATTAATATAATTTTGTCTGGCAGCAAAACGCTTGAATATGGATAGACAATGATTTCAGCAGATATACACAAATAGAAAGGAGTGTGAGGCAAGGGTGTGTTTTCTCATCGGATTTATTCAACCTATACAGCCAAACATAGGGATCGTTTTTACTGTTTTATTCCGCCAAAGGCTGTACATTTATGTATTTTTAAAATTTCTATTCTTTTGAATTTATTTCACATTTATAGTAAATAAATCGTAACTTTAAAAAATCGTATTATATTTCTGTTTGTTCCTTCTTTGGTTACTTAGTCCGTTAGTTACACACAACATGAAATATGCAGATGAGACAGTGTTGATAGCAGACACATAAAGAGGACTAAACAAACTATTACAGAAATTAATGAAGAAAGACAAGAAGAAAGGATTAAAAATTAACTGCAAGAAGACAGAATGGTTGTTAGCAATAGGTAGAGCCCAAAGTGCGAATTGCCAACTGAAGATACCAAAGTTCCAGAAAGTGCAAAGATTTAAATATATATTTAACAGAGGACGGAGTGTGTGACACAGAGATCGGAAGGCAAATTGGGATAGCCAAAGTAGCTTCTCAAATAATAAGCAGAGTACTAAGAAATAGAAAAACTTCGTTAGAAACAAGGAAAAGAGTACTAAACTATTACGTGATATCTGTCCTCTTGTCTGGCTGTGAGTACTGGACAGTCTCTTCAAGGATGAAGAAGAGACTTGAAGCAAAAGAAATGTGGTTCTCCACAAGGATGCTGAGGACACCATGGACAGAACATGTGAGCAACAACAAAATTTTAAAGAAAATGCAAATAAAAAGAAAGAGATATTTGAGTTTTTAAGTTACTTAATTAGGAAAGAAGGAATCTCATACACAGTGGACAGATTGCACGCAAGAAGAACAACAGAAAAAAATATAATATGCTTAGTGAGCTTGAATAAACAGATGACGGAACAGGGTTTAGGAAAGATAAGAGAAGGATAAAATTTATTAAAAGATGCAAGGGATGGGAAGTTGTAGAGAGCCATGATCGACTACTTCTGAAAAGGGGAGAATATAAAGAAGTTATTGAATTTATACTCTTATTTTGTTATTTTAAAAATTCCCACCGGTATGATTATACCAAGCAAAACTTGAATTCGGTGCAAAAGATGTCAAAGAAGGCTGATGAAACAATTAAAAAATTATACTTATCTGAAATTCCAGGATTGCGAGGTATTTTTTACATTATTTAGATTTAGGTTAATATCGTCATTTTAGTCTTTACTATTATAACGTTTCGGTCGTTCTGCCTATTGGCTTTCTTCAGATGTCTTTCTATCCGAGTGTTTCGAACTGAATTCTTCAGGGTTAGATTGTTCTCGTTCCACTGTTGATGTTTATACATATGTAGTACGCAGAAGTTTAAATATCTGGGGTTTAAATATCTGAGAAGCGTCTTGACAGAAGTCAGTAAATGAGACACTGACATCCGTAGACGTATTGGGATGGCCAAGGTCACATTATGAAAAGCTGAGCAGAGTATTGCGAAACAGAAGGATTTTGTGGTAACAAAGAAAAGAATACCAAGCTGTTATGTGATATCTGTTCTTCTTTACGTGAGGGAATGTTGGACGATTTCCTCAAAGATGAAGAAGAAACTCGAGCCGACGGAGATGTGGTTCTACAGAAGGATGCTAAGGATATCACGGACATAGCATGTGATCAACGATGAGGTCCTAGAGGAGTTACAAACAAGTAGAAGCTTTATACTTAACATCAGAAAGAGGCCGCTGAAGATTTTAGGACACATAATGAGGAAGGAGGGCCTAGAGAATCTGATACTCACGGGTCAAATAGAGGGAAAGAGAGATAAGGGAAAGCAGCGCGTGACATAGCTGACGAGCTTGAGCACGTGGATGAAAGAACGTGGTCTAGGGGAGGAAGCAGAGGGAAGGAGCTTGCTGGAAGCTGCAAGGAAAAGAGGGAGATGGAGAGCCATGATCGCCTACGTCATGAAAGGACATAGCACATAAAAAGAAAGAAGTTTTTTTTTTCTTTTTGAGATATCCTTAAACATAGCGAAAGGTCAGAGTGCAGGGTGCAACGTTGTAATAATCATAACGAAGATAATCCGACTATAATAAAGCAATTAATGATATATTCTCATCCTAGAAATTATAAATAGTAATGGTTTTCGGACGTGCGTTTTGGTTTGACTAACAACTTTTCAACAGCCTCTTCCTTTTCTGTACACACACACACAAACACACACACACACACAGACACACACACACACACACATATATATATATATATATATATATATATATATATATATATATATCAAGGATTATAAAATATCGCACATTGAGTTCAAATGCTAATAATATAGTACATCGATTTAATATATTATATACTAATTATATATTAATAAATATACATATTATTCCTCACCGGTTCACATGCAGATAGCTTTGTGCATGAAACTCTCAGTCGCACTAGGGGTGAGGAGTAATATAAAGTATATATATATATATATATATATATATATATATATATATATATAATAGGTTGGTGCAAAATAATGACGTAATAATGTCGTTTTTTGACGTATTTTTAACGTCAGAAAACGACATTATTACATCATTATTTTTGCACCAACCTAATATATATGTATGTATGTATGTATGGAAAGAGAGAGATTTATATGCAGATTTCATTGAAGGCTATTTATAAGACGATTAAGCTTTTATTATATTTTTCTTGTATTCTTAAAAAGGGTTTCTGTTTCGGACATCGAGTGTGCAACAGGTGTCCAATGATCTGTTGACTAAGCGCTTTCAGCTAATCTATCACCCAATATTAAGTTTATATCAATGTTTATTTATGTATATATTTTTAATAAAAATAATATTTTAATTTACAAACGCAGTCAGCACGTTGTGGCCCTGTTCAAAATTCATATTATGGAGACCTGGTTTCTTTTACCTTTGTTAATACATCCATTACTTGTAAACGTTTTTTGCATTTAGATGTGTGTATTATGTTAGCGTTCTCAACGATAATGTTGCGGATACTGGCTGGATGTGTGTCCGTGTGCATTTAAATAGCCTCGAATGGTGCTATGATCCACAAGGTGCAAATCATGTCTTCTTGACATGCAGTTCTTACAAACTATATATTCCAAAAAGAAATCACTTGTACGAATGATTTAAATTTTGCGTAATTTAGACGAAAGTGTATCAATCGCATCCTGTATATATTATATATCTATGTGCGCATGCAGTCGTGTCAGAGCATGTGTGAGTGTGCACGTATATATTATATACGTATTTGTCTATCTATCTATCTATCTATCTATAAACACACACACGCGCGCGCGCACACACACACACACACACACATATATATATATATATATATATATATATATATATATATATTGATAATATTAGTGGTAAATATACATATATATGCAAAATCCACAGGTGCATATACACACATGTATATTTTTTGAATAAAAAATTCCGAGAGGAGAGAATCCAGGTAGAACTCAATGTCCAGGACAGAGTAAGGATATAATAACAAGGCTTAAACACTAATATTCCATGGTCATAATTTATTCCATTGGAATCGTAAATACGATCCAATTCATCACACCTACAAATTCAAAAAGAAAACAGAAAAAAAACAACTCCGGAAATAAAAATAGAATTTAGAGAGAGTGTAAGTATGAGAGTGTGGGACGAATGTTAGTTCATAAGAGAGGGGTTTAACAGGGGTTTAGTGTTTAAGCCTTGTTATCATATATATATATATATATATATATATATATATATATATATGAAGGTAAAAGATAATAGGGAAACTGTAATATTAGCCGACGCGTTTCGTTCGATGTGGACTTTTTCAAGGCAAAAACGTTCCATATTGAAGGAAACGCATCTGCTAATTTCGCAGTTTTTCTATTGTCTTTTACTTTCATAAATATTGTCTTTTTCTACAGGTTAACTGTGATAGATTTTTCATATATATATATATATATATATATATATATATATATATATATATATATATGTGTGTGTGTGTGTGTGTGTGTGTGTGTTTATGTGTGTGTGTATCTATCTATCTCTTCATATATATATATATATGTGTGTGTGTATCTATCTATCTATCTCTTAATATATATATATATATATATATATATATATATATATATCGATTCGCAATACTTGTCTTGGGAAATATTGTTCTTATTTAATTCTACTTAAATATTTCTACAATATTTCTCATGTTACCCTCAGTCTGTACTCTATGGCGTCAGGAATTGAACTATATCATAAAATTCACCCAGCAGCAAATTTAATCCACGAAGCTCTCGTCCCGTGGGCCAATAACCAGGTAGAGTAAAATCACTAGACATTTCAGTGTTCAGTTCGATATTGCCCGAAGCTTACCCGGATCGACAGACATCTGGAAAACTGCTGAGGGCAAAACACCCGAAACATTGTGATAACAAAAAAAAATGAGGACAATAATGTGAATGTAAATAATACAATTAATTTAAAAATAGTTGTAATTTACACAAAAATATATGTAAACAAGCAAATAGCCAAGAATTCTTATTAATTTTATAAGTTTCAGTGCAAAGGCAATGTGATATTTCTTAAATACAATTTATGAGTCCGTTACCTTTAAAAATCCATGGTGCTTATTTGATATGGCACACTTATTATTTTTCAAATAATAAGAGGCACAATTATTTTTTTCCAAAAATTCTGGAACATTATTGGTCCAAACCTGGCATTCAGTCATTCTCCCAACGCCATAATGTAACTCCAATCTCCCTTTACTATAAATAATTTCATAGTGATTGTTCTGATAAACTTGCCTCTATAGGACCTATAATTTTTGGATTTAAGTAGTAGATTGGCAGTAAGGTCTCGTCCTTTCACAGCTGAAATGGCTAGATGAAACCGCAAGTTCTATGCTGTCTGTTCGCTCTATAACAATCACTTATACAACACTCTTCCAGCCTCTTGATTCCCAGTCAACTTGATCATCAAAAATTAATACAACATCAATTGTTATCAAGTCACTTCTTAATTCCACTTCTTTTTGTTACATTATCTGTCCTTGATAGTAATTTTTCTCCTATCTTCTGACACCTAGTAGCCCCTTGCTTCTTAGTGGCTTTAGTGGCATGTTTGGGGGGGGTGTAAATGATTAAAAATAGTGTAACAGACATATAATCAGATATCATGATAATTTCTTTACCGACATGTCTGTTCAAGACAATAATTCTATTTAGTACAAAAGATGAAAATCACTGGTAAGATTTTACGAATTGAAGACTTATTTAAAGACCAGAATAAACGATAAATCAAAGATACTATATCTGGTGAATATCTTTGATAATGGAAATTGTCCCACCCAAGCGGCAGCATCTTTTGTCAGACCAGAATACTGAGATCATGCGAGAAAATAAAGAAAACTGCACTAAATTAATAAGAGAATAAAAATATACGGAACTCAAAAGAAAGGAATTAATTAAAGGACGATATAAAAGCCACGAGGAGTAAACATTGCGTGTTTAAATAATGGAGCGTGCATTTCTGATACAAACATTTTCGTTCATTTAGTATAAATGTAGTGCGAAAATCAAATATCAGATTTCTTCCCGTTTCTGAGTCATATATCAGGTGAAGAAGAATGATAAAACTGAATTGTTAGAATGCCAGTCGATGAATAAATTTAAAGTTAATTGGTAGGACAACCAGTGGAAGAAAACAGATAAAACTGATTTGGTAGAACAAAGTGTCAGAAAAGAAAGATGAAAATGAATTCGTAGGACAAGGAGTCGAAGAATAAAAATGAAACTGACTTTGTAGTAAAAAATATTCGAAAAAGAAAGTTGAAACTGGACTGGTAGGATAACCACTGGAAAAAGGGAAAATGAAACTGAATTGGAAGGCAAATCAATCGAAGAAAAAAAGAGGAAACTGGATTGGAAGGACAAGCGGGCCTGGGAGAAAGATGAAACTGAATGGGGCGGACAACCCTACGAAGAAATACGGAAATAAATTTTTAAGTATTCGGATATGAAAGATGAAACTGAATTGGTACAACAGCCAGTCGAAAAATAAAGCTGGAACTGAACTGAAATGACTAGCAATCGAAGAAGAAACATGGAACTGATTTGGTAGGACAGAATCGAAATATAAAGCTGAGAATTAATTTGTTGGACAATCGTTTGAAGAAGAAATATGAAATTGAAAATGAAACTAAATTCATAAGACAGCCATTCGTAGAAGAAATAAGGAAATGAATTATTAGGTTCGAATATGAAACATGAAAATAAATTCGTAGGACACGCAGTCGAAAAACAACGCTGACCGAATTCAAACCAGCCTAATGAAAGCTGTGATACATCACGCTAAATATCCTATTCGGAACACTCTGGTGACCCTGAGTCTGTAATTGTTGACTGGATTCGTGATCATGATTAAGGAATTAACGAAAAAGAAGTATTAAGGACTTTACTGTGTCGAAGTTTCCATGATATGCAAAAGAGATTCAGTCCTTACGATGATTGGGGCCTCATATTTGTACCTTCTTTTATGTGTCATACCCCTTCAGGAGGTGGTCAATTATGGCTCTCCACAATATCCTATTCTTTGTAGCTCTTTGTACGAATTATCTTTTCACTATCTAACATACTTTATGTTCAGGCATGAATTTACACAAGCGTGTTAGTTCTATTACTAGCTGTTTTCTCCTTTGGTCTTTAATCATTTCATCTCAAACATGGCGATAAAATCATCAAAGCGCAAGAAGTTAATGCTAGTAAATAATACTGAGAAAAATTTAAGAAGAGAAAGCAAAATAAAAGACTAGTATTCGTAACTGGTTGTCTTCATTATATCCTGTGAATGTAAAATTATCTGACACTACTTTCTTCATTATCCTTCCTGAAATATTAGGTTGGTTCAAAAATAATGTCTTTTTCACACATATGTCACTATGTGAGAAAACGACATTATGTTTGCACCAACCTAATATCAGTTGTTTCTTATTCTAAATAATAGTTCTTTTCGTTTCAAGTTTCATTAAAACTTCTTCGTTTCTCACATGTTAAGTTCATGGTATTCACAGGTCCCTTCTGTAGAACCACAGTTCTGTTGTCTCATGCCTCTTCTCTATATCTGAGATGAGATGGTCCAACATTCACTGCCATAGTGAAGTATTAGTATTTAAGCTCTTGTCTAAAAAGTCCAGACGAATGTTTATACGGCTTCTATGGGTATTTGGTTTTGATATCGAAACGGAATTGTGTTCTCGTTTGTAGGTTATGTTTCTTAGGAAAAAATAATTTTTCATTTAAAATCAATTATACGTTCCTATCAACTTCTGTTCAGGAACTGACTCTTCGCTTCGCCTGTCTACAGCTGCTTAAGCATACACCTTCTACTATCAAATACTCTTTGCTTTGAATTTCAGAAACTATATATTATGTGATTTCTGGATCATTCTTTACCCCCGCCATTTCTTTCATATATATATCGCATATCGACTTTTATCCTACTGCATATATATTTTTTTAATTTTAAATTTTGTGATAGGCGTTGTGGATATTTATGCCAACAAATTCTAATGTAACTTAACTTCAAATTTTGTTACTGCTGATATCTTGTCCACTTATCAGGTTATAATAGAAAAAAAATTAAAATAATTAAAAAGATAATAATCAGGAAAAAAAGAAAGAAAAAAGAAACCCAGAGGAGATAAGAAAAATAACAGAATGAGAACATAAAATATGTTTATTCAAAAGGAAATAAATAGATGTATAGTTAAAGGAATAAGACGTAAAATGATTGCAAAGACGGGGAAGGGAAAAAAGAGAAAAAAAACGAAAGAAAGGAAAGGAAAAGGCGTAATAATGAAATGACAATGACAGGAAGACAAAAAACAAAAAACAAAATTAAAAATAAAAGAAAGAATGAATGAAAGAAAGAACGAAACGCTTTGAAAGAACGAAACGCATTGAAGAAAGAAAGAAAGAAAGAAAGAAAGAAAGAAAGAAAGAAAGAAAGAAAGAAAGAAAAAAAGAAAGAAAGTAACTAATATTAAACAGTACAAAAATAATTTATTGCCACTCGGAAAGTTAATCAGGCCGAATATGTGTCGTGGGCCGCAGTTTCCCCATAAATGTACTCGGGTACGGAAGTTGAATTTCAGACGAGTTGGGATTCTCGACTTACTAATTCTTCTTCCTCATGTATCACATTCATTTTATTCGTATGCTAGTGAAATCTCTATGCAGACGATATGAATTTATATGAATACTTATAATTTATCAAGATTTCTACCAATATATAGCATGTAAGTATCTGACCTGCTATTTTTATATTTATAAGCATATCTATTCATTTTTAGAATTAAATCAACATCTCGAAATGACGTCTAATCTTATAGTATGTATACATTTAACATACCCAAAAAAAAAACAAAAAAAAAATAGACACACATATCAAATCCCATGATTTGATACAATAAAATTAATTAAAAAATATAAAAACAAATTAGAAAACACAATAGTAAAATATATGAACGAAAATATATCTCTATCTATAAAAGACAGGATATGTGTGTGTGTGTGTGTGTGTGTGTGTGTGTGTGTGTGTGTGTAACGGATGCACGGCCGCAATTTTCGACGGATTTGCACCAATATTTATATGCACATGCACCAAGTTAGCGGAAAGGCCAAGACCGACATTGCATTTCCCAACTCTCATCGATAGTGGAAATAATCGATTTTTCATGCTTCTACGGCAGTTTTCATGTAGTTTGCGGCCATTTTCTACTGGCCAGAGTGAGAGCCTATAGCTGGCTTCCACAAATAGGCAGGAAGATTCTATTGGCCAGCGTGAGATCCAACAACTGACTGACACGAATGTTAACTAGCATGCTAGCATGCAAAAAAAATCGATAGCTGCATTCGTCACAAGTGGGAAAAATTTAAATCTGCATGGCACTTTACTCCAAATAGAGCACTCGCTTGCTTAAACTCAACGTTGATTCTGATTCCGCAGAACTGGGTTGGGTGTGAAAAAGTATTTGTTGTTAACATTCTTTTTTCATTCGTTTTTTTCAGTTACGAGTCCTTTTTAAAGCTGATCGTTTTGTATTCATTTTGTTTAGTTCTTTTTTCGTAACAGATTTAACGTTTAGTATAGAGCTTAGAAAAAATTCACCGTGTGAGATAAGCAAGAAGTAAGGCATGTAGCAACATCAGCCCGGCAAAGGGCACTCCTTTAAAGGAAAGAAAGGGCAAAAATATTTTAAGTCGAGTGATAGCGATTGCTGTATGAGTCGTACGATTTTTGAATCAAGCACGGGCAACTCCGGGCCATGCTGCTAGTAATATTTAAAAGCAAAGTTCAACGACATACACTCTAGTTGATTTTCGAGTGGCTTGTAATTATGCTTACATCTGCCACCAACAATTCTAAAAAAAATGCGTTTTACTTGCTGGTTCTTAAATGAAGACTCTAAAACACGCATGCAATCAATGCTGTGGAACGGATAGTTGAATTGTGAGGTGATACGTTTTTTCGTTGTTTTTTTAATGTTTTTGTTATCGTAATTGAACCTAAGACAGATTTCCGTGCCTGTTTGCCCTACATAATTTCTTGTTTTTGCATTTGTACTTTTAAGAATTTCACAAAATATAGCAGTTAAAATTCATTTCCAAAATAGAATCATATTAAAGGATGAAACAGCGATTTGGGTTAACGCTGAGAATATAATTTCTACAGGTAGACCTCTAAAAACCCTACAAATCTCAAATCCTGAAAATCTATTAGGCCAAAATAAAGTTTCTTACAACGCATAAGGAAAAAAAAAAAACTAATAACAAGATCCCCATGAAGAGTAGGTCTCAGGACATTGTTTATTTCTCATCTCATTGAAAAAGGACATAAATGTATCCAAAAATTCCGATTTGTAAATTATTCTCTTCGTGTCTCAATTTAATCAAACAAATTAATCAATATCAAAGAAATTATAATAGATACCATCGATCTTATTGCCTATATTTTTTATCATTTTGATGTCGTATTTACCTCAGATCTCAGTTAAAACTATTATAAGAAGCAGATATGGACCATCTTTCGTTATATATATATATATATATATATATATATATATATATATATATATATATATATATATATATATGTATGTGTGTGTGTGTTTGGAAGAAAGAGTCCACGTGTGCTTTGTAGTATTTAAAATAGATAAGTTGGTTAATGTCATCAGTGTGAAAAAAAAACATTTATTATATATTAATTGTTAACCACAAGACAGAAATGAATCAGGGAGATTAGTCCGGAATTTCCAGGCCCGCCTGTGTCAACGGCGCAAGAAATAAACAGAGAAATGGAGAAGACTCACTAACAAGGTTCTTGTGGCTGGCGTGAATTCTTTGTAGATAGTATTATGAAAATCCTATTCCCTGCTTGATTCCTCGCGTGCGAAACTTTTTTTTTAAATGACCAGGGTGAACGCATTAGTCTGCTTTGTTTTTATCCGTGTGGAAGGTAGGGGAGCTTGATTTTGAAAACAAAGGGGAAGAATTTTGTAGGATTTAGGGTGGGGAGGTATAGGAACCGCAAAAAAGGATAAAATATTTTGATAAAAAATTCTTTTGGAAAAACATAGTCAGAATAAGTGGATACAGAAAAATAAACAAATAAAAACAAAATAATAATAATAATAATAATAATAATAATAATAATAATAATAATAATAATAATAATGCAGGAAAAAGAGGGGAAAGGCGTCTATAAAAAGCAGATGCTTTATGTGCAACACCACCCCACCATGAGTAGCTTCCCATACATATTTTAAATGAACATTTTAACAACCATTTTACGGGCGTTATAATTTTCTGCTCTGATACATATCATTTCGAAAGTTTATGAGATATCTCGTGTATGTTTAAACTTATTACACTGATGACCACAAAGTATCTATTCGTGCAGTTATTGCAATGATTGCAAGAACTGAATGAAACTCCGTGTTGTGATATCGACATTGTATATTATGTATACTCAATAATATATACTTATTACGCAGTTTCATATCACTGAGCACTTTAATTTATAACACCTGCGGAAGAAATATATTAATACGTACATACATGCATATATACGTGTATGTAGATTATTTATCATACCCATTCCTCATATATATATATATATATATATATATATATATATATATATATATATATATATATATATATATTATAATAAAAACAAAGAACAGTAAGATATAAAATCCGGTTTCCTTATTGATATTTTTATTTTTACAAAACAGTGCTCAATGTAAATTTACAGAGCATAAATTCCAAAATCCGTTTGATCATGAAACAGAACTTATAGTTTTAATTTAATCATATAACTAAATTTGATGTTTTTAACTTCAGTTTTTGAAACATGGTAATTCCTGTGTATCGAAGAAACCATATTTGAAATCAGTTAATATATATATATATATAATTTTCATGCTCCTTGGATTTACCATTTCGGTTTACCAAGTTCTTCATGACTTAACTATATATATATATATATATATATATATATATATATATATATATATATATATATATATATATATATATATATTATAATATTTTTTTTTAATATGATTCCTCGCTTCATAAAAATTATCATGTTTCAAAAGAGCGAGCCGAAACTATCAATATAATTATTAAAATTAAGTTGAATCAAGTTTTTGTGTCCCGTTTCATCTTCAAGCGAAAATTTAGGAATAATAATAATAATAATAATAATATATATATATATATATATATATATATATATATATATATATATATATATATATATATATATGTGTGTAAACAGAGATAGATAAATGGATAGATAGATAATGAAAAGGGAATTTTCTTGGGATATTTTATTTTGACCTACATCTGATTGAAATAATTTGATGGATTTATGACTGTTGGTTAATTAAAATTATAACGCGTGGATACTGCGTAATTAAAATAAAACTTTAACGATACTCATAATTTTAACAGTGGAAACACTCCAAGTTTTGGGGTTATAGCTTTCCATTCGTTCGTCTACGTTCCAATAGGTAGATAGTTCCAGGATTCATTTAATATGTCGCAAATTCGAATTTATTTTACGAAAGTGGGACCATAAAACTTACTAACAGTGGGTATTGTAGTATGTGTTAGTTTATGCAAGCAAGCAAGCAAAAATATCGACCTTTGCGGACGTTCCTATGCTAATAATAACAATAGTAATAATTACGTAATGAAGAAGAAGAAAAACAAGAACAAGAAGAAAAAGAACAAGAACAAGAAGAAAAAGAACAAGAACAAGAAGAAGGCGATAACGACGACGACATAATGAGGAGGGGAAGAAGGAGGATTTCGAGAAAAAAAAAGAAGAAAAACGAAAAGGAGGAGGTAAAGAAGAACCGAATGTAGAAGGAGGAGAATGAGCAGAAGAAGAAGAATCAGAATCAGAAGAAGAAAAAGATGACGACGACAGGAGGGGAGAAGAAGGATGTGGAAAAAAAGGAAGAGGAGAAGAAAAATGAAATGTAGGAGAAGAAGAAGGATAAAAAAGAACGAAGATGTGGAGTAAAATGAAGAAGAATGAGGAGGAGGCGACCTCGACGTCGACGACTACGACAGTTACTGCTTGACTATATTAAACAGTTCCGGAAAAATGAAAGATGTCATTATTAAATTAACAAGACAACCGAATCAATTAGTTTCCACGAAAAATCTATCTACGACTATTCACTTTTTTCGACGGTGTTTTCGCGCCTTCATGTCTATTTTAATTACAGAAAACTTGGAAACATTTAAACGAAATATTTTCTAGTGTATTTTTCTTTTTTTTTAAATTATATTCTTCAATTATGATGAAAAAGAAAATAAAAGAAAGAAAATAAAACATGGCGATGAATAAACAGTTTTATGGTGTTTCAACGAGGCGCGTTTACAAGATATTCTAAAGAAATATATTTTAGTATCGCCCTTGTTTCGTATTATTTTACGTATATATATATATATATATATATATATATATATATATATATATATATATATATGTGTGTGTGTGTGTGTGTGTGTGTGTGTGTGTGTGTGATGATTATATGTTGAGAAAGTCCATGCGCATATTTCTTTTATTTTGGGTGGTCTGCAAATCTTAGCCATACAGATTGTCGACTTCCATTTTGTTCGTATTCTTTAGTGAAGAAAAGCAGGTCGACTTCTTCCTGTAGCAAAGAAATCTTCACATCTAAATCCATTAACACTTAAGGAGATTAAATTTACATAAACAGACACCAACTGCGCTGGTGGTAATTCAATGCGGAAATGAAAGGAGATTTACTTGTAAATAAGGCTTGGCTTCAGGTCTCAGTGTCAGCCCGTCTGTCAGACTAGATTGATAATCCCTATTACAGACGACTGCTCGGGCACATCTCTCTCTCTCTCTCTCTCTATACATATATATATATATATATATATATATATATATATATATATATATATATATATATAAATGGGCGTAACAGGAAAATTGTGCAAAATGTTTAATATCTAAAAAAGAAATTACGCTAATTGAGTTTCTTTTTTCAAGGTTTTCTGATAAGACTTTAAGCCATCTTGTCACTATTTGTCGTAAGAATCACTAAAATCCTTTGAGTTATTTAGCTAGGAAGAAAACAGATTAAAATTGTTTTGTGTGAGCTCCACTGTCTTCTCAACTGAGCAATAATGAGATGAAAAAGATAATTCAGGCCTTCAGTAATATTCATACTCTGGCTTCCATTTTCAAAGTTCATTCAAAAAACATTTACTCAAACTACCAATTAGAAAAGATCCAACTCGATCCGTAAGACATTTAGCATGTGAGATAAGAATTTCAGCTATGATAGTTCAAAGAGCAGTAAAAAACGATTGAAAATGAAATCGTACGTAAAAAATGTGAGACACGTTGTTATACCAGCACACTGATTTAGAAGGTTGGAGAGGGCAAAGATTATTTGAATAAGTTAGAAAATGATGCTGGAATAGTATAGACATATATATTTTTGAACTTTTCAATCCTTCATAAACTTGCGAGCCTTAGCTATGATTAATTCATACTGAACATTGCATTTTCGATTATGATCGAATTTTCCACCATTCTTCTCTTCAGCTAGGTGAGTAATTATACATTCTTATTGCTTAAAGTAGAGTCCAAATGTGTTATGAAAATCCTCGGAGTATTCCAGCAAGATATCTTTAATCATTTCTAAGATACCGCGGTTCAAATCTTACTCGGACAAATTTTGCTGTTACACCGGGTATATACACACACACGCGCACACCAGACACACACACACTTATATATATATATATATATATATATATATATATATATATATATATATATATATATATATATATATACATACATACATATATATATATATATATATATATATAATTCTGTTCATATCTCAATCCGTTCTTATTTATCTATGATATATATATATATATTTCATTCCTTCCATATCTATCTATCTATCTATCTATCTATCTAATTTCCTTCCACCATCGCTGAAAAGAATCATTACTTAAACTAACCGTCACGAACGGAAGTTTCCCAAGTGAGACACCGTGCCTTGGCCCAACGCAGTCCTCAAATGGAACTTTATCATACAATCCTACGCTAAAGATGCTGGGAAACTGACCGATTCCCTGTACCGCGCCAGCAAATACCTCACTGCTGCTGTTAACCTCTAACTTTGGCACAGCCAGATCAGGCTGAAAATGGTGTACTGCTGCAATATTTGAGCTAGAGTCCAAAAGCGTTATCGTGTCCTTTTTGGCGACGAATTATTTTTCACACTGCAACCTCTTTCTCATAGAGAAGACGTCGCAAGCCTCGGACTGGTCTTCCATCGTGAGTGTTCGTAGTGCTAGCCTGCACGGCTAAAACGCTCCATGTCACACACATCGCAGCGAGCGGCCCCAAATTCTCTTTGTATTCACCTGTTGAGATGTACGTTCCACTCGAACAACTTCTTCCCGCGATCCGCTACCCTGCGAAACTGACTCCATGATCAATCTTTACGTGTTGCGGTCTAGGATTAACCTCATTCTTCCTCACATAACCTCATAAAATCTACCTCTTTCTCTGCAATCCTCCATCTCCAGTAAACTCAGATCCCTGTACATGGTGAATACCACTATATATATATATATATATATATATATTACTATGTTTTATAATGAATATATTAGGTTGGTGCAAAAATAATGACGTAATAATGTCGTTTTTTGACGTATTTTGTAACGTCAAAAAACTACATTATTACGTCATTATTTTTGCACCAAACTAATAGCATCTTATTTCTCTTAATAGATAATGTCCAGCTGCTTGTTTCCACACACATCCTCCTACTAGCGCCGCTCGCAAACACCTGTTGCAGACTTCTGTTCAGATACATTCGTGTTTGTCCAACAACTACATATATTTGTGGTATAACTACATTGAGCGAACTCTAATGTCAGTTTTGGGGAGGGAAGGTATAATCGGGCGTGGTTATTAGTTAAATAAATTTAGTAGGCTGAAAGACTTGGTCGCGATGTGGACTGACTTCATCCAAGCATAACCATCGACTGTTTTCGATCTGTTTCATCTATCCAAATTTACGCAAGATATTTGGGTATCCTTAGGAGGTATGTTATTTTCAAAGACTTCTCTACGGTTCAACTCATTCGGATCGTTTCCTCTGGCTGATATGATATAAAAGTTAACTCCTTAACAAATCGACCATAGTCAGTTATTTATTTCATATTTTTTTCCAGGATGGTTATGTCAGTGCCATCGACACAGTTATTTTTTTAATTTACGAACAATTTTCCCAATTGAACTCTTGAAACTTTAACATGTGGTTTGTTACTTGTTCCATGGTTGAAATTGCGAGAGTTAAGTTTATTTAAATCTGAAAGAAAAAGAAAAGAAAATTAAACGTTTACATTTAATTGACTTTTATAATCGCACAAAGTCATTGGAACACCCTTTATAAGACACTTATTTATACTAGATATGCAAACTCCAAATCACAATAAAATGTCTACATTCTTTTGCTTTCCCCAGGTAGCCATATTTCCATATGTTATTTGTACTTCTCCAGGCTATACGTTGGCATATTCCTTCAGGCTAAACTGCCAGATCACATTGTAACAACCGGTTCTCGTACGATCTCCGAGGTTAAGCAACATCGAACCTGGTCAGTACCTAAATTGGAGACAGCTTTGGAATAATACGAGCTGTAAGATTGGATGTGCGGTTGGTGCAATGGGTAATGTCTCGGAATTGCTAATCGCAGAGGCAAGGTTCAATTCCCAGTGGTTTCGTTATATTCACCTACGCGCAACTATCCATGGGAATGGCATGAACCTACCTCTTCTCCTCACGGCTATAGCTTAATAAGTAAGATTTGTATTAGTAAATCTTACAATCTAAAAATATTTTCTAACTTTTTATAAACTGGAAAGGGTTGATAAGCCGTAGAAAATAAATGAATGAATCAATCCTTTAATCCAGATATATTCGTCTATACACATTCATTATTCATCATTGATTATCATTTTGTTTGAATCGTTTACGCTCTATCTTAGTTTATCTGTAACTTATTCTTAACTAATTTTGTTTTTTATTTATTAGTATTATTTATTTTGGATTGACTTTTCTCTGTAAATCCAAATCACTAAACATTTTCTTGTCATCCTGCATGTAATGTTTACATATAATATTTACCGTGCATTATTTTTTTTAATGCACATTGTAATTGACTTAATATCATATGTTTCCCGTGTGATCTACCTGTAGAATATGATTCAAAAGCATCTGTTCTTGCATATACGAGATATGTCTGAAAAATAACGGCACTAGTTTCACAAATAATTTATTTAAATCCCAAGCAGCAAACTAAATGATTTTCTTTTCAAAGGAATCCCCGTCGAGTTTAATACACTTTTCCATCCTTCTCTGCTACGCTTCTATGCACTGCTGGAAAGATTCTTGCATGCCCCATAGATCCATCGATACGGCGCTCTTGATGGCTTCTACTCCTTCAAAAAGCATCGCCTTGATGATCCTTTGTTCTAGGGGAAAAGAAAAAAAGTCACACAGAGCAACTCAGGGGAAGAGGGAGGTTGTTCCAGTACGTCGGGGTTATTCTCGGCCAGGAACGTCCGGATGCTTAGGGTGTGGTAAGTAGATGGATTTTCGTGTTGATTTTTCTGCCAGAAAAGCACATGAAAAAAGAATTGCAATGTTTGCAGAAAGCTAAGATCACAGTTATATACGCCCAGTATATTATGTTAGATGATAACATAATCCGCCACCCCCGCTTTGGCGATAACTCACCCAGTCCGGTTACTCTTCTGACAGAAATCGTATATTTGCACCTAATTTTAATTGCAACTTCCTGGCCACACATTTCCTTCACGACGCAGTTTTATAAAATTTTGTACTGTTTCAACTGACAGCTTTTTTCTGGAGACATGATTTTGTCACTTCAAATTATCAGGCAGCAGGATTTTCTCTTAACAGCTCATTATACAGTATATTTAAATCTGTATTAGAATTTGTTTTAGAAATACACATAAGTTGATTACATTACTTTTTCTTATACATGGCCATCTAATGTCGATCTATTAATTTAAATAACTTAATCTGATTTCTTTCAGGTAAATTTTGTGAAGCCAAAATGCTTAGTTACTTATTTCATTTTTTTTTTTTTGCCAGGGTGTTTATGTGTGTAAGAAGATCTCTGAATAATGGAGAATTAAATTAAGAGAATTGATTTTCCGTCTTTTTGGTCCCGCGACATAGACTTATGTTTAGCAAACATGTCCCACTACAAAAATTACAACCGAGTTCGTTAATTACTGGGTGACCCATACATTTGGCCATCTGTCACATAAAAATTTACGCTTAGTAAATCACAATACAATCGGTAAATTTGCTTTTTAAGCCCCGCACTAAATATCTATTAAAATTTTCGCAAATCGTCATATTTCCGTGTAAATGTACATGCTGAACTCGATATAAAAATTAAATTTTGATAAAACCTACCGTTTTGAGGTTATCGACTATTAAAATTCGGACTCAGTGGCGTTCAACCTTCCGCCATTACAGGCCTTGTTTATTTACGTTCATTGCGGAACATTTTGCACGCGGAAGCTTATTTAATGGCCTTTTTACTGCTCTTAACTGATCTTACTCGTCTAAATTCCTGCGCACTTAAGTTGTGTCAGAAAGTGATGACAAGAGTTCTTTATTTTACAGATGTTGTTTTTTTGTTGTAGTAAATCTTTCTTTTTAAATAAAGAAAAACAAATTAAATAAGAAACTAAAGCTTTCCTTTTAAATTAAAAATAAAACAAATAATTATTAATGCTACAAGTTGGCACGAACTTTGAAAAGAGCATGATTATTTACAAAATAAAAACAAATGCTTATTCCTAGCCTTTTTTTTTATTTTGTAAATAAAAAATCATTCTCTTTACTAAACTTGAGACCTAGTCTAAAACGAGTAAATCTCCATAAAACTCTTACTTGCAAGTTAAATCCAATTGTACACAAGCCCTTGTAATCTTGAATGAAACCTCGTTTCAATCTTGGCGTTATGACGAGGTTGGGAGCTCTAAAAAGCCTGGGAAGCACCTCAATTTGGCCCACTAATACAGGTTAAAATTCTCTTCAATAGGCTAAACGGATAAGGGCTGCCGATGCGATGTGATGTAAGCCAACTAAATAAAGTATTAAAAATAGAAGCCAATTGTTCTTACCAAACTACTGGCGACACACCAAGTGGCACTTACCCACCAATATATTGATTGGTGACCCAAGGTTTAAATGCGAATGGGAGATCATATTTGAAGATAACCGATGAAGATCAAATTCACTGCAGTCGCAATGGCCTGATACAGTCAAAATAATCTCAGCAGCAGCAGCAAATATTACAACAACTAAAACAATGTTAATAATAGTATCAAAGAACCTGAAGGAAAGAAGAAAAAAAAAACTTTATTCAGTAATAAATGAAGCCAAAAAATTCAAAAGGGTATTTCAATGGGTGAAGATTTGCAAATAAGCCGTCATACAGCAAATGCAGCTGCCAAGTACCTAAAAAAAAAAGAAAAAACAAATGCTATGTACCACATGCAGAAACGATGGCAAGATAAGAATCTTCATGGTCAATACTCTGCCCGTATCAAACATTCTGTTGAAGAAACTGTACCCATCAGTGGTTACGCAGTGTAGGGTTAAAAGACGAAACCAAAGCATTTATTTTTATTACACTTAACCAATGCTTGTTAACTAGAAATTAACAAGCAGACATACTGAAAAATAGTTAATCAAAAATGCAGATTCTGTGATAACTATGCAGAAACAATTGACAATCATATATCAGGTTGCATGGCGATTGCACCAACAGACTATAAAACTAGGTGTGATAGAGTCGGCCCATATTTGTACTGAAAAATATGCAATTTTTACGGGTTGAAAACTAGAAGAAGCCAGTATGACCATCACGAAAACCTGGTTATAAAAACAGGACCTGTAATTATTTCATGGGTCTTTACAATACACAGTGAGAGGACAATCAACGTTATTCGCCTGGACATCGTGATCAATGACCACAACAACAAAATGTGCTTTGTTATTGATATTGATATGCAGATTGTAAAGTATCTTTGATGTCCAATGTTTCTAGTTTGGACTCAGGGGGAAAGAATTATGCAACAGAAATCAAAGCAAATAATAATAATAATAATAATAGCAATAACAATAATAATAATAATAATAACAATAATAATAATAATAATAATAATGATAACAACAACAACAACAATAATAATAATACCATTAAAAATAATAATAACAATAACAATAATAATAATAACAATAATAATAATAACAATAACAACAACAACAACAACAACAACAATAATAATAATAATAATAATAATAATAATAATAATATCTTTGAAGATCTTTAAATTCCTATCAAAGTACGAGGACCTGGAAATCAAAATCTGGAAAATGTGCCATGTGTGGACAACAACAATTCCCGTTGCTCCAACTATGGAACATTCGTTTTGACTGGAATGGTTCCGATAGACTCATTGAAGGGATCGCTGGTAATCCAAGCCTTCAAGAAATACAAAAAAATTAAACTCACAAAACAAATACAGCTCACACCTTAAGAAGGCCTTTATCCATATAAAATGTGTATGAACATAGGTATTTTTTTTCTTTAAAAAAATTCTCAGTGGATAATGTCGTGGTACCATTTTTGAACTTAGGACTCTGGTTGGGACCCCAAAAGAAATGAGTATACATCAGACATTTAATGTAATAATAATAATAATAATAATAATAATAATAATAATAATAATAAATGTCTTGAGGCCACAAGCCCTCTTGACTGCTGTTCTTAATTCACTGGAGGTATTTATATGAACCTAATTTGTATTAGATGGGCTACAGTACATATCTTCAATAAGACAGATTTGCTTGTCAGTTGTCTGCGGTTAACAAGTTGGGCATGTCTTTTAAGGATTGGCACACTGAGTATTTCTGCTTCAAAGCAGGAATAATTCAAATGCATCATAGCTGAGTGGAGAGAGGTTTACGTTTGAAGGATACGGTAGCTAAATTGACTTGTTAGCTACGTTTTGGAACATTCTCAACGGGAAATATTAGGACGCAGAAATAAATGTGTATACAATAGAAAGTTTTATTTTTCTTGAAAAACAAGAAGGAAAAGCCCGGATAACAACCCTCAATTCAAAATTTTAATCGTGTTGAGGAGTGAATGGCTGCTGTTTTATGATGTCGCGAAAGAAAATTTTTCTTTAAAAACGGTTACCAAGTTCACCGGGAAACTTTGTGTGCAATTTTGGACCTGTGCGTCACCCGTGGGAACAATATTAGAACTAAAAATCAAATGTCCAGTATGTCGCTTTCGGTGATTAAACAGGGACCCTACTCGAGGAAAAAAATGTTGAACAAGCAATTATAATGTAAGAAGTTTTATCATGAGAAATAAGCGACTGCCAGATGTTGGAATTTTAAAAAAATAAAAAAGAACTACAACCAGAATTGGTGAATGAACAGAACACGAAAGGGGGTCGGAAATGGGCAACATGACACATTTTGATCATAATGAAGAAACGGAGATATGCATTAATCCCTCTGAAGATAATGCTAAAAGTTTAGAACAGTTCAAAAGGCGTGATCATAGTCACTTACAAGCATGCAATAAAACGGTTCCAAAATACCCTGAACCAAGTAATTTTACGGAAAACAAGAATAGTATAAAAGAATCCAAGGGAAGCATCCATGAAGCATATATGTCAAACGCAATATATTAAAATGGAGAAACGTAAACAACTCCGAAAATTACAACCCAAAAAGCAGGAACTCAAAACTACAAATAAAACCCAACATATAAGTATCATCGAAGCAATGTATTCATCAGCAATAGCAGCAAATAATAAATTAAACATCAAAATAAAAAAGAAGTCTCCTAAACATGAAGATCTACCTTGGAAAAGAAAAACAGGAAAAAGAATTGAACGCCAGATTCATCAGCAGGGGGACTAAATGCGAGAACTAAAAATGGCAGAAGAGACAAAAGAAAATACAAAATTAGGAATGAAAATAAAGTTGTATAGGCTAAAGAAAAATAAAGCAAGCGTTAGAACTGAAGGCTTAAAGAATCAAACGCTATGAAAAAAAGATCAAGATTCTACAGACAGAACGAGAACTTTCAAACCAATACAAAGAAATTTTAAGGCGAAATAGGCAAACAAAAACTTGATTTTACCCACCCGCCCCCCAAAAATATTGGAAGAGGTTATAGAGTTCTGGGAAAAAATATAGGCCTGTCCTTAAGAACACAACAAAAAAGCAGATTTTATTACTCGAGAGGTAGCACGGATGGAAAATAAAAAAGAACAAATATGACCTGGAATCAGAGAATGAGATGTTGAATGTGCACCGGAAATAAACACCAATGACAATCTCAAGGAATAGATGAAATTTTGGCCCTATTATCAAAATACAGCACAGAAAACTAGCCAAAAAAAGTTCAAGAAATTGCAAATGATCTCACGGAAAGGCAGGAATGGTTGACCAAAGGAATTAACTTCATTCTACATAAGAATCATGAAACAAGTGTCCCATAAAATTACAGACAAATTACATGTCTTCCCACGATTTACAAACTATTGACATCTATTCTGAAAAAAAAAAAACATACATATTACTCCTTAGAATATTGACTTAATACATCTTGAACAAATAGAAACGTAGCTGTTGCGTATCTACAGAACAATTAGATATTAATAACATGATCTTGGAAACTGCTTCAGTACAAAGAACAAATTCAGTACTGCCTGGATAAATAACTGTAAGGCATTCGATAGTGTACCCCATTACATGGATGACAAAGTTCTATGCTAGGAATGGAACGAGCTGCAATATCTACTGAAAAGAAATTTTTTGACAATGGAATGGCATTCTTGGATAAATGTTCTAAAGCCACAATTTTACGAGGATCACTGCAACAAACCATCTCTATTAGCTTAGAACATGGGAGTAGCAATCAAGTATTTAGAGGAAGAATAAGTTTATAATTACATCAGTGTAAGTGAAAGTGAAGAAATTCACCATATAAATGAAAGAAATGGTGCGTAAAGTGAACTTTAGAAGGGTGCAATTGATAAGAAGAGCTGAATTGAATTCCCAGAAGAGAATGATGGCCATTAATAGCCTTGTAATCTAGTGGTTTAATATAGTGTCAACATATTGAACTGGAGTCTAAATGACATGACTACTAATTGATATAGTTTGTCCAGTGCAATGTAACATAGCAACCAAGGAATTTTAAAAACTACCGAAATATAAAGACCTCGAAATCGAAATAGAAAAATGTGGAAATTGAAAACATGAATAGTACCAGTTATGGTAGGTGTGCTTGGAATGATAAAAATGGAACACAACAACACATTGAAAAATCTCTGGAAATCCCAGCTTCAGATAAATACAAAATTTGTTTTGATGAGTACAGCCCACACACTAAGAAGAACTTTGTCCATTTAACACTAGTGATGTGATATGATTTAGTAAATTATGAAATGTAGCCATAACAACACACCACTATCTGCTTTAGATCATCCCGAAATCTCAATAATAATAATAATAATAATAATAATAATAATAGTAACCACCCAAACTCGGTTATAGTGATAGGACCTGTAACAATTTTTGGGGACTTTACAATACACACAGACACAACAATCAAATCTAATCGCCTGGTAACGTGTTTAGAGATCGCAAACAAAAATATGCCTCATAATTGACATGACACTCCCTGCAGATTGCAATGATTTTTGACGATCTACAAAATACAAGGACATTAAAATCAAAATGTGGCATTTGAGTACATTAACAATTCCAGTTGTAGATGCAGCCCTTGGATCGATTGGAAAAAAATTTCAATGGACTTATTGAAGGAATTCCTGTTCTCCTATGCCATAAAGAAATAAAAAAAATGTACATCCCACATCTTACGAAGGGCTTTATCTATGTAAAATATGTAAAAATTTTTTTTCAAAAATGCTCAGTGGAAAATATCATGTCATTTCTGAACTTAGATCTTGGGTTGGGACCCGGAATAATGAGAATACACCAGAAGCCAAAGGAAATAATAATAATAATAATAATAATAATAATAATAATAATAATAATAATAATAATAAAGGTCCTCACGAGTACAGCCAACACATTATGAAGGGCTTTATCTATGTAACAGGGTTTTTTTTTTTTGTTTCTTTCAATTATTCACTGGATAATGTCACGATGATATTTCTGACCGTAGGTCTCTGGTAGGGACCCAGAAAGTAATAGTTCACACCAGAAATCAAAAGAAATAATAATAATAATAATAATAATAATAATAATAATAATAATAATAATAATAATAATAATAATAATAATGATGAAACAACACTTAGTGAAGAGAAAGATTGAAGAAAAGAAAAAGAAAAGATAGTGTTTGATAATATT
This sequence comes from Acanthosepion lycidas, assembly GCA_963932145.1. Taxonomy (NCBI): domain Eukaryota; kingdom Metazoa; phylum Mollusca; class Cephalopoda; order Sepiida; family Sepiidae; genus Acanthosepion; species Acanthosepion lycidas. The sequence continues at coordinate 85,273,198 of OZ010583.1, forward strand.
CAGCAATATTTAAACAGTATGTCCTCTCTTCGTCAAGCTATATTTACAAATCGTATACAAGTATAAAGATATAAAAATCAACAAAAATGTATTTGTACAAACGTCTTTTGACTTATGGAAAACGGGTGTACTGGTAAACAACGTTTCAAAACGAATAAAACGCAGCCATCGTGAATGGCATACGACTGAATCGTATGTAAAATGATGGTGATCGCGCTCACTTTGAAAATTTTTGTTAATTGATTAGCTACTAAGATGAATTAATCAAGCATACTACTACAAGTCCCTCGCTCTTCCTGGAATAATTTGGGGTATCTGATTTTGGAAGCGTAAGACTTTTCATGATTAACTTAAGAGTCATTTTATTACATTCGATTAGAACTCTTGCTTTTTCTAGCCGCGCTTGCGTTCCCATCTGTAGGATAGATAAACAAGAATCTTGAACCGTTGAATCGACAGATGCCAACAAATAGTTTAACCCTTTTGTGTCTGGAAACACTTGCTTTCAACGCCACTTTTTACATTAATTAAAATGGCGAATATATTAGAAAATAAGAAGTATATAATTGTAATCGCAAAAGAAAATCTCTTGGTGATGGAATCCACCAAATGTGGCAAACTGTTGAGTTATCCAGGCTCAAAATATAGTCTCAGACTACGGAACTATCAAGCAAGTAGTGTGCCATACACACAAGAATAGTTGGACTAAATTCAGTGTTAACTATGAGGAGGACTAAATCATATATTAGGTTGGTGCAAAAATAATGACGTAATAATGTCGTTTTTTGACGTGAAAAATACGTCAAAAAACGACATTATTACGTCATAATTTTTGCACCAACCTAATATTTCAATCTCTATCTTTTTTTCTTAATTCTTGTTCGTTTATTGTTCCCTCAAACTTAATTCTTTTTTTCTCATGTTCTCTTACACCCAGTAACCCCTTGCGTCTTAGTGGCTTTATTATCATTGGGAGAAATTATTTAAAAAAATTTCTACATTGTTTTATTTGATCTACTCATATAATGAATCTTTGTTCGACCTGTTATCTTACTATAAAGTAATTTTTGGTTTGATTTTAAATATATTTGGTCGGTGCAAAAATAATGACGTCATAATGTCGTTTTTGACGTATTTTTTAACGTCAAAAAACGACATTATTACGTCATTATTTTTGCACCAACCTAATACTTGTTTATTTACATTATTTACGTTGTTCGAGCTGTTGTTCTCATCCTCATTTCCAAACACCTGAAGAATGCCGAAGCGTACAACGGCCGAAACGTCGTGGATATTGCAATAGAGATCAGGACAACAGTCCGACCATTGTAAATAATGTAAATAATTACAATACATCATCTCAGAAATAAAAATAGATATTATTATATTATTTATTATTTTTATTTTTGATTTTCGTTTGTAATTATGTTGGTGCAAAAATAATGATGTAATAATGTCGTTTTTTGACGTATTTTTAACGTCAAAACACGACATTATTACGTCATTATTTTTGCACCAACCTAATACTTATCTTCTAGAATACGAACCATAGCCACTTTCTCTACATAATAGATTGTATAAAAAAATTAGACACGACGCGATTATTTCAAAAACAAGAAAGGAGTATATGAAGATTTATCTATTATGTATGTTAATGGCAGTAATGATTTTAGACAAAAGATATAACTCAGCTCAAAAGCCATTTATATAGATTGAGGACAAGAAGACGATTTTAATGCTCCGTTGAACAATCAGTTTCAGTAAGAAAAAAATAAATAGCGGAGCTAGGGCTGGCCGTTGTCCACACAATGCCGTTGTGGATTCTGGGTATAATTTTACATGGAACTATATTATTTTCCACTAACAATATACAGTATAATTAATGTATATATATATATATATATATATATATATATATATATATATATATATATATATATATATATATATATATATAAATGTTAAGAAGCTTCTAAATAAATGTTCACAGTCAATTTGTATCTCTTACTTTTCCAGAGTTAGACAATTTGTATCGATATATCTTTTCTAAATTAACCTATATGAGCGCCAATTTGCCGCCAAGCTAATTACTAAAATATTGTTAGACATTCAGCCGTTTAAAACGTTAATCTAATAGTTCTTTTTTCTTCAGATTACCAGGTTTTAAAAAATACCTTTAAAAAAACATGTGGAGCATAGAGTATCTAAAGTGAAAAGAGACAAAAATTGTGATTTGCTCTGCGAATTATCATTTAAGCCGAGACTAAAGGACGTGTAGTTTTCTTTAAAATAGTATCTTATTAAGGATAAATAAATATCAAATGAATTTAAACATACATAGTGAGTACATATACATATATATATATATATATATATATATATATATATATATATATATATATATATATATATACTCACTATGTATATTGTTTGGTTGAATACTCTGGCCATTTTATGTCTAATTTTTTTTAATCTACTCGAATTCTCGGAAACAACTTCTCAATGTTGATATAAAAATCATTAAGGATGGTGTCATAAATAAGGTTATGAATGTAGCCACAGTGTTTACAAATGACTATAATAGCAACGTTTTTAAAATACTTCAATTGTAAAAAAAAATCATTATACAAATTTAAGTTACTTCTTCTTAGATAAAAAATAAAGACCATAATAGTTTTAACAGTTAATTTTTAAATTGATTATAACAGAGAGCGTTTATAAACGTTTTCATATATAACAGAGAGTGTTTCATGCGCATTTAAAAAACATCACAGTTACAAAATCAAATAATTTTTTTTAAATGAGACTGAAAGTATTTTGGAAAATATAAAAATGAAAAACGTTGATACATTTCTTAATGAATTTAATATGAACTTTGATCCGAGAATTCGGATTAAATTGATATATATATATATATATATATATATATATATATATATATATATATATATATATATATATATATCTGTGTGTGTGTATGTGTGTGTGTGTGTCCAGATTATTCAACCAAACATGATTGAATGAATATATACTACCTCAATATATATATATATATATATTTGTGTGTGTGTGTGTGCCTGCGTGAAAATACATACCTGAGAGTGTGTGTGTGTGAGACAGTTTATAAATCATGGAGTATATCTGTAAAATAACAATATAAATAAAGAAAAAAGGAAAACTTATTTTAGCCGACGCCTTTCGTCCGCTGAGGGACTGTAGGAAGGCAAATGTAAAGATTTTATTTTGTAACAATTATTTATATACAGGAGCAAAATATTATTGATTTTTAAAAAGTTTAAGTTGATGACTGGTAATTTATTTTATATATACTTGCTTCAGAATTATTATTATGGGGAGTTTTGTTTCTGATCGTACCCATAATGTTTTGGGATGTGGTGTAATTATTTTGATGGTGGTTAGTTTGGATGATTATTTTTATATCTGTCTATCATATATATATATATGTATGCGTGTTTGTTTGTCAGCCTGTGTATGTATGTGTATGTGTGTGTGCGTATATCTATCTATCTATCTATCTATCTATCTATATCTATATATATATATATATATATATATATATATATTCTGACAGTGATTGTGGAGACACGAGGGATGTTTTTAACAGAGCCCGTATTAGGTGATGACCTGGAGTTTTCGCCGTGACATCATTAGAGTTATCCTAGTGTGCCTTAGCAAAAGCACGCGATACCAACAGTTTTTGTTTGTTCTGCGTTACATTGAGAGTGTAAGGTATTTAAACAGATGCAACAGCTTCTCAAATATTTCAGACTATCGGATTTTATACCAAACAGTGTTTAAACATATGTCAGTTGTATATTTATCTATGTATCTATCTATTTATCGATAGATAGACATATAACATTTTAGAGGACGAAGTTACACAGAACTTTTACACATTGCCATTCATGTATCTATCTTTCTGTTTCTCTCTCCCTCTGTATATATATATATATATATATATATATATATATATATATATATATATATATATATATATATATATATATATATATATATATATATTAGGTTGGTGCAAAAATAATAACGTAAAATGTCGTTTTTTGACCTATTTTTAACGTCAAAAAACGACATTTTTACGTCATTATTTTTGCACCAACATAATATATATATATATATATATATATATATATATATATATATATATATATATATATAAGTGTGTGTGTATGTGCGCGTATGTGTGTGTCTGCGTGTGTAGGGATAAATAGATATGAAAGAAAAGGATAGATAGATAGATAGATAGATAGATAGATAGATAGATAGATAGATAGATAAACACTTGAATGACAAATTTGCTAGGTTGAATATCTTTAATTTCAAACTCTCTCTATAATTTAATGCGAAAATCTAAATATTTAGTACACATTTTGATCACTTCAGCTAGAGATAATATTTTTTTCATTCATTTTGCTATAAAATCCATTGTTGGCAATTATTCTATAAAATGAGTTGCAGGTCATTTTGGTTTAAAATTGTATTGTTAATTTTACTATTAATATGTATTGTTGAAATGTTTTAAAGGAAAACTGTATTGTTACTCTTTTTATTATATAAAATCTAATCTTACACTTTCGTAGTATTTTGTTTTTGTTTGAGAATTTACTATTTGTGCATAGCTGGGAACCTAGCAGGTTCTACCACCACCCGTCCGTGTGGACCGCGGAAAAAGAGCAAATTCGAGAGCTTTTTTCTCTGGTGAAGTTTATCATCCGGACTTCATCGATAAGGACGTCATTGGAATAATGTAACTTTCTTATCCATGGAAATATATAAATGTAGGCATAGAATAAATACATAAGTATACGTTGTTTATAATTATGCAAAATAAAAATGTGTGGGAAAGAATTTTTTTTTTTATTTTGAAGTTTTAAAATATAAATTTAACCAATCCTATCAGGGAATATAGCCAGTGAGAAAATTTTAATCAAAGTTGGTAAAATCAGTTTATAAGCTTCATCCCACAAAAAGGTAACAATTCTCCATTTTGGTACGATATGTTCCTTCTAAAGATAAAGCAGACAGTCTTTATAACGCAATATAACCTAATGAATTCTTACATCACTTTCTAGTTTTAAATAAAGTATTAAGAAGCAGCGATATTTGGTTAGAAATAAAGAAGAAAGTTGTTACGTATGATCACTCCTCCTATATAGAAGTGAATGCTCGACATTCTTTTTATAGATGAAGAAGACACTTGAAGCACTAGAAATGTGGTTCTACAGAAGTACGATGAAGATGCCATAAATCGAACATGTGAGCAACGACGAAGTTTTAGAAAAAATTGGAAACAAAAATAACACTTAAAATCAGGGAGAGGCATTTGAAATTTCCACTGCATCTAATGAGGTAAGAAAGCTTGGAAAATTTGATGTACACAGGACAGATTGAAGGCAAGCGGAACAGAGGTAAGTACCGCATACCTAACCTATCGAGTTTGTGTAATTGAATGGCAGAACAGGATTTAGAATATTGTGGAGAGCCATGATCGCTAACCTCCTGAAGGGACACGGTACATAGAAGAGGAGGAGGAGGAAAATCTTCAATTTTGCCGCTAGTGAATTTACATATTAATATCTTTCCCCTGTAATCTCTTAAACAGGAATAGTTGTTTGCGCCTTTGTATTGATTTGTATTCTGCCCTCATATCTCTCTGAAATATTAGTCATTGCTTTCTGATTTTACCTGCAGTCACTTTATTTCATATTATCATTATAACTCACCTTTCTCGTGTTCTGTCGATGTTATTCTCAGCACTTGTCGCTAGAAAAACAAGTCTTTTACTTCAAGCGTTTTCTTCATTTGTATGGAAATTCTTCAATATCCACTTTTTATTTTACAGCGAGGTTCGCCCTTTACAAGGCCCGCGGGCCAATCGAGATAGAGGTTTATATTTGGAGGCCAATTGTATATATAGGAGTGGAAGATAACGGTTAACCCTAGCCTTGAACAAGTTAAGATTGTAGTGATTTCGGAAACATCCTGTTAGGAGTCGGTTCCACAGGGCTGTGATTTGCGGGAAGAAGGCTGGTCGAGTGGATCTTCTCACCAATGGGATGCGAATGGAATGGGGTTGGTTTGCTTCTATGTAAATGGCATGTCGTGTTCTTGCTTTCAAGGTTTGCCTAGCTGGAACCAGGGAATGTGGTTCATTCGCGCACTTTCCGTGCAAGTAGTGGTAGAACAGTGAAGGACTTCCACATCCCGTCTGTGGGAGAATGTTTGAAGGGTGGAGAATAATTCGTAACCCACAAGAGATTGGAGACGCTTTTGAACTCTAACAAGGCTGAAGAGTCAGATCTGGGTAGCTCCTGCCCAAATAGGACAACAATTCTCCATTTTTGGTCTGATCTGGCTCGTGTAAAGATAGTGGATGGCATGAAGGGCCATGCCTTTACTGGCTTCACAACGTTATTATTATTCCTATTTATTCAAAGAATTTAATCTCTTTTAATTAGGAGTCCCCCACCCCCAATGTAATTTATTTGTCTTCATTTAACTTTCCTAGTTTCAGTTGAACAATGTTCCCATCATTGTTTTTTTTTTTTTTTTCATTATTATCAGAACGTTTCGGTAGTTGTACGCCCGGTTCTTCTTCAGATGACTGTAGTTCTATGTATCAGTTTGAGACATCTGTAAATATTTGTTTTAGCCCCAAACGAATAGTATTCTGCTGATATCAGTAAGATAATCTCTGCAAACCAGAGCTCCTGCCATCTTCTACATTTGGCAATCATGCTTATCGCTTTTATCATATTCATTGGTGCAGAAGTTTTCATTAAATGGTAGATTCTGCGACTGTTAAATCCTTCAAACGTTTGTTATATTCTAAACTGCTTGGCAATTTGTTAATGATCGCGCATAACATTACTTGCCACGCCTTGAATTCGATAGTTTTTACTCAAGAACCTAGACACGTAAACGCAATGTTCTTTATGCATCATTAACTGCAGGTGTACGATCTTTTTACGTACCTTACAAAGTAATTTTCATTTAATTGAACAAGGTAATCCGTCACATAAGCGGCGTAGAGTAATCTGTCAAATTTATGCTTCACTTAAACAGCGTAAGATAAACTGTCATTTTATATCCAATGAAATAGATAAACCAATGTTTTATTTTAATGGTAAATATTATCGTAGTCAATACCGACCTGGCAATTAGATATTCGTTGGTATCGAGCGGGGTTCGGGAAAGTATTTCATACTTGGGTTAGCTGATCGACGAGCAAAGACACTGTGAGAGGCGATTCTTGGGTAAGCATAAACTGCAACGACAGTATTGGAGCCACTGTTTGAATCTTACTACACCGTCGAATGATTGAAGGTTTTGAGGAGCGTTGAACCAAATCTTAATTGTTGTTGTTCCAAGGCCCTCCCTTTGGTCAGGGGCCCAGCTATGGGAAAATAGTGTTTTGATTTTTTTTTGTGCTTCAGTAAGCAAGTATAAAATACATTATAGTTAAAATGCCAGCAATATATTTATAAAAAATAATGACTAGTAGTAATACAATTTTGCAGCGAAATAATAGGCAATACAACACTAAATTATAGTACAAATTATCAGCAATATATTTAATCATCGACTAACTATATATCTAAAAAAACATACGTTTTTTCCTGAAAGTATGTAATTAGGTATGAAATATCTGTGAGGATATTTAGATTTCAGCATGATATAACAGATAGATTTTGATATCCCGCTAAATAAAAACAAATAGCGTTGAATATTCACGAATTTGTTCGGCGTCAATGGTACAGTCACGTGTTTTCAGCATGTATTTGCTGCGTAGTCTAACATTACTAGTTGTAATAATGTTAAATTTTAATAACTGTATATACCTTGGTCTTATTGATTTTACGCACCCTCAGGGAATAGCAGTTTATTTTACACTTCTTTGAAGCATGACCTTGAACTACATACAAATATGGCATTTAAAACTTGCTGTCTGGAAGCTAGCTTGACTAAAACATTGTAAATATTATTGGGTTGGTGCATAATTATCAGGCGTTTTTAAATAAAATTTATTTTAAAATGAGACATAACAATTTAACAAAAACATTTTTAAATAAGTATAATTGTCGACACTCTTTTTTAACCGGAAAATAAAATATTTTTATTTTAAAATAGTAGACAAAAACAGCAATTTTTTTATTAACAAAACCGCCTGATAATTATACACCAACCCAATAGTTAATAATGAAATATTCTCTCTACACAACTTAGAACTATCTTTTCAGTCTTTGTGCTAAGACAACTAACTATTAAATAAGTGTTTGCGATAACCGTGAAATTATTCTTAAGCGGAAGGAATAAAACCTACAGCCGGAAAAAAAAAATCCGATTATTTCAGCTTCGTATACATTAATCACTCCAGATCACGAAAATAAAAAATAATTCATATACAGGTTAAAAGTGGTCACAGTTTGCTATGTATATACATTGTAAATTGATCCCATAACCCATGTCAAAACAATTATGCTCATCCGATAAGATTTCTTAAAGTAGGAAAAAAATAGAATTCATAACCAGTGTTCTCAATCCTTCGTCATATATATAAATTAAAAAAAAAACGCTTTCAAATTACGAATTACCCAAAATATTTATTTTTGTTTACGTTTTAATACATCACATTGTATATCTTCGTATTCTTTTAGTAGTAACTAAATTCCACTCGAAAGGCTTCTTCCCACGAAGCACTATTGTGAAGAACAGACTCTCAAGAGGATGCTTTCTTGACCTCAAAAATCGTAACCTGTTCAAGTCTAGGGTAAATCGTTATCTTTCTTACATACCTTTATAAACACCGACTCTTATCAATTAATCTTACTGCTCAAATAAGAACTATTTTCAGCAACCCTATACATCGATTGGCGCTTAGGCCTTGTATACGGTTAATGATGATAAAAAAAAAAAAAAAAAAAGAATTGTTTTGGCTTGCGTAATCGTATCATTTTACAATGAAATTACATCGGAAAATATTTAACGTTTATAAAATCTAATTTCTTTTTCGGCATTCCTGATCTGACGTGTTTTAATTTATAGTAATATGAAAAAAGAAAATATATCTGTTCGCATCGTCTATTGTATAACTCAATCAGTTACAAAAATTAAACGGTCCGAGCCTCTGATTCTGAAATTGATGGCTATCTAACGGTGGGCGGGGTGTATTATTCCGATTTAAATCTGTTTGATCGTTTCTTAATATACACCAGATGTTCAGATTTAAACCCTTATATAATTCTATCTATGTTTTTAATGAAATTACCATAAATAAGCGGTGAATTCTGACTTGGATAGTCCTTGGGTCTGAAATCCCACTAACTGGGGATACACTTACTCTTACATACACATATTATAACTTTGTGGAACCAGGATGATTCCGGGATTAAAAATCTGCCGTTCGTCTGGTGCTTGAACATTCAACATGGAATTTGTGTCCTGATGATCAGGGAAAAGTTAAAAATTTAAAGTTACCGAAAAAATACAAAATTGTGACTATAAAAGTTTTTTAAATTTTAAATTTAAAATGACAGAAACCATTAAGTAACCCAAAAACTTTAAAACGTTTTGTTTTAAATTCAGTACAAAATATCTTCAAATCTCTGAATTGAGGAAATCGATTTTATTTCTTCAAAATACCAAGGAGTCAGAGTTAAAATGAGAGTTTTCGTGACGTGAGATTTTGAAGTTTCGCAGAGTTTTTTGATTTGAAGAACTCAATTTTCATGGATTTTCAGCCACAATTGCCATTTCAGCCTGAATCGGTCATCGGACGGAATTAGATTTATAACCCGAATCAGAATTAAAGTGTTGTTTTGAAGTTCCGTGGAGTGAATTGAAGAATCGAAAGTTATTTCTTCAAAGTTATAATTGCTGTCTTCTAAGGTAGACTAGAGGATGCTTTAGTTTTTGGAGTGCTCCTTTTAAGCTAGTTCCTAATAAAGTCTTCTTATGTTTTAGTTTGGCAAATAAGGAAAATTACGACCATAATTCCCCAGAAATGCCAACAAAACTGGAACATGGCAAAAAAAAAAAATGCAGTGGCATAGGAAGGCAATACAGAAGAGAAAAAAAAACAAAACAACGGCAGATACAGAGAAGCTTGATAACAAAGCTACAGCAACCGAGTCAAAAAGATCATTAAGAATAAGGATATAGATGTGTTATGTGTGTTCTTTAACAGGCATTCTATAAAGTTTTCAAATATAATAAAAATTGGTAGATTTTAAATTGCTACAAATCCGAATTCTTTATGAAAACATCATTGACTCATAAAAGAAAGAAGAACAGAGAATGCAAAATAGGGGAGAGCTGTTTTGGGGAGACAGATTTTTACCGACATTAGAACTCGTTTCCAGAACGCGGTAGCTGTTGAGAGGTGTTAAGAAAATATGAGAACACTGCCCAACTGAAAATAGTAACAAATAAATGATTAAACAAAATTGTTTTACATTCACCGCCAACTTGAATATTTGAAACCTTACGTCATGTAATGTCATGTCGAGAATTTATCTTCTCCCATGTTGGTCGATTTTATAGGAAAATATTTTGAACGTGAATGCTCAAGATTACCAAACTAATTATCTAAAACTGTATCAATAATTCGTTATGTTGATGAATTTAGACAGTCCTCAGTTACCTTGTATTAAAAACTAAAATATTAAAAAAAACAATAAAACTTGAATATTCTTTTCCAATAGATTCTGTGTCGGTGCAATTTCTACTGCCTTAATTTACAAAATAACTCCGCATTCCGATGGATGTGTGATAAAAGTCCCTGATTGACTTCAGATTTGACTATCTTTCTTAATCTCCCTGTCATATCCAGCATTTCCTATTTTTTCCCTCTCTCTTCTCTTTTCCCTGTTGCAACACCATTGTATCAATTGGCCTGCGATTCCTTAATCATGCTTGAAAATAGATTTCGAAATTTCGTTTGACTATGCATATTTCAATTCGTGTTTCATTTACTTGCTGATCCAAACATGTTTGCTTTTATTAAGAACGTAGGAATTATTTAAAAAAAAAATTAAAATTGCAAAATATATATCATAAGTGAAACAAGAAAGAAAAAAAAAAAGAAAATTTACTCTTATCGTCCGGAAAATTGGGAGGACTTTATTGATTTTTGATAATATTTGTTTTCAAAGAATTCTGTTCAAGGATGGTAGAAATGTGCTATCGCTGGTTAAATTTATTTTCTTTTTATTTCCTAAATACTTCTGATCCTCTTCCCAGATAATCATCAGATGTGCAAGCAATAGAAAACTATATGTTGTTCATTAATATAAGTATTCATACAAAGTTGTGTGTTGTTATCTGTTACCGTAATTTTTCATTATCCTTTTAAATGCAAAGCAGTTACTATTGGAAAAAAATCGAAACTACTTGGAAAATGAAAACAAAAGAAATTTAATCAGCTGTAGCCCATTTCTCTGATCCTTTAACATCAATACACGGAAGGTTATTAGTTAATATGAACAGATTTTGTTAAAAATTAGCAGACATAATGTCTGTAATTTATTCAATCAGACATGCCTAAAAGAGAATTTGCTGCCTAAATACATGCACACACACACACACACACACACTTATATATGTGTGTGTGTGTGTGGCAGTGGTATTTTCGTTGATTGATATTTTTAATTCTATTAATACTTAGAATATTAATATTAGACGCCATAGTCTGCCTGCGTAGCAGATTTGCCGAGTCACGAATTAGCTTCGGACTTCCGTTTATTTTTTTTGAAAATGCTCACGTAAAAGAGCGAAACCTGAACATTGAAATTTACAAACAAAATCGACATCTAAATATTTTTAATTATTGTATTTTACATTATTTGTCCAAAATTTCAAATTAATCATTTATTTTATATAAATACATAAATATATACATAAAATAAAAGAGAAGGAATCCTTTTTATACCAAAGCGTTTCGTTTCTTCGGGAATTTTACCCAGTCAAATGTAAAAAAAATTCCTTTAGTAATTTGTATTTATACGGAGAATAAACTGGAGATAAATAAAATAACGTTAACCACGATAGAGAGTCCAGGTGTGTTTGTCATTTAACCCAAAGCTGGGAGACGAGAACAGATGGATTAACTTTTCCATGGTTATTTGTTCAAACGTTGATGTAACGATGTCAAAAGGAATTCGAACTCTGTTCGTAGATTTCACGTTCAGACCCTCTAACCAAAACAGCTCATCTTAGCGTCCGCAGAAATTGCCCTAAGCCAACATGGAAGGGACAGTACACGGAAAAAAAAATCAATGTATTTTTAACGCTATGTGACCGAGTTTGTTACTGCCATCAGTGTATTTTTGTGTTTATCTAATCCTATTTCATGAGCTCAGGATATATTTAATAGTTATTTCGCTTGAATATGGCCTAATAATATTCAAAAACAGAAAAAGACAACACAGTCAAAGATAACTTTTTTATATTTCTTTCTTACTTAAAAAATCACATTGCCGGAAATTGTTTTTCGAGGTAATAATATTAACAGAAAGTGAATTCATACCTGTCGGTGTGCGAGTCGTTTGGTGCTCTATAAATAAGTGTCTTAATATAATCACGATGCACACATGTATTTTAAGCAAAGCTACTTCATATATATATATATATATATATATATATATATATATATATATATATATATATATATATATATATATGGTTGGTGCAAAAATAATATCGGTTTTTGACGTATTTTAACGTTAAAAATATTATTTTTGCACCAACCTAATATAATGTGTGTGTACTTATCTTATAAAAAGGATCCAAGTGCAAGATTACCCAATAAAAAAATTCTTTTTGTTTGTCTGTTTTTTTCTCTAGCTTTCCAATATGAACTAACATGTCGCTGGTAAGAAAAGCCGTAAGTCAAATCTTAAATGAGATAGTTTAGAAATGCATTGAAACTAACGCTGACAAGGCCTCTAAGTTCATGTCCCATCAGAATCGTGGAGGCAAAGCTTATACAGTAACGTTGGCTTCATTCGGTGCTTTTCGTGTAAGAAGGCCTGTTGGAATCTACCTCCTTTCAAACAGGTTTTTAATTCGGAGATGTTCAATTTCTACAGTAATCCGTATGCTGAAGATCTCAGGCTACTCAAATTATATATAGGGGAACCTGGATTACTGTAATGTTAAGAGCAATATTGTATGTATCGTATTATATTTTTTCAGGAACCGGGCTGTGTATAAATGGATTGAAAATATCCTTAGATACAATCAAACGCCTGCTGGAATGTTATGAACAGTCGAATCTCCTATCAGTCAGTCACTTAAGTGCAATACGTGATACACGCTTAGACGATCATGTATCATTCGATACATGACTGACGAGGCAGATTTTTTTTCCCACAGATTTTTGCCATTTTTTTTTTTTGCGGTAGACCAGTTGCCATCCAAGGCTATATAAGGCTATATAACCCAGTCTGTCCTGCTAATGACCCAGGGTAGAGAAGAAGAGGATTCATACCTTTACCAAGGGTATTAACACGTAAGTAAATGTAATGAATTTGACTGGAATTCGATCCAATCCTCCACTGCGCCTCCTAAATCTCCTATATGGTAGTGAATGTTGGAGACCATCGTCACAGAAAATGAAATGATTCAAGTGACAGAGAT
>OZ010583.1:85291874-85371874 GCA_963932145.1 Acanthosepion lycidas
TTCCTAACATTTTCCTATATAGATATGACTGGACTGTGAGAGTAAAAATACAAGGTCTGATCAAAAAGTATCGGAGCTATTGCTATGGTAACGTATCTAATCAACAGTGATGCTGCTTGGCACAATTTAACTTTGACCTCTGTCACGGATACCGCACCAAATTTAAACGTTCTACCTCGCTTGGAAGGAAAGTGTGTAGAGTGTGTAAGCCTCCACACACCACAGATGTGATTAAAGACTATGGAATGTGGAGATGTGTAAAGATAAATGTTAAAAAATATGTGAAAATCACACTTCGAACTCGTTGAAGCCATTTTTTGTAGGGGGACTAGTCCGTAAGACATTAAATGGTGTATTGATATGTGTTGAAGTTTTCCATTTATAGCACCAGCCCGATACTTTTTTAATCAGGCCTAGTATTTAGTACATTGCTTTACCGAGGTATCGAATAATAACATAGTAAGGTATCGTATTGAAAAGAAATCAACGAATACAACAAAGATATTGAGAGCAACGACGATATGAAATGTAACCTCTTTTAACATGAGAATAAGAATCACACTAACACCCAGAAAGAACAACAATGAAAAATATCTATCTTTACATATATCCATATCGAAAAGGAGACATTTAAAAATATAGTTGATGAAGATAAAAATGAAATGGAACATATCACCTGATTTTTCCCAATTCCTACTGCTACAAAACAATGCTAAACAATATTAACAAGTTTACTTCTCCCATGGTAGGATCTATCCCTGGTGATGTATAAACATCTATGTAATATGTGGGTCAGGCATCCTGGTGTGATTTCGTCGACTCAGGTGCCATATGTTCAGCGTTCATAGATTAATACCAGGATTTTTAGGTACTGGTGTTTTTCTCACGAATAAACAGATTTTCTTACATTTTTTTTGTGGGGGGAGGATAATCTTTCTGTATAACTATTTCAGTTATAATACATCTATCTATCTATCTATCTCAATCCATTATTATATCTATCTATCTATCTATCTATCTATCTCAATCCATTATTATATCTATCTATCTATCTATCTATCTATCTATCTATCTCAATCCATTATTATATCTATCTATCTATCTATCTATCTGTCTATCTGTCTATCTATCTATCTATCTCAATCCATTATTATATCTATCTATCTATCTATCTATCTCAATCCATTATTATATCTATCTATCTATCTATCTATCTATCTATCTATCTATCTATCTATCTCAATCCATTATTATATCTATCTATCTCAATCCATTATTATATCTATCTATCTATCTATCTATATGTCTGTCTGTCTGTCTATCTATCTATCTATCTATATGTCTGTCTGTCTGTCTATCTATCTATCTATCTATATGTCTGTCTGTCTGTCTATCTATCTATCTATCTATCTATCTATATGTCTGTCTGTCTGTCTATCTATCTATCTATCTATCTATCTATCTCAATCCATTATTATATCTATATATCTCAATCCATTATTATATCTATCTATCTATCTATCTATCTATATGTCTGTCTGTCTGTCTATCTATCTATCTATCTATCTATATGTCTGTCTGTCTATCTATCTATCTATCTATATGTCTGTCTGTCTATCTATCTATCTATCTATCTGTCTGTCTATCTATCTATCTATCTCAATCCATTATTATATCTATCTATCTATCTATCTCAATCCATTATTATATCTATCTATCTATCTATCTATCTATCTATCTATCTATCTCAATCCATTATTATATCTATCTATCTATCTATCTATCTATCTATCTATCTATCTATCTCAATCCATTATTATATCTATCTATCTATCTATCTATCTCAATCCATTATTATATCTATCTATCTCAATCCATTATTATATCTATCTATCTATCTATCTATCTATCTATCTATCTATCTATCTATATGTCTGTCTGTCTGTCTATCTATCTATCTATATGTCTGTCTGTCTGTCTATCTATCTATCTATCTATCTATCTCAATCCGTTCATATAAGTGAGGTCTATTAAAAAAATGTATTGGGACGTGGACTCTAAAATAAAACTCCAAGACATATCAATTCGGTCTTTAATCTCCTTCGAAGTAGTCCCTTGTCTATCTAACCTCTTTATGCAGAGTTGTTTCCATTGATTGAAATCATTTCTGGAAATTCAACGTATTCTTTTTACACATCTTATCATATTACTTATGATTATTGTTTCTGAAATAAAATTATGGCACGAGTGGGGAGACGAACACACTCTACACACTTTCCTTCTAAGCACTGTTATCAACAACAGAATTGAGGTAGAGCGTTATAACTTGGTTAGTATGTGTGACAGAGGTCAAATCAAATTGTGCCAAGCAGCTTCACTGTGTTGATTAGCTACATTACCATAGCAATAGCTCCGATACTTTTTGATCAGACCTTGTACTTTTACTCTCACAGATCATTCATATCTATATAGGAAAATGTTTGGAAATAGAGGAGAGCTATGATCGTCGATTTCATGAAGGAACAGATAGAAGAAAGAATCATTCTGTAATTATTAAATATTCCGACAAGGGATTGTTCTGTTCTCCAGCCTTCTGAACAGAATCATCCTCTCTTTTTATTCGCCGTTTTACTCCTTAGTCTTTTCTTTCAGTCTCTTTCTGGCACTCAGCCTTTCGTTAAATCTGCCGTATTATTTTATTTTTTTTACTTCTTTCTCTTCGAAACATAGCCCAGTTATCCAAAATCTTCCGTTTATTATCCATTCTAAAATCTTTCGATAACGCTTTATTTACGTTTAATCTCTTCCCAAGGCTAACATGGATTCGATAAAATGTCAACACCTTTTCCAAACCAGTTCTTAAGGGAGAAATCCCAACACGCGTGCTTGAATTTCAAGTGGATGCCTTCCCTTTTAAACGATGCCAAGCACCTCAGTGGAGGGTCCCTTATTCCTTGACATTAAAGCTGTACTCAGCACGTAAAGTACTTAAAGCCAACCAACGTGACGTAAACGGATCTCTTTGCATCTCTTCGTCAAAACGAGCTCACGACAGGACTGACATATTGTCGATTTGAAGTCAAATATCTAATCTAGTCTAGATTAAGTCCTGTCAAGATTCATTAGCAAAATGCTTTGACCAGGAACATCAAAGTCACCCGCAAGAGCACTCACTTGTCGCAAATTCGCAATATATGATATTGCGTATTAAAATCTAAATATCGTCCTACAAATATTACTCTGGGAAGAAATGATCTATAAGGGTTGGTTCCAAATTGTGGGAAAGTATTCTAAACCCGTCTCACCAAATTTATGTACAAAGTCTACAAGTGCTTTCATTCTTCTGATTCAATATAAATGGAAAATTCACATTTTTTCCTTCTCTGCTTGAAGTCAGACGTCTACAAAAACATGACTGCATCCTGATCGCATTGAAAAATTGTTTTACTTTTTCAGTCAATTAAGTGACATGCGTGAACATGTCTCTTTCCATTCATGACTGACTAGGCAGGAGATCTTCTCTCAGTAAGTTGCTTTTTCCTTTCTGCGGTAGACTGATTGCCAACAACGGCTATAAGACCGAGTCTGTCCTGTTATTTAAATCATAGCCGAGCAAAGAAAAGATGAAGCCAGTAATGTGTCATACGTGATACACGTTTGGGCAATCATGTCTTATTCGATTCCTCACTGGCTAGGCAGAGCATCTTCTCGCGGTAAATTGCCGTTCTTTTTTGCGGTAGACTGGTTACCAACAACGGCTATAGAATCGAGTCTGTCCTGTTATTTAAATCATAGCCGATCAAAGAAGAGATAAAACCAGTAACGTGTAATTCGTGATACACGCTTGGGCAATCGTGTCCCTTTTGATTCATCACTGACTAGGCAGATGATCTTCTCGCAGTAGGTTGCCATTTCTTTCGGCTGTAGACTAGTTATTGATATCAAGGATATAAAACCAAGTCTATCCTGCTACACAATCCTGAGCTGGAAAGGAAGATGTGATAGTTCCATAACTTTTCTAATGGTATTTGCGGGTAAGTAAATATAACAGACCCGACTGAAATTCGAACTCAGCTCTCTGTTTTATCCTTCTGAGCTGATCTCCATGTTTCTTCTTTACTAACCTACAATTAATTTCCTTTGTTATTTTCTTAAAATTGTTTGCTTTGAATTACATTGTTCATTTTTTTGTATTATTTTGTTCGGTTCTTCTACTTTTTCTTATTGTTGTTACTGTGAGATGTTATCGATTCTATAAGATATTACCCGATTATTCAACAGTAAGCTTACGGCAGAAGAGTGCAGGTTACGCGAAGATGATGTCGCAAGATTCTTGAACGGATAAACGATGTTTTCATGGTGTAAAACAGAGGTCGGCAACACCTGGACAGAGCAGACCAGACTGCGATGCAGTGTTTCGGGGGAGCACCGAGCTATCAATGTCTCGACCTCAGACCGTTCACACCAGAATTACTGATGGTTTAAAGATAAAACAACGAAGTTAAAATTATATTATTTAAACAAGGTTCCTTATTTTACTGCCAGAACAACAGGATAACAACACAATTTAAAAAGAATCAAATTGCTTACTATGAACAAAATACAATTAGATATGCCAAATTAATTAATGAGACACTTTTTTCTGACTATTGTTTGATAACGTCTCCACACCAGATGAAATGTTTGTCAATGACAGGAGCAAAACATAATTCAGGTGGTCATCATCCAACTTTATTCTTAAATGACTTTTAGATTCTTTTATTTTCGAAGAAAAGATTTTCACAAGCGAAAGTACTCCCAAATTATGACACTATAATTTTAGCATTATTCAACAGGCTTTTATATTTTCAGCTTATCAAAACCTATTTCTTGTACAAGTCAGCAGTATATTCAGAATTAAATTTTGATTTAAATAATTCGTCGAATTCTAAATCAATTAATGGCGGGCCGGAGAAAAATTATTATTGTGAAACCAAAGTTCACAAACTCACATAAGTCCAGCTAAATATGTCAGCTCTATCTCTGATAGTGAGCGCTTTCCAATAAGTACCGCGCATATAATATGTAAATAATATATATATATATATTATATTGCACACACACACACACACACACACATATATATATATATATATATATATATATATGTATATATATACATAGACATTTTCATATATATATATATATATATATATATATATATATATATATGTATGTGTGTGTGTGTGTGAAAATATTGTAGAAAATAGGAAAGAAACTGGTTTGGTAAATAATCCAAAGTTCCTTAGTATTTTTGTTATTATTTTTAAAAAATAGTGCTCGATACGAAAGTAGAGCATAAATATAATTATTTATTTAAAAATAGGATTCCAATATGATTCCGGTAGACTGCCCATTAGAAAATAAGTGCTGCATCAAATCTATGGTATACCAATGCACTATATCATCCACGGAGAACCCTAACAATAATATGATATACATTGGGTCCACGAAAAATGCCTTTAAAACCAGATGGAGGCAGCATAAATGCTCCTTCAACAACATAAACTTAAGACATCAGACCTCTCTATCTAAATATTTTGGGCACCTGAAAGAAAAAAATAGGACCCCTAGAGTAAAATGGAAAATCATTAACAGGACTAGAACTTGCAAATCTTGGGACGACCCATGCCCTTTGTGCCTCCATGAGAAACTACACATTATTAAGCTTCTAAACAATAAAAACCTATTAAACAACAGGCAAGAATTAACGGTTTTCTGCCGACACAACCGAACTTACGCTCTGAATAACTAGCTAAAAACACGCATACAATAAAATACATTTTAAAATCCATAGCCAATATACATAGTTTTAATACCCTACAAAAAAATGATAACCCTTTATGAAGTCGTCAAAAAACAAACGTTACGGCTTTTTTATACACACAAATAAAGAGATATAATAAAAGAATAAAATAAAAATAATTCAATCTCCATAGAAGCTCAAGGCTGACTATGTGAAAACTTCCTCCGTCGTAAATTTAGCCACCCCCACCTTACCCTGACCCGGCATCTATGAAAGTATCTCTATACTGATACAAATTATTAACACCCCACCCCTGCCTATTCTAAACAATCCGCCCTTAATGTTAGCATGGACATTTTTTATTTCAATTCTGACCATACTATTAAAACTCGTAAATTTCAGAAATAAGTCATTCCCAAAAAAAAATTCGCTTGAAGATGGAACAGAGCCTACTTTAACTCAAGTTAATTCAAATATTATTTTGACGTTTTCGGTTCTCGTTTTGAAACATGAGACCTCTTATGTAGCGAGTTGGAATCATATTTTTAAATAAATAATTATATATATATATATATATATATATACGTATATATATATATATATATATATATATATATATATATATATATATGCGTGTGTGTGTGTGTGTGTGAACTTAATTTCAATCCTTCGTCAGCTCTGATCTTTAGCTATGATTAATTAATGATGAACATGTATTTTCTTTGATGATTGATTTCATCTCGATTCTCCTCTTAGCCTCGAGAGTAATTATGCATTATTATTATTATTATTATTCAAAGTTCAAAGTGTCCAGTACTGTTATGAAAACCTCGCAGACTTCAGTAAGATATCTTTAATCATTTCTAAGTTACAGAGTTCAGAGCTTACTCTAACAAATGGTCAATCTTTCTGTTACAACCGGTACATATCTCACGTTCGCCTATTGAGCACTATGGAGATAGTTGTGTTTTAACTGCTGTAGCACCTGCTTAACAAACAGCTCTTCGTTAAAATGGAAGTCTCTCGCTGCTGGTCCAGGGTTTATATACATCACGTATATAATACGTTAAATTATTCCCTTTCTTCGCCGATTGCTTGGGGCTAGAATCTGTGACTGATGCCAAATCAGTCGAGTTTCGATCTCTTTTGCTTCGTTTGAAGGTGGTGAACTGTGATACAGCGAAACAAGCTGTCTGTATATATATATATATATATATATATATATATATATATATATATATATATAGATAGATAGATAGATAGATAGATAGATATAGATATATAGATATATATAGATAGATAGATACGTAGATAAATATATATATTTATTAAAAATTAACTGATAAAAATTTATATATATATATATATATATATATAATGCTTGTATGTTTGCTCTGACAATATGTCGTTGCACAATTAAGAGGACTTCATCGACTAGTGTGGAACGGGACGGCGGTTGTGAATTACTTCTACATAAATAATTTTTAAGGTAATCCTTCTGATATGCTTTCGAAGTACTAGATTGCAAGTAATGTCTCATTAGCTTAAAGCTAAAATGTCGAGATGTATCCGAAAGTTTTATTCTAACAGTCTCTTCTCTCAAACTTCTCGATCCTGGATTCTTGCTTTGCAGTCAAATTTGTTTTTCAAAAAATTTACATGTAATATCAAGAGTTATGTTCTGTCTTCTTAATTCCTGTTCTTATATTGTTCCCTCTCCTTCATAATGTTTCTTTTTTCACTCATTCTCACATAGTCACCATCTTGCGTTTTTTTTGTTTTTTTTTTATTTAATGTCTGTCTTGAGGGAAAATGATTAAAATAATATTGTTTAAATATATAAAAATGAGTAGCAACAAATTTCTCATCTTCAAAATAAGATTACAAAATGTGTGTATTCAAAACCTGATTTTATATTAATATTTTACCGGCATTCTACTCACTTGTATAGCGCTTTCTTGCTTATTCGTAAAGCAAATATCTGGCCACGTTTCATATATATATATATATATATATATATATATATATATATATATATATATAGTTTATGAAAAACTAGGTAATCCGAATGGGTAAACCTAAGGAGGATAAAATCCAGAGACCTCAAAATAAATCCAGAGCAAATAATTTAAATAAAAACAGACCACTTTAAGGTTCCATGTAATAAATTATTTCACCACAGCCCTTTTAAAAGGACTGTGGATCATCAGACTTTATTTCCAAACAAGTGTTTGGAAGTAAAGTCTGATGATCCGCAGTCCTTTTAAAAGGGCTGTGGTGAAATAATTTATTACATGGAACCTTAAAGTGGTTTGTTTTTATTTAATATATTTATATATATATATATATATATATATATATATATATATATATATATATATATATATATATATATTAATGCTATATCTCTTCCGAACGTAAACGGACATTGCTCACTATAGCTTAATATATTTTTTGTGAATTCATCAGATTCTTTACGACAGTATTGTAATTTCATGTTTTTTTATGGTGTTGAATTCCCTACTCCGACATTGTTGCCAGTAAAGTTTAGACATGCAATGTAGAATAACTATGCTGGGGTGGATAGTTGAGCATTTTTTTTTTACATTTTCAAGGGTATTTGTGCGAAGATACTATAACAGAACATTTGCGAATTTTGAACTCGACTCGGTGATTGTCCTAATTCCGCGCTGAAAACTCTTATATTCAAACAAACAAACAAACAAACAATCAAACATGACACTGAATATATATAGGAGTAGTAGTAGTCTGAGGGAGAGGAGGAACAAGACAGAAGATTGGCTGTTCTATTGTTTGTTTACTGCTTATCCAGATTTTGTTTGTAATGTAAGCATGAATTATTTTGGGGATAATAGATATTTACTGATACAATTCCTACTATTTAACCCATAGCTGGGGAGAAGAGGAAGATTCATAGCTTTCAGAGCAGAAAAATTGTGGAAAATGGACAATAAATTCGGGTAGAAGAAGAAGAAGAAGAAGAAGAAGAAGAAAAAGAAGAAGAAGAAGAAGAAGAAGAAGAAGAAGAAGATCTGCAATTTTGTCATTAGTTAAGGTTACAGATTATTTAAAAGAAGAATAACAACAACAATATAAACAACAGCAACAACAACTAAAATAACAAGAAGCCGGATATGATCACCATTGTTGCTGTAAAGATAAGAAAAAAGTTAGAATGGAGAAGTTGTCTGATCGAAAAATATGGTCAACAAAAAAAAAAATATAATACACAGAACGTTGAACTTAATAACGAGTTCTCCCCACGTCATCAAAATTTCCCCGCTACACTGAACACAACACGTACGAGGCAATCATTTTCGGAGCAATGTTTGAGACAATCACCTGGGAATATCGCTAATTTAGTAAACGGCCAATAAGCGCACTTGTTGTTCACCCCAGCTCATAGATCGATAGGGCTGGACCAATCAATTGACACTTGTCGACGCCAATTTGTTCGCCTTGGGAAATGGTGTATCGATGGGCAGCAAATTATTATCTAGGAATGATGACATTTCCGTGCAACAGGTGAGAACCGCCACACTACCCGAAGACTAAAAAGAAAACTGGATTTATTGGTAATGACTAGGATCATACAAATGACGAAGAAAATAAGCGGGAAAGAATCACGTCCGATCCGTGTTAGTATCATCATTTAACATACATTACGTTTTATAGCATCCCCAAGTAAAGCATATTTTTTAATTATTTTTTTTAATTTTAAAAGAGGTTTAGAAATAAGAATATCTAAATTCTATCTGAAATTGTGGGATGAGGATTTATCATTATTTATATTTGTCTTTTTTTATATTTTATTATTTATAACAATATAATATTTTCATATTATTTTATGTTATTTTTATTCGACCGTTTTACTCTTCCTTCGGCGCTTGTCGAGTAAAATTAAGAGAGTTTTTAAAAGGGTTCCTGAAGGTTGTTGAACCTGGAAAAGAAATGAAAACCAGTTATTCCAATTTCTGGAAAATACTTTGAATATAGAAATCAGCGCAATGTTGACAACTACGTCGCAGATGGCAATATCTTAACACGGGAAGAAAGGGATTAACATTGCCAATATGGATTCACTGCATACAGCTAAGCGGGAACTGGTACAGCAGGAAAATAAACATTTTTCATTCATAAAAATATCCTCAGGCATCTTTCCTTTAATGTAGAAATATTTGGCCTAACATTTACTTGTCATTATCGCCAAAAGGATAGAACACACACACACACACACACGTGTGAGTGTGTGTGTGTGTGTATGTGTGTGCGTGCGTGTAAAAATATATAGAAAATAGGAAAGAACTCTTTAAGTAAATAATCCAATGTTCTTTAGTATCTTTATTATTATTTTTAAAAAATAGTGATCGATACAACGTAGAACATAAATATAATTATTTATTTAAAATTATGATTCCAACGCTACACAAGAGTTCTCATGTTTCAAAACAAGAGCCGAAAACTTCAATATAATTGTTTTGAAACATGAGAATTCTTGTGTAGCGTTGGAATTATATTTTTAAATAAATAATTATAAATTAAATAAATAATAATAAATTAAATAAATAATTATAAATTATATATATATATATATATATATATATATATATATATATATATATATATATATATATATATGAGTGTAGTGTCAAAAATTCATCCGCACTTTGGCCATAACATACATTTAGGGTTTTCACACTGCCTTCTGCCCATGCGTCCTTATAGTTGGCACTATTGTTGTCACATGATCTAAGATTGAGCTTATTTCATGTTGCTGTAACAGTGTAAACATGGCCGCTCCTCTAGCTGTATGCGACAGGCATGGTGAACACTAAATGTGGATTAATGCTTTCAAAATCAGGTTTCAAATGGAATTAATATTTATGATCTCTATGTGAAGATTTCATTGTACGCTCCTTGTAGAGGAGCTGACCAATCCTAACATCCTCCTTCTTCTTCTTTCTGAGTCGAGTCCCCACGGGACGTAGGCGATCATGGTTTTTCCCCATTTCTTGTACTTTGCAGTTTTAAATAAATTATCTATTTCTTTATTTCTGAAGCCCTACCCGCGATCCATTTTGTCAAACTCGTCAGGTGTTTGATGTGTTGTCTTCCTCTGCCCTGTGAGTAACAGATTCTCCGAGACCTCCTTCATCATTATGTGATCCAGAAATTTCAACTGATTCTTCTTGATTTTAAGTATAACTTTCCTGTTTGTTTTCCTTTTTTAAAACCACATCGTTGGCTACATGTACGGTCCATGGTATTCTCAATACCTTTCATTAGAACCACATTTCTGTTGCTTCAAGTTTCTTCTTCTTTGAGGAAATTGTCTAGAATTCACTGACATCCGGTACAATAGATATCAAGTAACAGTTAAAATAGTTTTTCTTTGTTTCTAACGAAGTTTCTTCTAGCTCTTAATACTCTGTTTAGCTTTTGGGATGCATCTTTGGCTATCCCAATTAGAGAAATGCGTTTATGTGGCGATATGGGCGACAAATTACTGTACCTAC
The DNA here is from genome assembly GCA_963932145.1 of Acanthosepion lycidas. NCBI lineage: Eukaryota > Metazoa > Mollusca > Cephalopoda > Sepiida > Sepiidae > Acanthosepion > Acanthosepion lycidas. The sequence continues at coordinate 85,303,197 of OZ010583.1, forward strand.
TATCAAACAAAACAAATCAGGTTTATCTCTACTCGAACTTTGTCCCTATGGAAAATGTTCAGACGATCTAAGTTCCTTTTACCGACCAGTTCAAACCCACACTACCAAATACGTCATCTTCATTCACTTCGTATTCTATTCTTAGGGAGAATATTCCACTCAGTTTCTTCTCGAGAAGCACTCCTTTGTGGAACAGGCTGTGCACGAATCTCTGATCACTACAACCGTATGCAGAGCTCTGGTAAATATGAGAATAAAATTTGTTCTTTGTTAATACTTTCATTTTGCAAGTAAAACCAAATCAACGCCATGTGAATATATTCAAATTTTATGTCATCTGACTCTTTCATAAAATTCAACCAAAAGTCTGTTCAATAAAACCGACAATTCTTTGCAAGAAACAAAAACTCAATGTAACTTTTAGATTTTCAAATGGCTTCTTATCGGAAACCTTTGCATAATACAACCTAATTATAAGTAAGATAAGAAAAATAAAAAGCATCGATGATACGAAGAAAGACCAAATATAATAATAATAATAATAATAATAATAATAATAATAATAATAATAATAATATGTACGGTAAACAAACTACTCATTACTCCAGGTACCTTATAATAATAATAATAATAATAATAATAATAATAATAATAATAATAATAATAATAATAATCCTTATTAAAAACAAAACTCATTCGAACAGTGTAAATAGTAAGCCTACGCAGGCACCTGAAATATAATGTTGCATATAAATTATAATGTTTATGTTTATCAATCCTTTACCCTTATGCCCCCGCTTTTACGCTCATCCGATGTTTTAGAGAAAATGACAACAAAATGGGCACCTATTTTTAACATGAAAAAGAGGCTGTTGAAATTTGTAAGGCACACAACGAGGAAAGATGGCTAGTGAAATTTTACTCCTACAGGACATATTCAAGGAAAGAGGAGCAGCGGAAATCAGTATACTTGTGTATATTGATTGCAAAACAGGGCTTAGGAGATTTTACAAAAACGACAGTAATTAATAAGTGTTATCGAAGACAGGAGAATTCGAAGAGAACTGATAGCAAGCGTCCAGAAGATATAGAAATTTTCAAAGCGTAGCTTATATGTGGCACAAGGCCGAAAATAGGGGGACCCAGCGAGGATAGAACTCACTACTCGGTCGTAATTGTTCTAACCAGAAAAAGCTTGCTAACCATTACACCGTCTCAAGGAGTCCCCAGGCCCAGAAGATATATTGTGCTTAGAAGAATATGTCATATGCGAATCAAATTATTTTCCCGCAGTTTTCGTTTGTGGAATATTCTATCCGCTTTCCTGCAAAGTAGGTGCTTCAAAAATTTAAATGCAGTGTTCTTCAGTCTGCTTTAAGTCTTTCTTTTGTTGTATTCTCTGTTTCTTTAATTTATTGTAAAAGCTTGCATACTAGTCACTTTTATTGGTTTGCTTTAGATGAAATAAAAAAAGAAGAAAACTATCACTTTGGTTTCAGATTGGTGAGTGTATCGAAGAACATGTTGTCATTCTATCTACATCGAAAACCACTAGATATCTAGCGCGAAAATACGAATGCCTGCAAGAGAAATGAGTAGGTTGTAGTTATCAATTAAATCCCACTTGCTAATTGACGCAGCATGTGAGGCAATCTTGTGTGAAAGCATGAAAACTAATTAGCAAGTGTCTAGCTATGTGTGACGAATTCACTAATGAGTGGAAAAAGAATGGTAGAAGGAGGTGAAATCGGAAAAGACTGAAATTAAGAAAAGGGAAAAGCAACCAAACGAAATATAACTTATTGGGACAAAAGATTATATATTTTGTTACGCGGCACTAAAAGAGGTAATGTCAAATATTGTAGTCTATGATTAATTCTCCATGCCATTTCTGAGAGAGTTCCAGGCAAACACCTGGCCATTCTCTTTTGGCGACCGTCATTTGATAACCTCTGTTCTGATATCAAATACTAAACTTTCAATATATATATATATATATATATATATATATATATATGTGTGTGTGTGTGTGTGTGTGTGTGTGCATCCCTCACAGATTACACTATTTGGAGTTTCATACCAAACCCAATCTTATGGTGCTGGTTAATTTATAGAGTTTAGAGATTTATTATATAACATTGACGTTTTTACTATGACATCAACATTTTGTGTGTAATTGATATATATATATATATATATATATATATATATATATATATATATATATATATATATATATATATATATATACATATATATATATATGGCCACAACTTTCTTCGGAGCATAAAAACACAAGTTTCTTTCTAGCAAACACAGAGAAAAAAGAATAAGAAAATCAAGATAACTCGAATAAAAATCACCTAATTATTTTTTTTAACTAAAAATGAAAATAAGGAAAATGCGAAAATCGACGACAAACGATTACAAACATTTTCGGCCCTCGAACTGCGGAGCTGAAGTACGGCATCTAACATCCATCAGTTAAGTGATAATTTTTATAACTATATTAATCTTTATATATATATATATATATATATATATATATATATATATATATATATATATATATATTTCATATGTTAGATTAGTGCAAAAATAATGACGTAATAATGTCGTTTTATGTCGTATTTTTAAAGTCTTACACGGTTTTCGAATGTGATCTTAAAAAGGCAGTTTGAGACACACATCCACTTGTATTTTTGTTCAATCTCATCGAAAAATGGATGCGAGATATTGTCATTTAACAATCCTACAATGTGTGACGATGATTTTCGATTTCTCTCATAACGAATATGAGATTTATTGTTGTTTTGCAATTATAAAAAATATTATAAAAGATAATAGTACTCATTCTGATAACGGGAATTAGGTTGTTTTAGTAGAAAATATTTATGTCGATAATTACCAAGGCATGGGTTAGCCTACCATCAAAAGTCTCCCTTGCTAATAATTGAGCATAAACCACAGGATTTAAGGTTTATTTTATAACTCGATTATAAGATGGCCTTCAACTTTGTGGTGGGGATATTTTTATGGTTGAAAGGTCACTTTGTTGAGAACTTTTTTGATGGCCCATGTATCCTCTAAATTACTGATTATCGTCACAGTTACGTATATATTTGTACTGCACAAACATACAACAATGTGCTACACGAATGTGGCAAGGATTGGTCAGGAGAAATTACTAGAAACAAACCGAAAAGCCGAGCTCCATAGGAGATAAAGTAATATCATATCTGTGGTAGCTTAGTCTTCTTAATTTTGTGTTAAAAAATGAATTGAAATACTAAATACACGTGTATACGTGCAGGAGCTGTAATAAGTCCGTAATAGCTTGAAGCCAACTGTGCTCTTCAGTAGTAAAAATAATGTTTCCTCCTCAGGACAACGCAAGGTAGCATATTTCACCAATTTCATAGATTTTTATTCGATCGCTGAAAAACAATTTCATATGAGAAAAAAGTTCTATAATGAAAACTAAATTCCTCAAATTGCTGACTGATTAATGGCAACATCCTCTTTTCATTCCAGTGGGATGGAGCTCCTTGTCACACGAGCGCAGTGGCTCAAAACAGATTTTGGGATAAGGTAACTTGGCCTCATTCATCGTATAAATTGAACCCCTTAGACTTCAGAATCTGGCTTGTGGGATGCCACACAGTAAACTGCAAGCCCTAAAAAAATCCATCAATAAGACGTGGGTAGAGAAAATTATTGAAGAATGAATTAAAAACAAAACTTGCTGTACATTCAAGAAAAGGGTTGAGGATGTTATTTTTCATGGCGGAGCAACTATTGATGTCTAATAGTCTGGACGTGCCTGCATTGTTCTTATCAATTAGAAATAAATACCGTTATTTAAGGTTCCATTTTAATTTTATTTCAATCCTTTATGAACTGGATGATTAATTAATGATGAACATGACATTTTCGTTTATGATTGATTTCATCACGATTCTTCTGTTAAACTTGGAGTGTAATTATACATTCTTGTTGCTCAAAGTAGTGTCCAATAGTGTTATAAAAACCTCAGAGAATTCCAGTTAGATAGCTTTAATCATTTCTAAGATACAATGGTTCGGAGGTTAATCTAACAATTGAACAATTTTCCTGTGACATGATTTGGTTAATTTTACTGTTATACCGATAACATTCATTACACATCTATTGCAATCCCTAATTTAGGTAGAACACAGCAAATGTTTACCTTATCTTTCTTACCGATATATCCCAAATCTTAACATGGTATATTTCACTCTCGCAAATACAATAAAAATAATAATAACTTACGACAGATTTTACCGAATTTGATCTTTGAACATGAACAAGTCCAAAGGAGAAACGGTAAACATTTGTGTGTATATGCCATTAAGATATTCTTGAGGCGATATGGGATTTTCATCGGATTTCTGCGCAATGAGGGCCATCTTGCATCGCCTAGCCCTCAACAGTTTCGCTGGGTAACAGCCTACACCAAGTCGATGGATAATATTTTCAAAACATTGATTGCGGGTTTGTCCATACGTGTTTCAACCTAATCCGCTCCTAATTTGAAGGAGCTTGTCGTCAGCGGCTTTATATCTTATCCAACAATTTAATATCTTCTTTGCTGATCACTTCCTTTATGGTAATGGTGCTGATGTCTACATTTACTACCAACGTGTTGATTCAAGACTAGAAGCTTCCAGTTTCACCAAAACATGCTCCCGTCATCCATTTCCTATCGCCGTTTGGCTTGGCAAAGTTTGGTTGAGGAAAATCACTTTAGAAGAAAGTGCCGACGGCGTGAATTTGTTTAAGGTGGACATCAACTTGCCAGGACGTAACCGGCACGATTTCCTGACCCTCCTCTGCGGTACGTATAGAATGGGCATGACGAATTTAGTTATGAAACTGTAACGGACTGCCGCCATTTTTATTTTCGAATGTCCGTCACGGGAAGGTCTTTTTATCCGCTGCTTCAACCGTTGATTTCTGTTGTCATCATCATCCAATTCTTCCACTGTTGCGATCGCTCGTCTGGATCCACGTCTTCGACCTTGCTGCTAAGAACTCACGACACCATCGCTCTCTTGGCCACTGAAACACACAAGTGCCTCCACCACGAAAAGCAAAGACCATCAGAGGCACATTGAAGGAGGTAACACAAGTTTATACAGTTGACGTGGCAAAACATCTGAACCTTGTCATGATTTGCTCTAGTATGCCCAATGTCTAACTGTTAACTCTCGGATTGAGGGGCAAATTGCCTTTGCATACCAGAGCACAGTTATTAAATTCTTTGATGACTGGAGAACTGACGATTTTATAGACCATTGCATATAGAGAACTTTGAATCTTGGCGATATAGTGATGACAGATGACTTCAAGCAACCTAAATAAAAATAGTACCTTCAAATTGTTATTAAAATACGTTTGTCCGTAAAACGTTTCCATACTAATGTATAAGGGTGGCTGCAGTCGGTTGTCAAGACGTTCTTTGTGATGCTGACAAAATCGTCGACGATTATCGCTACAGGAAGTTTTAACTATATTTCAGTTTTACAAGAGTTAGATTAGACCAAATATGGCGAATATCTAAACTGGCGCTGATCAGTCCTATCTTGACTTCATAATCCTTTACAGTCTTGTGTAGGATAATTTATTTCACTCTATATATGTATGTTGGGAGACGCTGCGTTTTGGTCTCAATTTAACCCCATATATTTCAGTGGAATTCTTATATTCTTTGATAAAGATGCTGGAAAATGTACGGGCCCTTCTACTGCCTCAGAAAGTATATGACCATCTACCTGCCATGCTTTATGGTTAAAAGTTTCAGATCCGACGCCAAATAGAATAATGCTGATTTATCTGGGTAGGAGCTACCCGATTCTCAGTTCTCACCTCTGCGGATGTTTTAAATAGCTTACCCAGGCTTGTGATGGGTGTCATATTGTCTGCCCTACAGTATCTATCACACTGAGAGAACGTTGCCGTCCTGTCGCTATAGCTCTTGCAAATGATCAGACATGGGGAATCTAGCGATGAAGTTAAGGTAAATCTAGTTTAAACTGCTTAATCAGCTTTTTAAATGGTGGATAGTATCAAGACATTTAGCATTATTTCGGAACACAAGCAAAATCCTGACAAATTTGGTAGCTACACTCCAGGTGCTGGGGCAGCTATCTTTAAAGATATTCGAACATTTGTGGCACAGATACGGAATTCCCAGGTGATACTGGATGTACACCTGGACAACATCTCATTACGGGATTTTTAAGAGTATGAGACATTCGCATCAATTAGCATCATAATTTGCGTGGATAGACGGAAGCAGATGCGACTTTCGTTAAAGACTGTTGTCTTGACGGAATTGTGTCAGAGATTGTGGGGATGTAGGTGGTAGTGCTGAGATTCATTTATGGGGCATTTGGAGAGAAGGATTTTACAGCGAATAATGCTTAGACATCCGTGACATCGGGATAGTGAGAAATGCTTCAACGATGTGTAATTTGAATAATGAGATTTGCCCGCAGAAGAAAGAAAAAATGTGGTAAAAGGAGAAAGAAAAATGTAGGAGAATGCTGAAAAAAATGATAAAAGTAAAAGTTAATAGAAACAGCAGTAAGAAAATCCAGCGTAGAAAAGAAAGAAAGAAAGAAAGAAAGAAAGAAAGAAAGAAAGAAAGATCACCGAAGAATGGAAGAATAAATGAAAGAAAGAAATGACAGCCACGGAATCAAAGAAGGAAAAAAGAAAGAAATCACCATCTATGAATGCAGATAGATAGAAATCACCGACCAAAGAAAGAAAGAAGTAAATAAAGAAAGAAAGATAGAAAGAAAAAAGAAAGAAAGAAAAAAGAAAGAAAGAACGAAAGAAAGATCACCGAAGAATAGAAGAATAAATGAAAGAAAGAAATGACAGCCACGGAATCAAAGAAGGAAAAAAGAAAGAAATCACCATCTATGAAGGCAGATAGATAGAAATCACCGACCAAAGAAAGAAAGAAAGAAAGAAAGAAAGAAAGAAAGAAAAAAAAAGAAAGAAACGTTAGCAAATAAGATTAAAGGCAAAACTAAATGGATATATCTTATTAAAACTCACCGGAAAAAAATGTGTTAATTATGAAGATCAAAATAAATATCGTGAATTAAGTCGCTGTAAAGCCATTAATGACTACCGTCCCATTTTACTTAACATTTGTTAATAAACTATGTCAGAAAGGAAAAGAAATTAAGCAAGCAAGAAAAGAAAGTTGAAAAAAAAGAGAAATAACCATTATTAATATTAAATAAAAAGCATACAGCATAAAGGAAAAAAGGTGAAAATTTAAGAAGAGAAAAAAATGACTGAAGCGATCTTAAAACAAGTACAAATAAGAAAACCAAAGAGAACATTATCTTTCTTTCCCTATCTCAGTCTTGCCAATGTATTTAAATGTCTTACTTATTAACAGTAAAGAATCTAGTTTGAAACACTTCAGCTAACCAATGCACAATCAATATTTACCTTTCCGTTTATTTTTCTTAACATCATTTTTTTGTTTCCTTAGATTGTAATATTTCGGCCCGTATCCACAAACATTTTTTTACTAAACTTCAAAGAATCTCAGACATGAAAGACTTTAAAAGTAGATGGCCACATTCTAAATGTAATAGATGAAGTAGGTGTGTGTTAGCAACGTAAATGATGGTGGTAGTAAACAGAGTTTATGAGGAGGATAGATAATGATTGTGTCTTAATTGAAGAGGACATATTAATATGTTCAATGAAGCACTCACACGCTTGTATGTTTCCCCAAGTTGCAGTCAATGTGAAAATGCTTAGTGGAACTTGCTACTTATGTAGGGTGGCACTTGTAAAACTGAAGTGATTGAAAAAGCCACAGCTTGTTTTCAGTCTTTTTTTCTTTTCTTTTTTATGCATGATATAGAGCAGCGTTCGTCAAAATTTTGAACTTTACGGAGCACTTGATGTATAATTTCAAATTTGGACGACCACTATTATGAATTTAGAATAAAAAGGTAAATACATTTATATAATAATAATCGGTAAACTTAATTTATTAATATGAAATGAGTCCATTAATGGTAACAAATTATGGTATAATTATTTTTTTAAAAAAATTGAAAATATCAAGTTTGCAAGTCATGTTAGGTGATAACTGCGGCTGGAGGATGTCACATTTATGTACTCGTGTTTATTTCGAAATTTTATAAAGTCTTGAAAATATATGCCATCCATAATAAGTTTTTTTACTCGTCATTTTTTAATCTGAAGCTTCATAAAAATTGAAATAATATCCCAATTTTTCTGCGGACCATTAGACATTTTGCACGGACCACCAGTTGTCAGTGGACAACTGATTGGCGACCACTGTTATAGAGTACCACTTGGAGATTAAAATGATAACATATGATGTCCAGCAACGAGTGAAACTCGTTGTTTTTCTAATCCAATGAAAGGTCAATTATTTAAACTCAAATAAACACCGGCAACATTTTAATGCCAGAGATAACATGATTCGGAACCTAATCACCCAGTTTGAAAGAAATGGGTCAGTCAGCGATCATTCGGGAAGAGGTCCTAAGCGCACTGATCCATCACCCTCTACCTGTCATCGCTCTCCTCCACAAAAGCATTGCCAGCAAATAGCTTCAAAAGATTCTGAATCTGGGTTTAAAAATGTTTCAATACATGATTCAAATGTTCCAAACTTTATTACCCCAAAATTGTAAAAGATTTATAAAAGTTATTTTTGTTTTTATATCATTCAGTCTTCCATTGTCACTCCTGCATTTGGAATACGTCGGAAATAAGCTTGATCCTACTCGGCGTAACCACTTTTTTCCGTCCAGATTCCAGGGATTAACTTTAGCTTCCCCGCCTCGGAAAATGTACCGTGTGGAATAAAACTTTTTAAGGATGAAGTCATGTAAATTGTGGATTCTTGACGTTTTCACCCACTGTATGTCCGGTTTGGAAGATTTTCAAATTTTGAAATCTCATGGTTGATATTTTTTGGTGAGACTTTAGCCGGTATTGTAAATTTAAAACCAGCTCGCTTAATTTATGTTGCAGCAAGCAGCAAGCAATTTATCAATAATGATTTGCAACATATTCCTTAACGGTGCAATCGTGACTGTCCAGATATTTCCTTTCCTTATTGCCTTTGAATTAACTCAAATTCTTGAGAAAGATTCACTTGTTCGCGTTGCCTTCTTCATGGTTATTTTATTAAAAGTTTGTTTTTTTTTCTCCTGGTCGAAATACCACCAAAGTTGAAAATTAAATATATCCTGCTATTTAACACATAGCTCGGGAAAGAAGAGATGGACTTATACCTTTCCCAATTTCGATTGTGAGAAAGTAAACGCAAGTACAAGGCCCGAATTTTAAATCAACTCGCAGATTAAATATTCAGTTTCAATAATGGTAATAATAAAGTTTGAAATAAAATTCAAAGGAAAATTAAACTATATATATAATAAAAATTTAAAAATAAGATTAGGTGGACAACATTTCATCCTGTAAGGATGTTACATTTGTTTTTATTTTAAATCGGTATCGGTCCAGGCAAGGCATTGGAGCTACTAAGACAAAAGTGGTTACAGGGCGTTGATGAATTAACATTAATAATGAGCACGAAAAGGAAAGTATAATCAGGAGGATAGCGGTTGACATTGCATTTAAATTTTGAATATTAAAGTTGGCTGGAAATCATGGAGCCGGAAGTGAGCCCCACGCGCGATGAGTGCGAGAAAAGAAACTGTTAGCATAGAATTTATGGTTACATCTAGCCAGCTGAACTGTAAATTGATATGTGATCACGTTGCCAGTCTAGTAATTAAATTTAAATTACTGGGATCTGTTTATTGTTGATGGTACTAGTTTCTCAGAGTTATGGGAATGTGGTGTTTCCTCATTCTCACGTGAACAATGATTTATCTTTCAACAACTACAGAAGAAGAAGGTAGGTTCTGACACAATAGTTGGTAATGAGCCATAACGAAGGAAAATCGGATGCTTTTCACTGTATGCATAAACATAGACTTTTTAATATAAAGTAGTGAAATGTTATTTGCGAACATCAGGAAACGTCTATGAAAATAAATAGCTTATATTTTTCATAAGATGAGTCGAAGTTTTTTTCTTAATAAATATTAATGGCCCACGCATTGAATATTGTTGTCACATCTTGTCTGGTGCTCCTGTTATGGATTTAGAGATTCTAGATTGAATGATAAAAAAAGAATATGCAATGTCATTCGTTCTAACAGAACGTCAAATCAGATTTTGCAAAGCAGCATTGTTTTTCTTGAGTAAAGCCATTCTACTATTGTGTATGATAAACTGAGTAAATATCTCAAAATCTAGAGCCGATCATCTAATTTGACGTTTATTGTCGAATTCAAAATCTCAAAATGCGTAAGAATTGGCACTTTTCATTTTTGAGGTATTAAACTTCTGAAAATTTTTTAAAAAAGTATACATATTTTACCAATTCTAATTGCGTGTGTACTGTGTAGACATATATGAAAAGAGACGTTAGTGAAATTAAAGTGTTGTGTCGTGTATCTTGCTAAGTAAGCGTTCGACCTCTGTTCTAGTTGGTGTCTGTTTATCATATGAGCTACCTGCTCATATGCAAATTATACTAATTTACATATCACTACATCTCCCTATAACGGAGGGGCCTTATGCCCCGAGTACTTCTTGTACTTCTTCTTGTGCCCGCCTGAACATCTTCCTTTATCTCTCTCCTTTCCCTTGGAGATCTAGATCTATCACGTCTTTCCCTATGATCGAACTGTTCCTCTTGCATACTCTGGTCTTTCTCTTCTAACTTGTCTCATTCTACTTCTTCCTCTTCTAACTCATCCCTCTCTACTTCTTCCTCCGCAGTTTCATTCTGCATTAACTCTTCTGTTACATCAATAATGGGCATCTCTGAAGGCATTTCCTCATCCGATTCTTCTTCTTGGGATCTTATTTGGTCAGTATGAGCTAGAACACTGTTCCCATTTTCTTTATTTAATATTGCAGCATTATGTCCTTTCTGCATAATAAATTCGGCTGATTCGGGTTGCATATTCCTATTTCTTTTGTACCACATCTTTTGATTTGTGGCATATGACATAGTCAAAGGGGACCTTAATTGTATGCCCATTAAGGCAGATGGACGTTTCGGCCTGCCTGCATGTTGAATTGTTCTGTAACTTAATAATAGTCTTGGTAGGAAAGCATCGATTTCCTCCTTCTGTTGCAAGCATGCTTTTATGCCCTTCTTTACCGTCTGGACTATCCTTTCCGCTGTCCCATTACTTTGAGGGTGGTAGGGGGGGTCTTGTAAGGTCTACATCCTATTTTTCTTAGCCATTCATGCAAATCAGCATCCACAAATTCTGGTGCGTTATCAGTCACCAATGTTCTCGGTGTCCCATTCCTCAAAAATATTACTCTTAATATTTGTTTTACGGTGGTACTTTTTTTATCAGGTACTCTCACCACTTCAGGTCAACCTGAATATGCGTCTACTAATATTAATAATAGTCCTATCCCATTGACATATGCATGGTCCATGTGTACTCTGCTCCATGGTTCTACTTCTCGGGGCCATACATGTATTTTCTTTTGCTTAAAATTCCTGAGTTCTGTGCATTTTTTGCATCTTTTTACGTAGTCTTCTACGTCTCTTGAGTACCCCGGCCACCACGCTTCCAATTTTAATCTTCTTTGCGTAGCTGCCACTCCACAATGTATGTCATCGTGTACACTTTTTATAACCTGTCTCCTCAGTGTTTCTGGGGAAACTACCAAGTCTCCATTACATATTATCCCGTTTTCTATAGTCATTTTATGTCTGATTTCTTTGAATGGTCTTTCAGCCATTGAACAATTTCCCCAGTGATTCTGTTTTATCCTCGACATTATTCTATTTAACACTGGGTCATTTGTAGTTTCAGTAGCCATTTTATCTACAGATATTACATCGGTTTCTACAAGGTGCAAGAATGTGTCTTCAAATTCCTCGTCGTTTTGTCCTTCTCCTCTCTCTAAAACCTCAATCTAGATAAGGCATCAACGTGCGGTATCGTATTCCCTTTAACATATTCAATGTCAAAGTCGAACGCCATCAGTCTAATCGCCCAACGTAATATTCTGGACGTTGTAACTTTCGGTAGCTCTTTTCTTGGGTTGAAAATAAATTCCAGTGGTCTGTGATCACTTTTCAACAAGAATTTGTTTCCCATCAAGAACTGTCTTGCTCTATCCGTTGTCCACACTATGGCTAGTGCCTCTCTTTCTATATTCGAATAATTGTGTTCAGTCGTTGTTAATCTCCTCGATAAGTACATTATGGGGTGCCCATCTTGTGACAAAATACCAGATATGGACTGCTCACTAGCGTCAGTAGTTAGAGTTATGTCCTTCTTAGGGTCAAAAATTTGTACTATTGGCTTTTTTGCCAGAATCTGTTTTAAGTTTTCAAAGGCTTTCTGTTGGTGTTCTAACCAAATGAATTCCACTTTTTTTTTCTTAACTTAGCAAATAGTTCTGTCAACTCATTATATTTTGGTACATATTTTCTATAAAAATTTACCAAACCTAAGAAGGACTCCAAGTCTTTTTTATTTTTCGGTGTAGCAACTTTTAGAATTTTCTCTATTAGTACTTTATCTGGAGAGATCCCTTCCTTTGATATTGAGTAACCCAAAAATGATATTTCATTACTGTTGGTTACACACTTTTTGTATTTATTATCATACCAGCGTCTCTTAGCCGGTTCACCATCTTTTTTTTTCAATACCACAATGGGTGATGGCCATTTACTTCATCCTGGTGGGGGTCAGGTTCTAATAAGTCTTCCTTTATTAGCTTTCGCAATTTAGCTATTACCAGCGGTAATAAATGCACTGGTATTTTTCTCGCTTCTTAGTAGGAGGGGGAAACATTTTCTTTTAATTTCAGGCTAGCTTCATAATTTTTTAATTTTCCTGTTTTTTCCATTTCTATCTCATTAACCAACTTCAGTGAATTTATTTTTAACACGTCATTCCCCAGTAGTCCATGCGTTTTTCGGCAATTTGTAACTATAATGGGTACTATTTCATATTTTTCTTTTAGTTCTATTGAACCTTCAAAGTAACACATAATTGCTATATTCGAGCCATCAAACTGACGTAATTGTACGTTGTTGTTTTTTAAAAACGGTTTTCCCATTTTTCCCACAAATTTCTGGGTACTATCGTGACCTCACTACCTGTGTCGATTTGCATTTCGACAATACAGTCGTTGATTTTCGCTTTTATTTTTGTATCTCCGTTCTTAGATCCAGTATTTTGTATATTATCCTTTTTTACATTAAAAATCTGTCTATTTTAATCCTCTACTCTTTCCACATTTTTCGTTTTACATACTTCTTTGAAGTGATTTTTTTTTTAAAACACTTTGAACATGTTTTTCCAAAGGCTGGGCAATTTTCTTTTTCCATTTCATGAATTTTTCCACAGTACGCACAATTTTTTCTTTTTGTTTGTACCGTATATGTTTCAGCCATTATTTCTTCGTAGGATTTATTTTTATTTTGGTTGTAGGTATGTATAATTTCCTGCTGTTGTATAAATTCTGTACACATATTCAAAGGCATGTTTGTAAGTTGTAACTGTTCCATTAACTTATATCTATGTGCTGAATTATGCATACCTTCAATTAATCTTAGTTGGATTAATTCTTCTTCCGTTGTCTGCTCTCCTGTTCTTAGTTTTTCGAATTTACAGTATTTACTCGCACTTCTTAACCGGTGTAAATATTTTACTATCGGTTCATCCACTTCCTGCTTCATTGCCATAAACTTGGTCCTTTCTGCAATCACCAGTCTTTTCTTTGGCCTCATGTTTCCCTTAATAACCTGACTTATTTCTTCGAAAGTCATTTCTTCTTGTTCTCGAGGGTAAACCATTGTAGCAACCTTCATAATTGCTTCACAACCAGCGGTAGCCATAAACAAGTCGGTGATTTCATTTTCCCCTTCTCTGTTTTTGTTGTCTTGAAACTTTTTACATCTTGTATTAGCAGCAAAGCAACCAATCCACGTATCTACGTATTCTGGGTCTTCAAGGACCGGAGAGTATCCTATCGGGGACGCCATTGTTGTGTCGTGTATCTTGCTAAGTAAGCGTTCGGTATTTATCAATCCACCCACGAGGACCGAAAGTGGCACAAGGCCGGATTAATGTGGGTCTCTCCGATCCCGCAGGCTCGGCCAAAAATATAGCTTTTGAACCCGCCTATACGGGTTCAGGCCCTGACTACCACCCCGAACAGCAAAGCTTCGTCCGAGTTCCTCTCCGCATTAGCAGAGAGTTCGACAGAACGCCGACTCGGAAGCTCACAAAGGTAGCGTACTACACTTTGACCTAGCGACCGGGCCACTAAGTAAGCGTTCAGTATTTATCAATCCACCCACGAGGACCGAATGTGGCACAAGGCCGGTTTAATGTGGGTCTCTCCGAGCCCGTAGGCTCGGCCAAAAATATAGCTTTTGAACCCGCCTAGACGGGTTCAGGCCCTGTCTACCTCCCCGTAAGCAAGCATTCGACCTCTGTTCTAGTTGGTGTCCGTTTATCATATGAGCTACCTGCTCATATGCAAATTATACTAATTTGCATATCACTACATAAAGTCTACCTGCTTATTTATCATTCTGAAGGAAACGTGATTCCCAGAGGATATAGATAGTGCTTCCCCTTTTATTCTGCTTTTCTAAGTGGGTTATTTTTAAGTTACGGAAATATATTACAACAAGTCATGAATCAATTAACCTTTTGACGAAATAAACATCGCTCATTTGGGACACTGTGAAGTCTATATCTGAAAATCTTCTGCGTAGATCCGAAAATTAGAATAATTAATGTTTGAGAAATTTAATGAGTTATTTATTTTAACATTATTTATTAGTATTATAATACGAAAATAATGTCAGCAGATATAGGATTCGAAAATAATCTTAACAAAGGAATGTCATATAAAACATGTTTACACACTTAATATACCGCTTTGATTAATATATATATATATATATATATATATATATATATATATATATATATATATATATATATATATGATTGTGTAGGTGTGTACGTGTGTTTAAACGGGTTTTGTTAAATAATTTATGTATATGACATATGATATCTGTCTATATATCTGGGATGAGGTATTACGTAAACTATTTACATTATTCGGACTATTGTCCTCATCTGTGTTACCATAATTACTCACAAGGTTTCGGCAGTTGTACACTCCCGCCTTCCTCAGGTGTTTGTAATGTCGAACTGAACATTTTATTTCACTCGATTTTATTTTGAGAAATATTGTCATCAGTGAATGTACAGAAAACAAATGAAAAAATACTTTTTTTTTCAAAAAAAGAGGAATTTCTGTACAGCAAAAGGTAGCGAACCGAGAAAAAAGTAAGATAATTTTCAAACCCAGTGCCCTCAAATTAGCTGAAAACAGATGTTTGGTGTCTCGACACAATTTCAGAAGTTTTTTGTTGAACAGTGTTATTTAAACAAACCTGTTTGAATTAAAATATGCTGCCTATATATATATATATATATATATATATATATATATATATATATATATATATATATATATATATATATATATATCACTGTAAACGTTATTTTTAGTGGATACTCATATTTAAATAGATATATATGTATATTCATTTATTTCTTTAACGGCTTGAATGTTTGACACACATAATATATATATATATATATATATATATATATATATATATATATATATATATATATATATATATATATATACATCCACACACACACACACACATACATATATTCAATTTTTTTTTTTCATTAATCTGAAGGATTTTTAGAATTTTAAACGTTAGAGAAATCTTATTAAATAAATTTGCCGGAGAGAGAAAATTTTCCATTAATAAGATTTGTCAAACATTCAAGCCGTTAAAGAAATAAATGAATATACATATACAGTGTAACCCGGATATAAGAGACCCGGTTATAAGAGAAACCCGGATATACGATAGATTTTCTCTGGTCCCAAATTACAGCCTGTGTTAATGTACATAAATAAGAAAAATCCGGATATAAGAAACTTCTCCGGTCCCGACAACTCTCTTATATCCGGGTTACACTGTATATCTATTTAAATGTGAGTATCCACTAAAAATAACTTTTAAAGTGATTGATATATATATATATATATATATATAGTATCAAGGAAAACAGTGAAAATTTCACGGTTTTCTTATTTGAATTTTTGATTAATCTTAATTAAAGTTTATGAGTGAATAGGCTCCTTGCTAATTGCACAGCTATAGAATACTCAATGAATTTCCCCTATTGTCTTGCTAAGTATTTGAGCTTAACAACTTTAACAGCGACTTATAATAACAATGATAAATATGAATACAGGCCAGTATTTGAAGAAGAAAGACGGTACAGATGGAAAGCTTAAAAATATTAAAGTTTTCGCTGAAGCAAACATTAAACAGATGACAGCCCTATTACGTCTCGTACGTTCCCTTTCTATCTTTCCCTAAATACATACAGCCTTTTTCATCCGTTTTGCAAACAGGGGATAGTAGATTTATTACAGATCTGTTCTCGCAATCAAACAGGAATCGATCATTTTTTATGTGAGATAATGGCAGGGCGTTATGGGTGTGCTAGCAAACTTAGGAAAGAAGGAACAGGTAGAATTATTATATGACATTTTTTATTGAGTTTATTTTACTATTTTTAATTGGGTTTGCTGCTCTTAATTAAGCAGGATTTAGCGAGAGCGGAACTCTTCTCATTAAGCCTTGCATGCTGTTTTATTCTCACAGCGTTTCATAGACGTGAGTTCAAGAATTAATTAGCAGGATTCAAACTAAACTATTAGCGGATCCACCATCATCAACCAGTCCATGGACTTTAACCTATCATGATGGATGGATGTTGTCTAAAAGAGGCTCTGAACGTTCATTTGGACTCAAGTTTCTCTAAACTTCAAGTTGCGCTCATATGTACGTTCCTGGCAAATTAATCGATTCTTTATACTACTTACGTAAGTATCTGACTCACCTGTTATAGTATATCTTTACAAGAGGATGATAAAAAAAAATGGAGTACTTCTGCCATATCCGATAACTTGATAGAGTTCAAAACGTCTACACGGCCTCGTCCATGATAAATTCTTTTCTACCCTACAACCTGATGAAATGACGGAAGCCTCTGCCTATTCCATCGCTATTTTCATGGCAAAAGTTCTGATGAGCAACATTCGCCGTTTTATATCACCATGACATTTGCAGCATATAACCATCTTTATTCCGTTTGTATTTTACCAGTAAAAAGTAAGTTACTGTTGGACATCTTCTTCCGAAGAACTGCTGTTTGTGGAATAGACTCCCAGCAATATTTTCGCTGTCGCTATAATTTTCACGTCGCCGTGCACCTCAGGAAAGGAACTTCCTGCACTTGTATGGAGTGGTTCATGGGCCTTGTATTGGGTGAACTTGAGTTGGTAAAATCGGTTATATTACTATATTCTTTCAACGACTGTAAATTCCTCGTGGTTAAGATAAAAAAAAAAATGCAGGACTAACTCGCTCATACGTAAAATTACATTATTTTTTTTTAAATTCCGGACTGCGTCAAATGATCACATAGCTCTTTACTCTGAAATCGGATTCTCCATTCTCGCGTGAAGTTGAGAGATTGATTTATTTTCCTCTCTCGGGTGGGTGCTTATATATCTACCTTTCAACCAGTTTCACCTCCTGTGTACACATTCAAGAGCGGAAGGTTGACCACGTTTTTAGATATTGGGGTGAGTCAGTCGCATATAGTGAAGACAGAAATCAGCGCCTGGCGGCTAAGAAGTTATTTCTCGGAGCAGCACATTGATGTAGTTTCTGCCATGGACAGAATGGTAACAATTTATTGTCGCATCATTTGATGTGCATCACATATTGCCTAACAATATTCGTTATTTAAGTACATTTTGTTATTTACACGAAAAATAACTAATGTTTTTTTTTATATATATTTACACGATCAGAATATAATGTATTGCTATTTACACGAAAATTATTAAAAGTTTAATTACCCGAACAGTATCAAATATTTCATTTGCGCGAAAAGTATCAAATATTTTGTTACTTACATGGACAGTATGAAATGTTTTCTGTTTAAGAAAACGGCATCAAAGGTTTTGTTATTTACACGGACACTACTATCAAATGTTTTGTTATTTACACGAATCAATTCTTTTGTTTTAACAGAGGGAAATGATATTTCATGCCTTTTCTAAATACATTAGTACACAGTTCACAGCGCAAGACTACGCTTGAATTTGAAAGTAATCTACGAGTAAGAAAAAAATCAATTTAAAATTACGTATATCGAAGAATTAAACATCATAAGTCATTTAGAGCGTTCCAAGAACATGTTCTCGTTCGAAAAGGATGAAAACTCAGTCGCAAATAGGCTTCTTCTTCTTCTTCTTCTTCTTCTTCTTCTTCTTCTTCTTCTTCTTCTTCTTCTTCTTCTTCTTCTTCTATTACTACTACTACTACTGCTGCTGCTGCTACTACTATTACTTCTACTACTAACACTAATAATATTAATACACATTCTGTAATTTATTCTCTTCCAGCCCTTCCGCATTTTCCTGAATATTTCTTCTTCTTCTTCTTTTTCTTCTTCTTCTTCTTCTTCTTCTTCTTCTACTACTACTACTACTACTACGCATGTTTTGTAATTAATTATTCTCTTCCTTCGTTTCAGGTTTCTCCCCATTCTTTATTCTCCATATTCTTCGTTTTTCTTCTTCTAGTTCTTTTGATTATCATAATAATAATAATAATAATAATAATAATAATAATAATAATAATCCATTTGTGTCCATTTTTTTTTTTTTTTTTTTTTTTTTTACCCTAGGCATCCCATATCTCTGTCGGTGCGTGTATATGTACATGTTTGCTAATCTCTCTCTCTCTCTCTCTCTCTCTCTCTCTCTCTCTCTATATATATATATATATATATATATATATATATATATATATATATATATTGAATGTACATGTAGATGTGTCCACACTGACAGGGATCATACTGTATTATATCTGTTTTCTGTTTTGTTTTTTTTTTTGTGTTTTTTTTTTTTTTTTTTTTTCATGGCTACAGGTGTAATTTTCCTACAATGCTCTGCCCTTTGTCTATCATCTCTTTGAGTGAAAATTCTAAAACATATCTTTCAGCGGCAAGTAGGTTGAGAGATGACCGGAAAAGTATAACTTTTATTCCCTTGCTCCTACCCCTCTGTTTAATGAATTCTTCGATATTCCCCCCTACCAATCTGTAGTATAAGTCCAGCCTACCCCATAAAATTTGATAAGTATCTGTCGTTGGCGACGGAAAATTGAACATTTGTGGAGAGTCACTTGTGCCATGCTCCGAAGTTGTAAGAAATGGTAAATGTAGCATCTTTGAGTGATACTTTTCCTTTAGTTTGATATGATTGTAAATCCTAATGTCTCAAGTTAATTCCTTGCTTTTCAGTTCCCTTTTCTCTCCTCTAATATATATATTTTTTTTTTTTTTTAACTTGTATTTCAAGTTTTAATCCACACCCCCCAGACCTTAAGCGGACACCCGTGTTCATTTTTTTTTTTTTTTTTTTTATGTCTATATACTGAAATCTAATTATCCCACTTGGAGGTGTCTCTCGGACTTATACTAAGTTAAAACTTAGTATTATCTACCCAACTGAATACCATACACTGTTATGAACTTTTAACTTCGATATATTAATAAACCCACTATCTCAAATCTGGTCTTGCTCTTGGACCTTCTTCAAGTCTCGTCCTGAAGCTGGTAATCTGAACAAAATTACCCCTTGGCGGTCAAGGTTAAAACGCATCTCTACCAATTTCAATGAATACAAATAATATCTCATACCGGATCGGCCGTCAACCGGGACAACAAGGGCCGCGTGCCTCAGAGAGGAACCAGTCTGAGGTCGAAAAGTCTGTCACTGGAACAAACTCTTCCACACACGAAGAGACACTAGGTCACCAAACCCGGATTATCGCCAACCTTGGACCAAGTGTCTCAATGCCAAATCGACTAGTAAAAATGAAACGAACGAAATGGAGCCGCGAAGAGTATCGACAAGTTATGACATCCTTTTTCACTGCACTCGAAAACCCAGCAAAGAACACCACCAATCAAACATACCAAATATGGAGAAATATGGTGGGAAATCCAAACATGTTTGCCAATGTCCGAAGAGATATCATGCGAAACAACAGACTCTCAAAGGCAGAAATAGATAAGATAAAATTAGATATAAGACAAAATACTATGACCCATCACTCAAACTCTGTTGAGACGAATGTTGAGATAAAGAATGCGACAGAGGATGAGGTGGACGCTAAATCGAATGAAATACGAAATCATCTCCAAGGAAATTAAACCGAAGATTCTACCTTAGACACAACCTCTAGTTCTCCAGAAATTGTCACTGAAGATGACTCCAGGTACATTAATTTAGAATTCCTTGAAAACCACGAAGCTGAAATCACCGAAGCGAAAAATGACGTCATCCAAGTACTCAGCAGAGTAACTTTCATACAATTGTCAGACAGAGACCAGCTCCCAAAAATCCATATGACAAATCCCAACAAGCACATCGTGAAAATATACAATGCTGCCCTGGAAACACTGTTAACAGATAAACCACCGGGAAACATAACAGAAGTTAACAACGTCATATACGCAACAGCTCTAGCAGCGACTCGGAAGCTTGGTGTCAAGACAATAAATAAAATTAACAGACACAGAGAACCAGCTTGGAAAACCAAACTGATACGAGAAATAAAACAAATCAGATGTGAGCTGTCTATATTAGATGAGCTCACCAGTATCCCTCATATTTCCACACGTAAATCCAAAAAGATCAAACGGAAATATAGCATTAAATCCCTAATTGATATTCCATCGATCAAGGAAATGCTGAAACAGAAACTTCAGCTAAAAGCACAGAGAACAAGACGATACGAGAAATGTTGTAGATTCTATCGCCAAAATAAAATATTCCGAACAGATCTTAAGAAATTTTACAGGGAAATTGGAAAAACGCCTATACATGTCGAAACGCCACCATCGATTGATAATGTACAGACATTTTGGGAAAATATTTGGAGCAACCCAAAGGAATGTAACCCAAATGCAGAATGGATACGGCGTGAAGAAGAACGACTGCTGGATACACCTCTGCAAGAATGGGTAAATATATCCACAGATGATGTTAGGCAAGCACTAACGAAATCCCAAAAATGGAAATCCCCAGGAAATGACAAGTTGCCCAATTTCTGGCTGTATCATCTCTCATCTACCCATGGCATACTTGCAAAAACATTATCAACGCTTGTAAATAATCCCAATAAAATCCCGGAATGGGTTACTGAAGGTATTACATACCTCATACCAAAAGCAACTGAAACAGACGACCCGAAATATTATAGACCGATAACATGTCTTTCCACAACGTATAAGTTGATCACGTCTGTACTGACGAACCGTACTTACTCCTTCTTCGAAACAAACAGCATTCTCCCGCTGGAACAGAAGGGATGCAGTAGAGGTTCATATGGCTGCAAAGATCAACTTCTGATAAATAAAATGATCCTGGAAAATTGCAGGAGACGACGCAGAAATCTCAGTGCAGCGTGGATTGATTATCGTAAAGCCTTTGATAGTGTTCCACATTCTTGGATCCTTAAGGCTTTGGAAATGTACAAAGTCTCCCCTGTGGTATTAAACTTTCTTAAGCAGAGCATGGGGATGTGGAACACAAAACTATACCTTAGGCACACAGGGGGGAATGCCATATCAAACCGTCTGAATATCCGACGTGGAATTTTTCAAGGAGACTCTCTGTCTCCCCTTCTGTTTTGTTTATCCTTAACCCCTCTTACACATGAACTGAACAACAGTAGCTATGGTTACAAAATAAATAAGAAAATTTTCAATCACCTACTATACATGGATGATCTCAAACTCTTTGCCAAAGACGACAATGAGTTGAAAGGCCTCCTCAATATTGTAAAATACTTTAGTGACCACATAGGTATGGACTTCGGATTAGATAAATGTGCAAAAGTAACATTTAAGACAGGGAGAATTACAGAAACACCCTCAATAGATTTAGATTTTGTCACAAAGATTAGGGAATTGGAGCATGAAGAAGCTTATAAGTACCTAGGAATTAGCGAAGGAGATGGCATACAGCACACCCAAATGAAAGAAAAAAATAAGAAAAGAGTACTACAGGCGTGTACGTCTGATACTAAATACTGAACTAAACTCAAAAATAGAATAACAGCTATAAACACATTGGCTGTCCCAGTGGTGCATTACAGCTTTAATGTCCTTAACTGGACCATAGCTGAAATTAAGCGAATGGACGCCAAAACGAGAAAGCTTCTCACTTGCTATCGCATGCATCATCCCAAAGCTGATGTTGATCGTCTGTATGTGCCCAGATCCGAAGGAGCCAGAGGATTAGTTCAACTAGAACTGTCCTACAAAACTACAACAATTGGCCTCCAAAAATACTTGGAAACTACAGAAGACTGGATGATGGTATGCGTCAAGGAACATGAACGTAGTAAGCGTCTTTACTCCGGAATGAAAGAAGCCAACAAATTCAAACTGGAGCTTCAAATGGGCGTAGAGATGCAACTACAGCACAATACACCGGCTGAAACTGCAAAATACTTGAAAAAGACAGCAAAGACGAATGCAACCGACCAGATACAGAAGCGATGGCAAGATAAACCGCTTCATGGCCAATACTCTGCCCGTATCAACCAAGCTGATGTAGACAAAACCCGTACCCATCAGTGGCTACGCGGTGCAGGGTTGAAAGCGGAAACTGAAGGTTTTATCCTTGCTGCGCAGGACCAATGCTTGCTAACTAGGAATTATCAAGCACATATACTAAAATATTGTGTCAGCGCAAAATGCAGATTCTGTGATAAATATCCAGAAACGATTGATCATCTTGTATCAGGTTGCACGATGTTGGCACCCACTGAATATAAAACCCGACATGACAGAGTGGGCCAATATCTGCACTGGAAAATCTGCAACTTCTACGGGAAGGAAACTGAAAGAAACTGGTACCAACACCACCCAGACCCAGTTACGGAGATAGGACCTGTTACAATTCTATGGGACTACACTATTCACACTGACAGAAGAATCAAGGCCAACCGCCCAGATATTGTTATTAAAGACCACAAACA
Organism: Acanthosepion lycidas; assembly: GCA_963932145.1. Classification (NCBI taxonomy): domain Eukaryota; kingdom Metazoa; phylum Mollusca; class Cephalopoda; order Sepiida; family Sepiidae; genus Acanthosepion; species Acanthosepion lycidas. The sequence continues at coordinate 85,326,544 of OZ010583.1, forward strand.
AAAACGGTGCCTCCTTATTGATATGGCAGTCCCTGCTGACTGCAATGTATCTTTGAAGATATTCAAAAAGCTGTCAAAATACAAGGACCTTCAAATAGAGGTCTCGAAAATGTGGCATATGGGAACATCAACAATCCCTGTTGTAGTTGGAGCCCTAGGACTGGTTGGAAAAGATTGCAGTAGACTAATTGCAGGGATTCCTGGAAGCCCATGCCTCAAGGAGATACAAAAAATGTTCTGACAAGTACAACCCACACTTTACGAAGGGCTCTATCTATGTAATTATTTTATTTTATTTATTTTTTTTTTTTGTCAGTGAAAAGTGTCATGATGCCATTTCTAACCTTAGGTCCCTGGGTGGGACCCGGAAAGAAATGTGTAAACGCCAGAAAGCAAAGAAAATAAAAATGATAATAATAATAATAATAATAATAATAATAATAATAATTATTATTATTATTATTATTATTATTATTATTATTATTATTATTATTCATTTTCAACTTTTTCTTGCAATTTCTATAATTAAAATTCCTCTTTCTCTATCTTTGTGTTGTTCTAATTTCTATAATTATTAAATTTCTTCTTCTTCTTCTTCTTCTTTACTATAATTAATTCCCTTCGTTCAGTTTCTCTTCTTTCATTTCTTCCTCTCTTTCTATAACTATTATACCTATTTTTGTTTTCTTCTTGCAATCTTTGTAACACATAACAATTCCTTTTTTTTTTTCAGCAGGAGGAAGCACCAATTCCACGTCTTTTAACCTCATAAATCAAATCTACCTGTATTCATTCAGACTGTCAGGAAATAACTGAGCGGCAAATTAAGCTTACCGTACACCTAATAGGTTAGCTTGGATTCCTCGCGACTCGAAGAGGCTTTATTTCAATGAAATAATGTCAAGAATCAAAAAAAGTGAAAATATTAGTAAGAATTAAGTTTGTTTATCAGAAAACAATCACTTCGTACTGATCTAGGATCGCAAAAAGTGATAAAGGAAACTTCATTATATTCCTATTTGAATATGGCATTTTTTTTTTATTTGTGAAATAATTCTAAGGTTGTATTGGTTTCTTGAAAAATACGTTCACGTCTTACGGAAGAACTGATTACTATATTCTGTTTTCTACAGATCTACCGTTGGAATAGATTCTTTCAGTTGTAAACTATGAATACAATTTTCGCTTACTGGTTTACGATGCTACCGCTAAATAATTACTTAGGAAGTTTTTTATATTTTTAATACGTAGTTATAGATACTCCTCCACAAAGTTTTTTTTTTTTTTTTATCTGGCCCATAGCCCTCTGTTCTATTAATTTTGTTACTTGTCCGTTTAAGGAGTTCAATATCTATAAATGTGCCGGAATGTGAGTTATTATTTTTTGTTTTCTGGCCTTATTTCTGTGAGTTCAAATCATACTTGAATTAATTGCTGCTAAGATTAGTCACCTTTTTTTTTTGTTCACAACAGTATTCTTCTTCTTCTTCTTCTTCTTCTTCTTCTTCTTCTTCTTCTTCTTCTAGTTCTCACAGCCGACTATAAGGTTGGTGCAAAAATAAAATCGTTTTTTGACGTATTTTTTAACGTCAAAAAACGATATTATTTTTGCACCAACCTAATACTAATACGTATTCTTTTTCATTAAAATTTTTAACTAATTTCCTTTCTTCATTCCCTACATCTTCTATAATGTATACATTTAATATTTCATCCAAAATCATTCTCTAGTTCTTTTATTTCAACAGATTTCATTTTCTTGTTAATAATAATAATAATAATAATAATAATAAGTTCTTTTTCTCTTCTTCTTCTTCTAATTATTATTATTATTATTATTATTATTATTATTATTATTATTTTTCTTCTTCGTCTTCCTCGTATACTTCCTTTGTTCTTTTTTTTTCTTCGTTTCACTTTCCTTCTTTACTTGCATCTATTCCATGTTCTTCTTTTTTTTCTTTTTCTACATCTTCATAGCATCATTATTCATATTTTTCTTCTTCGTCTTCGACGTATTCTTTGTTTGTTCTTCTTTTACTTCTTTTTCTTTTTCATCTGATTCTTCTTTCTTCTTCTTCTTCATATATTTTTTCTTCTTCTTCTTCTTCTTCTTCTTCTTCTTCTTCTTCTTCTTCAGGACCCGCCTCTTTTTAATCTTCTGTTTCTTCCTCATTTTCTTCTGCTGCTTTTGCCTCGTCCTCCTCCTCCTCATTATCATATTTTCCTTTTCATTCTGCAGCTATTGCCATGTTCTTCTCTTTATTCTTCATTTCTTTTTCTTCTTCTGATTGTGCTTCTTATTCCTCTGATAGTATTACTAGTATGACTTCATGAATATCTATGTTCGCACCACATATCTTGTATATACTGCTGGACATTACATATGAGTAATTCTTCTAAAAGTAAGAATGGTGTTGTGATTCCCAGGATTTAAAATAAGAACGTAAAAAAGTAAAATTATTGAAGATTCGCAAATATAAGGAATAAGAAAGAAGACGCCCTCGTCAGAATGACTTCAATTTCTATTATTTTACTTCTTTTTAATTAAAAACGTTCAGGACCAGTTCCTAAATAATTTTCACTTTTATATAATTCAAATGCGTTCGTTTTGAGTAAAATGTCCGAATAATTTCCTAGGTTATATAGCGAGTAAATCTGCTTCGTGGCATGTCTCAGGGCAATGTGAGTGCTAATTCGCGATGTCCGTCTCATCTCCATATAATATGCGTCAAGTTGTATTGAGCTCGATAGAACTACCATTAAGACAGATTCCATGAACTGACCTATTGTGCAACGCTCGAGTTGGATTGCCTTTTGCAAGAGTAAAGGTCGTCAACCTTCCTGTTATTTACCCATGGCTGAAGGAGGGGAGTGAAGGACATTAATGTCTTCTTTTCTCATCTGTGCCTTTCATGGTGTAAAGTCATCTTCGTACGTTAATAAAAGAAACACGGGACACAGTCTCTCATAAATTGTTTACTAAATTGAGTAAATTTAGAGTTCGTCACCTGCTGTCGGTAAATGTGAGTTTAGACCTGGGGCCATCTCCGCACGTGGATACTAAACCTCACAAGAATGAGATATTCCATTGTGCGAGTATTTATATATCTTTGGCTCATATGGTGTTTCACGAGTCGTGCACATGTCTACAAGTCTGGAGATCAACATTGGTTGAATTGAGGAACTGTATTAAGTGGGATGGAGGAAATATCTGGGGTCAATCTGCTGATTCACATTGATTCTCTGAAGATCAGTGACTGCAAAGTATATATTTTAACATAATCTGAAGTGACTCATATAATAGGGTGCAATAATATGTAATATTAGCCGAGTAACTCGGCGTTGCCCGGGTGTACATGACTGTAATTGTATAACCACACCTCTCTGTATACCCCTACCCTGTCTAGAAATGTCTGCTGCGTCCCTGCATGCACGCATCATCCGTTGCTATACTAAGCTACTCTCCACCTCATCTTTTTTGCGGTATGTTCTACACAAGTGTTTGATTGTTCTTAAGAAAGGAATTTCATCGATATAACGTTCTTGTGTGGCCGTTACTCCGGGTTAATTGTTCCAATGTTTTAAATATTTAGTAAATTTCTTATGGCCGTAAGAAATTTGAAATAGTAATAGGACAAAAATAGGAGTGAAGTGTCATAGATTAATTCACATGCAAGTGCAAACTCATGAGACCACACATCCTTCTTCGCACATTTACTACAAAAGCTGGGGTTCATAAGAAGTTCTTCGAATTTTTTCCCTTTTAATGCTTCAGTAATCCTTCTAAAACAAACTTTGAATCAAAGATTGTACGAATGCCGATCTATCATGGAATCATATCAAGAAACTATTTGCTAAATGGCAAAAGCCGATTTTGGATCTATTTTTTCGACAATTTCGTCTACTTACTGAAATAATCTAAACCAAACATTCATGCATGACAATTTCTTTGCCATATCTAATTTGCATGGCACCTTTGAAAAGCACCGGATGAAAAACCAGGGTGTTATGACAGAAAAAAAACAGGCATTTTTGAAGAGTTTTTCGTATTTTTTCGTTATACACGAGGAAGAAAGCAGGATTAATACCAGGCTATTTTATTTCTTGCAAGATGGCAATTTTTTTGCGACATGATTGAAGGAAATCGGACAAAAATAATTTAAGTTTTTGTTTTAAGTAGTACAAAAAAACAGATTTTTTTCCGAGATTTATCCCAAGCTCAGGAGATTTAAATGATGATCTTGACCTAATTTAATAAATTTGTAATAGGTATGTATAATTTCATCGAAATCGGTGGAAAAATGTGGACGTGCATAAATATCACACACACGCACATAGACACACAAAGAGACACACACATGCAGATATCTTCTTTTTTATAGATATAAATAGTATATATTATTGTAAAATAGTATCCAGGCAGAATGCAGCAAAATCATGATTCAGATCCCTCTTGAATTCTAATCTATTGCGCCCACTGTAGGGATAAGTGTGAGATGCCACTGTGAGAGAGAGGGGAAACCCGTTGACACCCTCTGAGGGCATGGGGAGATACCAATATGAGAACAGAAGAAGTTGGGAAGACGAAAGGCTTCCAAGAATGGAAAATAATAAAATTTTCCTGACCGAAAACAAAGAAGTGGATTGTGGGTTTAGAATTATCAAGGAACCTCAAACCCCAACAAGCCCACTCCGGTTTTGGTCGGCGTCCATATAAGCAGAGTCGCAGCGAGTGAAAAGCAGTTGAGTTCGAGTTCAAGTTCGCAGTTAGGGCTGAAGACAGACAGGCAAGCAGTTGCAACCGCCTAGAAGAATCTGACTAAGATTCGCGCAAATTCCGAACTCAATTTCTAACCAAGAACAATTTATTTTTGAAGTACGACTTAGACTCACACCACCAAAACAAGTTTTACGAATATCGCCTGAAGATACACCAAGAACCAGTTTCTTAAAGAACAAACAACTTAAGATGTTAAGACTCGCCTAACAAACACAAAGTGTCACGAATCCATATAGCGGGTTGGGAAGTAGACGCAGTCCTGTATTCAGCAACCAGATATAAAATATTGTTATCCTTTTTAACACATTTGAATTTTTCGAGTTATTATTTTATTTTCTTTTACATATACTTGTGCGATATCGCCCTTATTCCAACTCGACTTGCATTACGGCCTGGCGACTGATTGATTTCGTCTGCCTAAGATCAATTCACAACGTGGGTAGGTTAGACTGGAAATCAAAGCAGTTACTTCGGTAACCAGACGTTGGAAGCGAGTTGGGAACGACAGGGCTGATACTTAATCTAACCAGATTCCCATTCGAATCACCAAAAGGTTAGAACGTCACATTTGGTGCCGCGACCAATACTAAACCAGTTGGTCGTCACAGGACATCGTAGCACGACGGACGCGGCAAGGCAGACGTCACATTTGGCGCAGCGACACACTCTTAATATCCTTCTGGACTCACCCCCACATACCCTAGACAAGCTAATGGCTTTCTGTGTGGCCACTGTCCACACCCCGTCTGACACACTGATAGCTTTTGGTAATTCCGTGTTTGCTAATACCTCAACTTCTCTTAATTCCATCTTTCTTCCCTTCAAATAATTCTAGTATGCACATTTTGTGGTTACCAGCTATATAGATAGGGCTTAACGATGTACATGTCCTTAGAGCATAATTTCTACACTTTCTAGCTTCTTCAGCTGTTAGAAACATGAATTTTGTTCTACCCGAATTTAAAGCTATGTATTCTGTTTCCATCTTGTACCTTGCTACCATTCCCAAACCTTGATTTCTTCTGGGGTAAGGAATAGGTAAATTTATAACCTGGTATATCTCGAATATACTCTCTCTATCTAACAACGAAACAGACATCATAACCAATAGTCGTCTATTTTTCAACAAGGTCAAACATCCCAGTGCATTATAATATTCCCACAATTCTTTGGTGAGATCCACTGGCAGTCTTAAATGGTGGGGTAACTTGGCCTGTATTCCGAGTAGCACTTCCATTAGATGACTCGGGTTTACTATGCTTGGGGAGAGGTGTCCCAATGACAACATGTCTAATTGCGCTCTCACATGTTCCAGCAAGGTCGTCAACGACTGACTAGTTTGTCGTACCTTATTCGTAATTGCCATTAGTTGGAAATATCTTTGCATGAATCCACTCATTTCCTGTAATTCTATCATTATAGTTTCTGTAACATTAATTAACTCTTGTCTCAACCCTGCCAGGTCATTTATTAACCAATTAATTCTGGCACTATTCTTGGCCACTTCCAACATTCTCACATTTAATATTGTCACACTCTTTGTTGCCACTTGAGCTAGCGTCCTCTGGTTTATTTCCACTTCTCCCATTTTCCTTCTTATGAATTTAACGTCATCTTCAGTCACTGTTCCAAACAGGACATTTAACGCTTTACCTACAATCGGAATTACCGATATTGTTCCCCGCATCTGCAGTAACTCTATGCCCTTCAGTTAATTTTGCATGTCCCTTCATTGAGCCTCTGTCATAGTGGCCTCCGATTCTAGGGAGTGTAATAATCTGAGATATCCTTTTTCCTTGGAATAATCTTGCCCTACCTTCAACCGGGCTGTATCCAGCTGCGTTAGCTCATTTCTTAGTTTATTTAGTAGCGACTCGTATGGTTTTAAATCTATCACAAATGTGATCAACCATTTAGACCTGGTTATTATTACTTCACTCGTCTTTTTAAAAATGGTATTTCGGCTGTGCTTCCAAGGTTCTGCCATCGTCACCATCAGTGTGGCTACCATTATCATCATCATCATTTTTATTCTTCATAACCATTCGGTCTTGTTCAATTCTTCACTCAATTATTCCATAATTTCTTACTAAGTTTGTAATCCTTCAGCTCTTCCCTCCGCTAACTAGCTCCTAGCAAACAGAATGGTCCGGACAGGTGCGTGGGGCTACTAGTTCAAAGGCCGTACTTCATGACACCACTGTTAGCCAGTCAGCAATACCAATAATCTTCTTCCGTCCTTCGTGAGGTGCAGCTCGCAACTCTATCCCCTCCATCCACATCCACCACAGTCAGCCAGTAGGTTTTTGGATGATCCAGTGTCGTTATCTGTCGACACCGATTGCTTCTATTCTGCACCGCTTTCTTTGTTTCACTGAGACTTGGGGTTCTTCACCCTTCTCAATCTCATCGTCAGAGGTAGTTCTTGCTCGACCTCTAACCTTCCCTCGGTGTTTAATTCCCTCTACCTAAATGGCTCTCCTGACCACATGTCCAACGTTTTACTTTCCTACTTTTTAACTGGGCCACCCTCCCTCTTAATTCTGGAGTGGCCCGCTGGCTTTTCCCTGGTTTTGTCTTTTGGGCTCGGCCTTCTTTAACGATATCGGTGGGGCACCTTTTCTTAACCTGCACCACTTGGCCAGGTGTCCCCTCTTCCCACATCTAGTACATTTATCCTGTTCGAAGTCTTGGGGCAAACCCAGTTATTTCGCTACTCTGTGGTCCTCATATCCACATGTCCAGCAGTCCAACCCGTATCGACCCGGCGTGGGCTTATAGAACCCATGCCTTGTTGACCAAGCCTTTCTTGTGGGATCATCTTCCCACACCTCAGGCTCATCCACCTCTAGCTTGACCTTCCAATTCCACGCGGGGGTCTTCCTCCTTCCCCCTTTCTTCCGGCCTCTCGACTTAGCTCTTGCTTCTTCCCACCTCTTTTTACCTTGTCCCAAACTCCTTGGCTCTCTTTGGCCAGCGCCACTGCTGCCGATAATCTTAGCGGTCCTTCCTTCAACACATCGTGACGAACACGCTCGTCACTGAGCGCTTCCACATACAGATCATCCAACTGGGCCAGCATGACCGCATTATTTCTCACTACCGCTGGGAAAGCTAATGACGACAGCTTCTCCGTTCGGGTCCCAAATTCTCCAGGGGTTTCGTCCCTCAGCTGCGTCAACTTCAGGAGGGCTCTCATGGCCTCCCTCACCATCCCCTCGTCAGCGAACTCCTGAGTTAATAATTCTTCTAACCTTTCCCATGTCAAGTAGGGCTCACTGGCTAAGAGTCCTTTTATAAACTCAGACGCTTTCCCTCTGGTGGCATCATACGCCAAATAAAGGGTTTCTTGGTCTGAGAGTCCATATATTACGCGGCTCTTATCCAAGACTGCCAGCCAATTCTTAAAATCCCTTTTACTACCGTCAAACGCCGGGACCCTCGGTCCACCCAACAATCCTCTCAGGTCTGCTGGCAATTCTTGTTCAACTCCCTCTTCATCTATGTCTACACTATCTGGCTCGTAGTCAGACATATTTAACACAGCAAAAGAAAACAATCTGAGCAGCAACAATCGAAATTGGGAGATCAACCGAAAATAAAGTGTCCTACCTGACAGACGATTTCCTGTTCGTTCTTCTCAGGTTCCGGGTTGTCGTACTAGAGTATCTGGAACCGTATGGTTATAGCCAACCAAAGTCCTTTGGTTCCCACTCTAGTCTGTTTCAGGTTGAATCCTTGAGACGCCGTGCGTTGTCCTGGTCGAAATTTTTCTGCAATTCTTGTGGCGGCGGCTGAACCAGGGTCTTATCCTGCTGTCACGGCACCAATTGTGACGTGCCTCGGTGTCGCTACGCCAAATTTGACGTCTGCCTTGCCGCGTCCGTTGTGCTATCCTGTCCTGTGACGACCAACTGGCTTGGTATTGGTCTCGGCACCAAATGTGACGTTCTAACCTTTTAGTTATTCGGATGGGTATATGGCTAGATTCGGTATCAGCCTAGTCGTTCCCAGCTCGCCTCCAACGTCTGGTTACCGAAGTAACTGCTTTGATTTCCAGTCTAACCTACCCACGTTGTGAATTGTTCTTAGGCAGACGAAATCAAACAGTCGCCGGGCCGTAATGCAAGCCGAGTTCGATCAAGAGTAACACCGCACAAGTATATGTAAAATAAAAAAAAATAATAACTCGAAAGGTTCAAATATGTTTAAAAAGGATAACAGTATTTTATATCTGGTTGCTGAATACAGGACATCGTCTTCTTCCCAACCCGCTATATGGATTCGTGACACTTTGTGTTTGTTAGGCGAGTCTTAACATCTTAAGTTGTTTGTTCTTTAAGAAACTGTTTCTTGGTGTATCTTCAGGCGATATTCGTGAAACTTGTTTTGGTGGTATGAGTCTAAGTCGTTCTTAAAAAATAAATTGTTCTTGGCTAGAAATTGAGTCGTGATTTGCGTGGAATCATTCGGCCAGGTTTCTGCATGGCGGGTGCAATTCCAACTGCGAACATGAACTCGAACTTGAACTGGTTTTCACTCGCTGCGACTCTGCTTATATGGACGCCGACAAAAACCGGGGTGGGCTTGTCAGGGTTTGAGGTTCTAAACCCAGAATCAACTTCTTTGTTTCCGGTCAGGAAAATTTTATTATTTTCCATTTTTGGAAGTATTTCGTCTTCACACCTTCTGTTCTCATATTGGTATCTCCCCATGCCCTCAGAGGGTGTCAACGTGTTTCCCCTCTTTCTCACAGTGGCATCTCACACCTATCCCTTCAAGGGGGCGCAACAGGCCTCCCCTCCTTCTTCACATGATTACCTCCGCCTAACGCTCATGTCACCATTCAGCCTCGGTTTAAAAAATCTTGCTCAAAGAAAAAAAATTATCTTCCTTTTTCTCTTTTCGTTTTCTTTTTCTTTTCTTTCTCTGTCTTTCCTTCCGCCCAACCACAAACCCTTGGAGTTTTATCTTAGCCACATGTCACTTGGACTTTATCACCCGGGGCCTTCGCCAAACAAGTCGGTGGTCAATTGGACGTATTTGCATTCTTGGTGCCAATTACTGATCCGATAGTTTCGCTATCATAGCCAGCTCCGATAATAACCAGATAATCCTCTCAATGATATTCTGCATATAGACAAAGGCTTAATCTTTACTTCATGGTGGTCAGCGGACATTTTTGTTTTACTCGGACAGTGCGTGCTTAATTAATTTTTCTTTTTATCTCTTTAGAATTCTGCGGGAGGTCTCTTGCCCAACTTGAAAAAATCTTTTTTTATCATTGCCATGGGCAGATTGGATATATCTTACTCGCCGCCCCGTAACATAAATCAGATTAAATTCTGTGTTTTACCTTCTCGACAATGGAAATAAAAATCGTACCGACTTTCCTTCTGTTGTTAATTATGTACATTTTGTTTCAATTTTTTCTCTTTCTGTTTTTAAGTATGTACATTTTGTTTCCATCTTATTTCTTTTTTTTGGTAATTATGTACATTTTGTTTCAATTTTGTTCCTTTCTGTTTTTAATTATGAATATTTTGTTTCAATTTTGTCTTTTTCTGTTGTTAAGTATGTATATTTTTTTCAATTTTGCTTCTTACTGTTGTTAAGTATGTACATTTTGTTTTAATTGTGTCTCTTTCTATTAAGTATGTATAATTTTTTTCAATTTTGTTCTTTTCTGTTGTTAATTATGTACATTTTTTTCAATTTCGTCTCCTTCTGTTGTTAATTTATATTTTGTTTCAATTTTGTTCCTTTCTGTTGTTAAGTATGTATATTTTGTTTCAATTGTGTCTCTTTCTGTTGTTAAGTATGTATATTCTGTGTCCATTTTGTTTCTCTCTGTTGTTAATTATGTATATTTTTTTCAATTTTCTTCCTTTCTGTTGATAAGTATGTACATTTTTTTCAATTTTGCCTCTTTCTGTTGTTAAGTATGTATATTTTGTTTCAATTTTGTTCCTTTCTGTTGTTAAGTATGTATATTTTTTTCAATTTTGTCTCTTTCTGTTGTTAAGTATGTACATTTTGTTTTAATTTAGTTCCTTTGTGTTGTTAAGTATGTATATTTTTTCAATTTTTTCTTTTTCTGTTGTTAAGTATGTACATTAGTTTTAAATTTTGCCTCTTTCTGTTGTTAAGTATGTATACTTTTTTTTCGATTTTGTTTCTTCCTGTTGTTAAGTATGTACATTTTCTTTTCCATTTTGTTTCTTTGTTTTGTTAATTTCCTACATTTTGTTTCAATTTTGTTCCTTTCTGTTGTTAAGTATGTACATTTTGTTTCCATTTGCATTTTTTCTATTTTATTTTAGTATTAATGCAAACATTTTGCAAAGGTATATAAACTATCGGTTGAACAGACGTGTAGAAATGATCCTATAATTTTGGAGTTCAGCCTGTCTGAAAAAAAGATTGTTCTGAATTCCTTGGTCCTACGCTATTTTGGATCTTTATTAAAAATCTCCCCAATGTAATCCGTTCCAAACTAGTTATTTATGTAGATGACTAAAACTTTTCCTCGTGTCTCAGTAGCAAATCCAACAGATCTGGCAAAGTAAACCTAGCAACGAAAAATACATACCATCAGTGATTAACTGGGGCAAGAAATGGTTTGTAAATTTAGACGCCTCCAAAACAAAACTGCTTTCATTTAACGACCACAGTGAAACACTTCTGCCTTCCATCAGCATGGTTGATGTTAGTTTCCAAGAGAGATTCTTTTCCTTGACGTTTTCCACTGACAGGAAATAAAGCGACTATATCAAATTAATTGATTCGTCTACTGCAAGAAAGGTTTGGTTACTGAATGGCGCCAGAAGATTTTTCGCGTCCAAGTCCATCTTGCACATTCAGAAATATACCAATAATCTTTGCATTGATCATTGTTGCTATATCTGGTCTGGTAATCCTGATATAAATTTCCAGATTCTTGATAAAATTAAAATAAGGAACCGTAGTATAATCGATTCTTACCAGTCATCAATAGTTTAGCTACTTTGTCACCCAACTAACATGACTTTCCATTGTCTACAAATATTTCCATGGTCACTGCTCTGAACAACTTTATTTCCCTGGTGCACGAACTACATGAATTTAAGCGTTCTAATAGATTGGCATCTATGTCCCACCGTTTTACAGTGGAAATAGCTAAATGCAGTCACCACTTATTTTCTCGTACTTCCCACCTGTGGATCTCCCTTCCCTTTCCTTGCTTCATTGATAACAACTGTCTGAAAAAACAGAAATGAAACGTCGCCATCTTGAAGTCTGTTAATTTTTTTTTTTTGTCAAACTTCTCTGTTCTAACCCTTCTCATTCTCTTTCGCTTACAATCCCTGTAACCCCTTGTGTGCTAGTGACATTACCACCTTGCTTGGGGTTGAAATAATTAAGAAAAAAATTTGGCAACGAGAAAAGCCTCTAGTTTTCTTCCCAAGAATTCATCGCGATTCTTGGATAATACAGAACTTTCGTGGGGAGACATGATCACCTTAGTCCATAAGAGAAACATCATTAAAATGTAATATTTTTAAAGCATTACTCTATTCAAATAGGTTCAAATCGAATGCACTGTCTTTTAATTAAAAGACAACTAATAAAAGATATGCTAATAGTAATATTAGCCGTTTCCTTGTAAGGAAACAGTTGGCATTGATTTATCGATGAACCAGATCTACTGACTGTTGAACCTTATATAATCTTTTTCTTCAAATAATTTTTCAGGAAAATAAGTTTCAAAAGTCCAGAAGTTATTATCGCTTCTTCCAGTATTGATGGGTGTTTCTTTCTTTTCCTTTTATTTAGGCTTACGTTCAAATAATTTCAAAGGACCAGTTAAGCAACGTTAAAACTGGTCACAACCTAGATAGGTGACCCTTAGTGAATAGCAGGTGCTGTACGCTTAGTTGTGCATGTGGTGTAGTGGATAATATCGAGTTCCAATTCCAGATGAAGTCGTTATATTCACTTACGGGCAAAATACTCCTGGTGAATATATGAAAACAAATATTCCCCCAGCTATGGTTTATTAGTAATCATTTTTTCATCAGTATCACCCTAAGCAATGCAGTACAGTCGCCAAAATGCAAGGGATTGCAGCGTATGGAGGCAGTAGAAACAGAAGTATTTGTAATGCGCGGAAAGAGAAACTGGTAATCAGGAATACAGTAGATAGTGATTGATCTTGCATTTAAATTTTTGCAGATTAAAATTGGCTGAAAAGCACGAAGCCAAAAAGAAATTCCACAAGCGTGAAGTGCGAGTAAAGAAACTGATAGCATAGAACTTACGGCTAGATTAAATTGATAAAGCAGTAAACTCATAAAATATCGACGCCAGTCTCTTACTGCGATTAAATTCATAAAATATAGGTACCATAGTGATTGCCATGAAAGTGAGCGTAGGAAAGGCCCAGAGAAGCAACCTTACGGCCGTGTGCAAATGACTGGAGCTGACCAATGATATTAATAATTCTTTTTTTATGATCTTATCAAGGAGCTCCGGGTAAATAGTACAAGCACTGGGCTATATATGGCATGAATATTCTAAGGCAAACTTACAGATATGCATAACTGACTCCGGAGAAAAAGAAAATCTTACAATGTAAAAATATATTCTGGTTTGAAATAACCTTCAATGGTTTGATAAGCCGTAGAATAGAAATCAATCAAAAACATTTCGTTTTATTTGAAGTAGTGTGTTACGTCAACATTTTGATTACGTCATTATTTTATCTTCCTGATACTTGTGCTCTTGATCTTAGCTGTTGCTGCTGTTCAAAGTACTCAAGTGTTGTCGTTTCAGTTGTTTGGTAAAGTTCAGTTTTTGTGATTTTGTAACGCCAGTGGACCAGGTTCAAAGAAGTATGGTCTTCATCAAGCTCAATAGGCTTCCCTCATTCATTTTTAGTCATTGATCCAAGAAAGGAAAGCTGCTGTATACAAGAAACAGTTTATATATTTCTGAAAGTGTCTTGGTATCATTATATCCATATGAAAAGTTCATCGTTATCCAGAATTGTTCTCATCATTGGATTGAAAATCAAAACTCAAAGACCATCAGCCGTACTATTTTGTCAAGGAAAGTTCAAGATGATTAGCTCTGTACCGTTTGCAACGTCATGAGCGACACCTTATGATGTTTGGTGTCTGCTTTTGTGTCGATGTAGCACGCATTTCTTTAAGGTTGTCTTCCGTAGCCTTTTTCTGCCCAATGCCGCCCCAAAAGCTGTAGACCCGAACGCAATCTTTTGTGCTAAATGTCCGTTGTGCCTACAAAACTGTTTATCTACCCATTGATAAGGTTAATAGTTTAACCTGATATGTATCTAGTGACTTTGCTCTTGTAGAAATAAACTTGCGGACAAAAAAATAAAACTGCATCGTGAGTCTTTCTTTCACGTTTTTATTTTTTCTGGATAGGTTTTAGATTCCTTATACAGGAAGCGGTTGAAATACCTCCCACATATACCTCCCAGAACTACATCCCACAAAATAGTACGATATTAGCTAGAGGCTGACACTAATGCCTTAGCAGTATGTGGAAGGTATTTCTGGGAAGTATATGTAGGAGATAGTTCTGCCGCAAACTCTATTGGCTTTGATTATTTCAATTATTAGGTTAGTGCAATAATAATAATAATGACGTAATAATGTCGTTTTTTTTACGTTAAAAAAACTACAAAAAGCGACATTATTACGTCATTTTTTGCACCAAACTAATATTTAAGTCTCATTTTATTTTTTTATAGCTACTAAAGTTTGATTTTTTTCGAACGATACTAATTAAATTTTATTTTATTGTCGTTATGTTGTTGTAGGTAATCTAGTAGGATTTCTTTTTGTGTCTCCATTGGAAATTACTTCCTTTTTTGCTCGACTAATTTGATTGTTTACCGGCATATCAACTTCTTATGAGTCATTTAATGACGAAATATAATATTATTGAGAGCTTTGAAGTAATAAAAAATATTATATATGTTATTCTGCTCATACAATTGAATACATGGTAGATGATACTCAGCTTTCGTGTATATATATGTTAGTGTGGACATAATTACTAGAGGCGGTGATATGTGTGTTTTATGTTGTAGTTTTGTTGAAGTTATATTTTGGAATACAATTGGATTTAATTAAGAAATGGTAGGCTATTAATGAATTGGAAATATTATTATAAATATGTATTTTTATACTTTCATAGTGTTTTGTTTTTATTTGGGGTTCACAAGTGCCACCAACGCGGTGCAGGGTGGACCTAGGAATAGCAGCAATTAAGAGATGTTTCGGCGGTCCTCGAAATTTCGAATCGCGCGAACAGTAGTCTCGCTTCCAGGAGGTTTTTGATATTGTCTCCTTTCTAGGTTTGAGTGTGTTGTTTAAGCAAGTGGCGTTTTTATTCTTAGAATCTTTCTACAGCAAAATGCTGCCTAAGATATTGCCGTCTGTCTTTCTGGAGGATAATGGTTTTGATGGAAGGAATCTGATATACAAGAGCCCAATAATAAGAAATAGAGCAATAATATCACGAAGGTGACTTACATGTTCAACTTAACTTCCTGAATCAGAGTTTCACAGAGATGGCATCCGCTCGTTACGGTGGTTTGTAGTACAGTGTGCGTCTGTGATTGTGTATGTGTGCATGCATGCACACACACACACACACATATATATATATATATATATATATATATATATATATATGTGTGTGTGTGTGTGTGTGTGTGTGTGTGTGTGTGTGATGTATAACTGTATCCCAAACAAAAGTGAATATGATGAGACAAGATGGGAAAATTTTTAATCAAAGACGCATTTCGCCGCTGAAAAAAGTTCTCCCTGGTTGCACCAGTCCTACGAAGCTGAGAAAGACAAAGCTATGTACTAGGTGAGTATTTTTTTTCTGTTTTTTTTTTTGTTTTGTTTTTTAGCTCTGAGAATTATTTGTTTTTTGTAAATCACATTAATTACTCTGGCTTATCATATGCATGTTCAAGCTTGACAGTTGTCTTGAGTCTCCATATCTCTCAATTTGTTTGTTGAACTGTGTATGTTTGTATACACATATATACCAAGGGACACAAACAGATGTGTAAAACATACATACACACAGTATATACATATATATGTACATTGTTATACATACATAGATACATACAGATATATATATATATATATATATATATATATATACATATATATATATATATATATATATATATATATATATATATATATATATATATATATATATATATAAATTTCTGTTCTTTTATGAGATATCGGAGGTCTCTGTGTTCATGTTTATATATAAGAAAAAAAACAAGATTCAAACAATATTAATAGTCTCCACATGCAACCGTTTAAGAAAATAATTTAAAACCACTTACAAGCAATCGATAAAAAGGCGCTTACGGCTATACCTCAATCATGCCTCTGCGACAATTTAAGATCAGACCAGAAAATTAAATTTTAACCATGAATAAAAGAAACAGACACACGCGAAGAAGCACCAGGCATATATGAATTCTTCTTAGAAAAAATTTAAAATTATCTATTATTTGGCATTCTCTGATATTTTATAATGAGAACTAATTTTGTTACTTTCTGTAGATTTTTTGTAAATTCTATTTTTTTGTTAAATCTTATTTACTAAGTCTTGTAAATGGTTATTTTATAAAGCTGCAACGTTATGTTTACAGTAGCGATGCGTATAATAGTCACCGACTCGGGAATCAAGATTTTTATCTAGACTTTTTCAGCTGAATTTAAACTCTCTTCCATAAATGGAACATTGGCGTCATACAATTCCTTTTCACTATTATAAATAAGTCTAATTTTTTCAAGTTTGTAAAATGGATCAATTCAGTATTAGCGTAAATAAAACCCTGAAATCTATTTTCAAAGAAGATCAGAAAATCTAAAAATGCCTTTAAAATCCTTTTAGCAATCATCAACACTTATAGAAATATTTTAAGTTGTCTCACGCAAAACGCCTTTACTACAATAAGCTGAATAAGAACAAATATTTGTGATCCGAAGTTAAGATATGGCGTATTTATTCTTCAAAAATGTCTACACGCATATGATCATTACTCTATGCTCTGGTAGGGGTACCTTGATGTAGTGGTTAGCAATCTTGTCTTGCTAGAACAATTCTGACTGAGTAGTTAGTTCGATCCTCACTTGGTGCCCCTACTTTCGGTCTTGTGCCACATCTAAGTAATGCTTGAAAAATCACTACTGTATGCTCTGATAGTTCGAAGTGGATGCTTATCTTGGTTGTTCTCTGTATTTCAGATTATACCAGTCAGATATGGGCCAATCGTGATACCCAGATGTTATTCAGATGACGGTCGTCTTCGAGTATAGAATCCAGAGGTTAGCAGTGAATATTTCGGAGGCAGTAGGAAAACGTAGTTCAGGTTAGCAGTGGATATCGCAGCAAAGTAGCAGAGCGTAGTACTTCCTTCTGTTCATCTACGCCTGACAAGTTGGTACTAGTCATTCGGGTAGGAAAACAAAACAGGCCGCCTTTATACACGACGGGTTGAATGTTCTACATTTTCTGATTGGTTAACCTTCTATTGGTGGACTATAAAGTGAGTCCAGGCATTTGGACTAACTAACTAGTTACGTATATATATACACAAAAAACTATAACAGTTTAGGGGATCATGTATCTTTATGTTGCCTGGCGAGGGAAATTTTTTCCCGCAGCAGTTTGCCATTACTTTCTGAGATAGACCAGTTGCCACCCAAGGATATAGAACCCGGTGTGTCCTGCTATTTACTGATAGTAGGGAGAAGAAGAAGAGGATTTATACGTTTCCCTATGGGTATAAACACGTAAGTGAGTGTAATGGATTCGATTGGAAAGTAAGTCAGTCTGTTATGTGTCATGAGTGATACACGCGTAGGTGATGATGTATCTTTCAATACATGACTAACGAGGCAGATTTTTTCCCGTAGTAGGTTGCCATTTCCTTTTGAGGTAGGCCATTTGCCATCGAAGGCTATAGAACCGTGTCTGTCCTGTTATTTAACCATAGATAGGGGGAGAAGAAGAGGATTCGTACCTTCCCCTATGGATATGAGCAAGTAACTGAATGTAATGGGTTCGATTGAAATTCCAACTCAGCCCCACCATTTCTCAATTCGAGTCGCTTATGTACTATCTACAAACCATGCCATATGGTTATATATCTAGAAACGCTAAAACCTGGTTTAGATATCTAGAAACGTTAAGACGTGGTTAAATATCTAGAAACGTTACAACCAGGTTAAATATATAGAATCGTCACAATCTGTTTAAATATCTAGAAACGTTACAAGCTGGTTAAATATCCAGAAACGTTACAGGCCGGTTAAATAACTAGAAATGTTACAACCTGGTTAAATATCCAGAAACGTACAAGCTGGGTAGATATCTAGAAACGTTACAAGCTGGTTAAATATCTAGAAACGTTACACGCTGGTTAAATATCTGGAAACGTTACAACCGGGTTAAATATCCAGAAACATACAACCTGGGTAGATATCTAGAAACGTTACAACCTGGTTAAATATCTTGGAACGTTAAAACCTTGTTAAAAATCTAGAAACGTTACGACCTGGTTAAATATCTAGAAATGTTCCAGGCTGGTTAAACATCTAGAAACGTTATAACACGATTTAATATGTAGAAACGTTGCAACCTGTTTAAATAGTTTGTTTGGTATTGATTCATGAAGAGGGTATGAGAGACTATTTCTCTATCCACGTAGTGTCCATCTCTTTCTACCAACATTCGTGTCTTTCCGGAATGGATTCCCGATTGTAATTAGCATCAAAATTACGTCTCTAAAGTAATGTGATGAATATTCTAAAGTAAAGGATGAATATTATTCGTGCCAATTTTTGTGCATGTTTTCCAAACATCCCCATTAATATATCACATGGATTCCGTGTCGAAAATGTGAATGCTGACCCCAATAGGAAATAATGATAATTTCCCATGTCTAAAGTTCTGATAAATTATGTCTACCTTCGGTTGATTTTATAATATAAACTTCCTTCTTATATATTCCGAGTATGACTAAGTTTACAGTTTTTGATATTTCCCTTTGAATAAATGGACGTTCTCTTAGGAAATTAAAAAAAAAAAACAATCATCCCTGAGTTGAGGTCAAAATAACAGACAAGGTAAACAGTCCGATGACTGAGAAATTATGTAACGTACGTTTTTGTAAAAAGATAATATATTATATATACAGTTTGAAATTTAAAAAATCTGTCCGCGAATAATTAATATTAAACACAACAATGCAATTTTTAAAGTTTTACTGGATTTTATGTTGCCTTTTAATCCGATATGAATTTATTTCTATTAATTGAAACGTTATTTTTTTAAAGGATCCTCGTACTTAAGTAGAAACTCCGCTTTATTTTAAGCAGTATTTAAAATCGAGTAGGCAAACAGGTAGACGAATTAAATAATGTTTAAATCGAACAGAATGCCTTGTAGAATACGGGTATCCATAAAAAATATCCTTTGAAATAATAAAAATAATAATAATAATAATAATAATAATAATAATATATATATATATATATATATATATATATATATATATATATATATATATATATATATATATATATTGTGGTAGGATCCACCTAATTTGCATAGTGGAGTACCGACCATATAAATATGGTTAGTACCGGGAAGAGAGGGAAGGAATCAAGAGATCCAACCAGAGACTCTGCCTGACTGCGACTCAGTCAACACACATTCCAGGAACGGTCTTCCCAGGAATATACAAAAGACTATATGTAAATATTGTGTACACTTTCTTGTTTCAATACATTTTGTTCTAAGTACATTTTGTGTTGCATTATTATTCCATGCATTAGTCAAGTTTCAACATATATACATATATATATATATATATATATATATATATATATATATATATATATATATATATATACACACAAACATATATATATATATATATATGTGTGAGTGTATATATATATATATATATATATATATATATATACTAGCAGCATGGCCCGGCGTTGCCCGTGCTTGATTAAAAAATCGTACGACTCATAGAGCAATCGCTATCACTTGACTTAAAATATTTTTGCCTTTCCTTGCCTTTAAAGGAGTGCCCTTTGCCGTGCTGATGTTACTACGATTAAAGCAATAGTTTTGCCAAAGTCGAATATGTCATTTGTGGCTCAAAGTTAGAACTGGTAGCAAGGGTAAAAAAAAGCCGAATTTCAATGGCCCTGCACCCATTCCAGAATTTGAGGTCAAATGTTTTCTTCCACTCCACTGCACACACTGACCTGTTTCTTCCCGCGCATAGCGTCACCCTAAATTAATCTGCATTTAGGAAATACCCAACCAGAAAAAAAACATTTTTAAGGCTTGACCGATTGTCGATTTGCACTCTGTTTGGGGGGCGGGGCGCTCAGAGTTGAAACTTCACATGGTAACTCCCAATGGCCTCCTCATAAATCCGGTCGGTTTTCGCTAAAAACCGACATGCGGTTCAGGCGCAATCTGAGCGTATCGGTTTTTGGGTTATATCGATGTTCAGCGCTGTTTAGGGGTCAGTGGCCATGAAACTTCTGGATAACATTTCTAATGATAGACTCTAAGAGGGTGTCAAATTTGGTTGAAATGCGATCATTTCTTTCTGTAAGCAGATTTTTTCGATTATCGATTTTTTCGGAACCTGAGTGCGAACTTAAAAATCGGCCTCCGTCATGTCTTTACGGCAGCCATTTGCAAATTTGTGGTGAAAACCGGATCGAAATCCGGTGAGAAATGCGACCTGTGCGAGGTAAAAACGACCACGACAGACAACATGGGAAATATAGATTATCGATTTTTTCGGAACCTGAATCCGAACTCAAAAATCGGCCCCTGTCATGTCCAATACGGCGGTCATTTGCAAACTTGTAGTGAAAACCGCATCGAAATCGGGTGAGAAATGCGGCCTGTGCGAGGTAAAAACGCCCATCACAGACAACATGAGAAATATAGATTATCGATTTTTTCTGAACCTGAGTCCGAACTCAAAAATCGGCCCCTGTTATGTCCTTACGGCGGCCATTTGCAAACTTGTGGTGAAAACTGCATCGAAATCGGGTAAGAAATGCGGGCTGGTCGAGGTAACAACGCCCACGACAGACACACAGACAGACAACAATATGTATATTGCTTTTTTTGTGAAGTTCCAAAACCATTATCACTACCTGAAATATCACCAAAACTAAAACTCTACCCACGTGATGCTCTTTTATAATCCTGCTGGTATATAAAAATAAGAGAATATTTTTCACCTTAAAAAGTAAGGAAATGGGAAAAAAAAATGTATGGCATAAACATGTATATGAGCCTTTTATAGGAATTACTATTGTTTTATAAAACGTAACAATATGTGTTTATTGTTTTCTTGAATATTTGAAGGAAATTTGTATAAGATTAAAATTCAATGAACCTGCTATAGAGGACATAGGTTATATAATGCACTATACCTTTAGAAAAACGGAAATAAACATGGTATCATAGGATATAGAATTGAAACATTGGAATTTATATAGGCAGGTTTATATATTCTCTTTCGTTGGGCACGTCGGCGTGGTGTAATGGTTAGCAAGCGTGTCTCGCTAGAAGAATTACGACTGAGTTTTGTGTTCTATCATCACTGAATGCTCCATACTACCGGCCTTGTGCCACATCTTAGAAGCGCTTAGAAAGTCACTATATTCTCTTTTGCTTCATTCAGTCGGTATTGAAGAAAAAAATTGAATTCTATCGCAGTGCTTTGGAGTCTTCACCTTTTGTCTATAATCAGTTCTTATGAAAAGTGTGGCTTCTTCTTCAAAACCCTTTAAAATTATAGTCAGTTCATGTGTGCTGGAGCTCTAGCAGCTGACATTAAACTTTTTAACCCTGAAACTTTTTTACCCTGAAATGTTGAAATCAACGAGAAACTCAGTATATGGTTTTCATGATTTGCTCACAATGACATGCTTTTGATTGATACAAACATTTTTACGAGTGCGAGCAGATTATTTTTGTCTCTATTTGAATCTTAACTTTCAATTACACAGGAGTTTCACGTTGTTCATTTTCAAGTACTTTTCTCCAGTTTATGTTTGTACTACTTTTTATGGTGAATACCAGTAGAGATGCAAACACATGTTACCTTTTATGATTATCGTGTTTTCAATCTGCTTGTCTATTTTACCAGCAGACTCAAAGTTTAAACTTGGAACCCCAAGACTGTTGGTAAAATTGATTTCGTTTGATATTTAAGCGACATTCACATTACCATTTTCTGTTAATAGCATGATGACGTTTATGAAGAAGAAATCATTCACAATATGTAAGGTTCTGTGAATATAAGCGAATGTGCGTGTAAATTCTAGTGGCATCGGTTCATAACGTGTATTATTATTATTATTATTATTATTATTATTATTATTATTATTAATGTATACTAAGAATGTGAGAAGGACCCATGACTGCAATATTCTACACTTCAGTTAAACTGCCAGTTAGTCACAATCGGATTTTTTTCATATTTTCTTTGGTATAGTTGCTAGTACACTAATAGTAATTGGAAATGTCTAACATTTGAGATAACTTATCTTCTGAATTTCATTTTCCTTGTACTTGGTTAATTTGTTTTATAAGTTAGCTGAAAATTTTGCATGTAGAGGGAAAGTTACCTCAATGAGTAATCAAACATTTGCAACACCATCATCATCATAATAATCATGATCGTTCTTCTTCTTCAAAAATGGCATACCAAAAGCGTAATTTTTTGCCATTTTCGCAATAACAAACTCAATGACAATCACCAAATAAATAAGGCAATATTCTTTCTTATCTTTCGTTCGTTTTCTTCATTGTAGTCGGGCGATCTGGTTATTTTTCGCATCGCGTCATTTCGATTGTCACTTTTCTCCAAACACATTTTTTTAAGTGTAGGCCATCTGAAGACCGACGAGTTTATATCCTTCAACCTGGCCGCCATATCAAAGAAAATTTTAGGCTAAACAGCAGCACCATTGTTTTACATGCAGCATACCGACATATTCCCATGTAACAACACTTGCATATCGTCTCTTTAATTGCAGTTGATGTAAACCGTTTTTGCAATTAGAAGACTTATGATATACTTGCCGTTGTTAAAAAAATAAACCAATAATAAAAGTGAACTCTGTCACAAGGTATAAATACATTAATTTATCATTAGAAAATGGACCTAGCTGACCCGAAAGATATATTTGGAATACGTCAGAATGGGGATAGTAATTTGCTCGTAATTATGTACGCGAATGGGATTCAGCAGAGAAATCAGTCCCAAAAGATAAGATACTTTTACAATGAAAACTAAAAGAGAGTCCATGTCTCTTATCAAATTAAACTCGTCTATATATGAAATAATTATATCAAAAGAAAGATATAAAAAACGCACAAGTACTTGAAACATATTCATTGTAAGGTAAACAGTATGGTTCAGATTAGAAGTGAACGCAAAAAGTAGCCATAATGCCCTGTGTGACACTATTTAGCGTTTGGCTAACTAATTAAGCGTGAAAACTCAAATCGAGAAATGCTTAAGGCGAGAAGAAGCTATCACGAAAGACATACTCAGCGATGTTATTTATTTTTAACAAAGAAAAGTGGGAAAGATTTTATTTTCAATTGCGAAAAGTATTTTTTTTTCCACAGAAGATAGGAAGTTCGTAAGATCTCGGATCTGACAGAATTAATTTATGACATAAAGCGGCGAGGAAGAGCAGATAGCAATCTGCCCATGGCAATAATGAAAATTTCAAATTAGTCAAATGGCTCACAAGGTGAAATGCTGGAAGATAATCGTAATCAGGTCGAGGATGCGACCGAGAAAAAGGATCAGCTGAGACCACCCCAAATAAAAAAGAAGGGAAAAGAGATAAAAGGAAAAGAATAAACCATGAACTATCTTTCGGAGATATCATTTGGTTTTGGAAATAGACCAAATCTTTTATGTCCAGACCTGGCCATGATAAAATTTTGTTACCGGCACGGATTGTTGGCGACAGAAGTAAGAAGGCGTTAAGGATATAAGGAGATTCTGATAATCACTTGAGGAAAATCTCGTTGACGAATTCCAGATGACATTCAGTGAAGATAGAGATTAAGGACCACACTACGAGTCATGGGGGTCTGGTCGAGGAAAAGAAAGAAAAGAAAAAGGAAGGTAATTTTTTTTCTTTGAGCGATAATTGTAAGCTGAGGCCAGAGTGACCGCGCCCACGCGGCCGAGTGTTCATTGGCTGAGTGATGGCGTGAGCGGTGGGCGAAGGTAAACATATGAGAAGTAGGCAAGCCTGTTGACACCTCTGAGGGGATTGGTGTGAGATACCACTATGAGAAAGAAGGGAAACCTGTTGACACCATCTGAGGGGATTGGTGTGAGATACCAATATGAGAAAGGAAGAATTTGGGAGGAGAATTTCCTTAAGAACCCTTCTAAAACAGAAAGTAATGGACTTCCCAAAAGGGAAAGTGATAAATTTTCGTGTCCGAAAAGAAAGAAAATCCTTATTGTGGATTTGGAATTATCGAGGAACCCAAACCACGACAGGCTCCCATCGGGTTTTGGTCGGCGTCCATATAAACGGAGTAGACGCGGAGAGTAGCGGACAGCAGGCAGACGGTAGCAGTTGAGCTGTGAGCTCGGAGACCAGCCTCGCAGGAGCTAACTGAAAGATCCACGCATTCCGACTTAGACTTCTAACCAAAAACAATTTATTTTTGTAGAACGACTTCGACTCACACCCCCAAAACAAGTTTTACGAATATCGCCTGAAGACACCAAATAACAGTTTATTTAAAAACCACTTAAGATATTAAGACTCGCCTAACAAACGCAAAATGTCACGTATGCATAGAAGCGTTTTGGGAGAAAGACGCAGTCCTGTATTCAGTAACCAGATATAAAGGTATTTTTTAATTCTTTTTATAACACATTTGAATTTTTCGAGTTGTTACCTTATTTTCTTTTACATATACCTGTGTGGTGTTAACTTTGCACGGACTCGGCTTGCATTGCGGCCCGGCGACTGATTGATTTCGTCTACCTAACATCAAATCACAACGTGGGTAGGTTAGACTAGAAACCAAAACAGTTACTTCGGTAACCAGCCGTTGGAGGCGAGCTGGGAACGACAAAGCTGATACTGAATCTAAACAGCTTTCCATCCGAATCAGCCTAGGGTTAGAACGTCACATTTGGCGCCGCGTCCAATACCAAGTTACATTGGTCGTCACAGGATAGCACGGTGGCCGAGAGGCCAGGGTGACGTCACACCAGGCTCTAAAAAGTTCGATATAAATGATGATAGGAATTCACTTTAAAAAGCGGAAGTAAGTTATATTCAATCAGAGAAGTCGAATACATAAATATAAATCTTATTCTTGAAACAGAAAATAATACCAGAACGGATGATTCGGTATTCCATTTATTTCCTGAGAACCAAACGTGTTTTTACTAAAACAAAAATCCGTTTATCCGTTAATGTAACTATCGTTACTAACATCTCATTAGTGTTTCGTTATTAATGCCATCGATGTTCCGACGAGATACAATCATATTTCTCTCAGTTCTGACCTTCATACATAGCTGGGACACACGATCCCACGTACATGGAGTCAACTCATTCACATTTTCTTTCCTTGATCTTTATTCAGATCACTTCCGAGTGTGCTGGTCAAACTCTCTGCTCGGAGGCAGAGAGGATCCCCAGACGAGTCTATGTCGAAGGGCAGTGTGTTGTCTCGGGAAACAGCTACCCCACCTCGTTTTACACGTGGTCTACGGAAAGTGTTTTGGCCGAGCTATACGAGCACGGATACCCTACAATAATCTCGACTTTGTACCACATCCGACTGCGTGGGGCGGTTAGTGAATAGCATCCTCATTAGCCTTGTGTTCCTTAGGTAAGGCGAAAATTCAGCTAAGAGAGCTTGGTCTAAAAGTGGCCCTCTGTAGAACAAACTCCCGGTTACTACAATATTAACCTTTACAAGTCAACCGATATCTATCCGACATATAGATATATGTACCTCTGCCTCCTCCCCTTATACACTTACTTCAATCTCATTTAGTAATTATATTAATTGAGTGGCTCTTGGGCCTTTTATTGTGTGAACAGTAGTAAGAAAAAGAGTACAGGCTGAAAAGAAAATTTAAAATGCCAGGAAATCGAGTAAGAAAGACAGAATAAATTTAGCACATGTATCAGAATCAGAAATAATTTTCTTTTTTTTTTTCCTGTCCAAACACGCTGATTATTTGGGACGGCTTGATTTTTATTTTTGAAATAAATCTCAACACAGGACCTTCATATATTTATATATATATATAAATATTCAAGAGCACACGTTTATTTCAACTGGCACATATCTTTCATCACTTCAAGCATTCTTCCAACCTGACTATTCCATATTGTCTTTTTGTTTAGTGCAAAGGAATATGTCCGTAAGAAATACATATTTTTTTATGAATTGTCTCAGATCTTGGAGGAATGTTACTTTTGCGTAAAAAAAAAAAATTACAAGCGATCTTGGAGGAATGTTACTTTTGCGTAAAAAAAAAATTACAAGCGATCTTGGAGGAATGTTACTTTTCCGTAAAAAAAATTACAAGCGATCTTAGGGGGAATGTTACTTTTGCGTAAAAAAAATTACAAGCGATCTTGGAGGAAAGTTACTTTTGCGTATAATTTTATACAATCGAAAACAAGTTAACCTTGCGTCGTTGTAAAGTTTGGGTACTAAAGAGAAAAGAAAATAACACTTTCTATATAGCAGTGAATTGTGGAAAAGTTCCTCACAGAAGGGGCTTGACGCAACGGACATATGGTTATACAGAAGTAACCTTTAAATTGTATTGACTGAACATTTAGAGAAAAACGAAACAGAAACAAACAGGACATGGTGAAGGCAAAACGGCCATAGTAAAACAGCCCATACCCTACATAACGAGCTATTGTTAATTGTTGACAGAAGAGGTATAGTAAAAAATCACAGACTTGAATAAGAACTACAAATGACAGGAAATTGTGAAGAGCAAATTAATATCTAAGTACAGACACGGATGATCCTCTGACGGTTATAAACCGATGACTTGTAAGGTTATCAATTGTATCAGTATTTTAAACGTGATGCAAGGAAGCCCATACAATATTGTAGATCAAAATCGGCATTGTCCTTTCCAATGTTGTATCTTTGTGTTTCACCAACGTACTCCAATGTCGTAATGAAAATTTGATTTCTACAAATCCACGAAAAAATCAGAACTATTCTTGTAGAAGATACAGTTTGGGAAGAAAAAAATGTTTTTGCATGGAACTTATTTTAGGCAAATAAAGAACTCAAATATCTAACCAGCGGCAAATTCCTTACAAGAAGTTAATATGTTAGAAACAAGTCATCTTTCTCCTCAAATATATATATATATATATATATATATATATATATATATATATATATATATATATATATATATATATGTGTGTGTGTGTGTGTGTGTATCACTTTCTGTAATCTTTGTTTCTCTATTTCTCTCTCTCTCTCTCTCTCTATATATATATATATATATATATATATATACAGAGAAGGCATGAAAAGATAGAAATTTAGATATATAAATAGA
Organism: Acanthosepion lycidas; assembly: GCA_963932145.1. Classification (NCBI taxonomy): domain Eukaryota; kingdom Metazoa; phylum Mollusca; class Cephalopoda; order Sepiida; family Sepiidae; genus Acanthosepion; species Acanthosepion lycidas. Next base: position 85,354,044 of record OZ010583.1, read on the forward strand.
TATATTGAGTGAAAGTGTTAGTGCTTTACCTATTTTTGACCTACGTTCAAATGACTTTTCTCTTTCAAATATTTTCTTCGTTTCTTCTAAATATATGCGGTATTCCTATTTTCTGTGGTCAGCTGTATCTGGCGCAGGGCCATCCCAGTAGTGTACCCAGTGTGAATGGAACTTACTATAAAAACATCAGTCTGAAAATTTTGCGCGTTAAACATTAAACGTTACAAAGCACCGATTATCGAGGCTGTCGGTTAATTCTGGCGCCCAGGTTATTTGAATTAACAATCCGATGGTCAGAATTGCATACTATAATAAAATGAAAATAAAGAAAACATATATATGAGTGTTAAATAAATCATTTGCATATACAAATATATGTCCAGCAATTAAAAAGAATGAAATATGAGTAAACATTGTCTTTAAGTGATTTAAGATCTTTGGGTTGCTAGCATACAGAAAAAAAAGTTGTAGCTCAGTAAATACGTTTAGTAATTCGTTCACAAAAAATAATCCGTGGGCGAGAAAAGACTTTAATCGTCAGTGTAGATTCCCCGATCTTCTCTGCTGTGTTTTTGGAGATGATTCGTTTGAAGTTACCAATATATATATATATATATATATATATATAGAGAGAGAGAGAGAGGTAGCAAGGTGGACTAATGCAATTACATATATTAAAATAGGTTCAAAATTTATTTTTTATATTCATATATATATATATATATATAGGAAGCACGGTGGACAAATGCAATTACATATATTAGAATAGGTTCAAAATTTATTTTTTATATTCATATATATATATATATATATATATTAATATAAAAAATAATGTTTGAACCTATTTTAATATATGTTTATTAAAATAGGTTCAAACTTTATTATATATATATATATATATATATATATATATATATATATATATATATATATATATATATATATATATATATATATATATATATATATATATATAGGAAGCACGGTGAACTAATGCATTGATGAATCGAAGAGCTGAGTTCGAATTCCAGTCGAATCCATTATATTCACTTACGTGCTAATACCCTGGGAATGTTATGAATCCTCATGCTATATGTAAGTATGAGGACAGACTGGGTTTTATAAACTTGGATGGCAACTGGTCTAGGAGAAGGCCAACTTTAAATTCAAAACCTCTAGAGGTTAGTTTCGGGACATTGTTGCACGTAGTGCACCAAGTTTCTTTATTCGGCCCTTCAAAAAGTGTGGATGATTTGGCACAAAACCTTCACCACTATAACTGTTGTAGATTCCGGGATGAAATCCGGTACCAATAAATAACAAACTCCATGAATGAATATATGAAAATAATGTATTAACGTAATAATACACACTGGTAATGCAGGTTAGTAGTTCCAGGTATACGGGTTAGTAGCAAAATATTTATACAGTTTTTGGTATTGAAGTATCGCTGTATGACTTCTTACTTAGTCTACATGCTCGCTCACTGTGACTCCTACAACACTGTTACCTCACTCCCACTCTTCCGGTTACCTACAGCCTTTTACTCTGTCACTCTGGACTCGACTCGACTTGACCCTTCGGTCTTGCTCTCTCGTTTCTTCATGTAGCCGTAGTATATGTATATACTGGGTGAGTCCCTTTGTGTAAAAGGGGGAGAAACCCTCAACAATAATCAAATCACATGTGCTGCTGTCTTGGTGTCGCATCCTAGGAACTGATCTGCTTAACCCTCATACATCGAATTCGATGGGAGAGTAGAATACATACATACACACACACACACACACACACACATATATATATATATATATATATATATATATATATATATGCTCTGTAAATTTACATTGAGGACTGTTTGGTAAAAATGAAAAAAAAATATCAATAAGGACTTACTGTCCTTCCTTTATATATATATATATATATATATATATATATATATATATATATATATATATAAGTGAAGATGTAACTGTGTTGTTAATAGGGCAGATTCCCCATTCATATTGATAAACATTTAAACTATTTTATCAATATGTATATGTTTTAAATTTAGTAGGACAAGTCAGTTTTCAATCCGGTTTCTTAGTGACATTTCTCATGTGTCCTGGCTTGTTGGAAGCGTTTGTTGTACCTTTGGGCCAGTTGATGATGCATGTCCTGTCGAGGTACGCCGATGTTTTTCTGTCTATGTATACGATATCTTGTTTATCATTTCCAGTGAGGGTAAAATATTTTTCGGTCTACTACTTGCAAAGTTCACGTGTATGTAGGACAGAGAAATATTTTCTACCTCATCATTGCGTCAGAATATAAACTTACAGTTATGAAGATCATTTGGTGTGAAGACATTTCTTACATCTCGTTAGTGTATAAACAAGATAACCCATTCTTTTTTTTTAATGTCATGTACAAAGATTCAAGTAGACGCTTTTCTCACAGAATTGACTGTTTCATATTACTGATGTGATGAAAATCATTTCGGATGGTCTGCATCCTATATCTTGTTTAATCTCATTCCGTATAGAGAGTAAAACAAAGGGCAATTTTTTTAACCATGTACCAGAACGTCTGTTTGCTGTAAAAGGTTTTTTTTTAAGCTGCCTATGAAATCTCACAACAAAAACATTGGTGCAATATGATGTGCTGCCGTTCTTATATGTTTGACCCAACAATAATTTTGTAAATTCGTCGTAGAATCTTGATTGAAATCGTACTCTTCAGTCCGTTGTGATTACCGAAGCACAACCAAAAACAGTTTTCCATTCCTGTGAGATACGTTGAGATTCCAAGTTTCAATTAACAGGTTGTTCATAAAGTCTCTTTGAAATTTTAAAAAATTATTAATAAAATAAATGAACTTACAAATATGTGGAGCTTCTTACAAAATCTTTGTGTCGTAAATAGGAAAGGGTAACACAAATATAGAATGTAAGAAGTAGTTTATACCGGAGAATGATATGGTACACGTTTGAGAACAAAAATTAATGTAATTAACCGCTAATCTCGATATGCGAGAGTGCCGTTTAAATAGTCTTCGACTAGTCCATCTCTTTGGGGTGTTCAGACACTCCAAAATAAAAATGAGTAAATATTTTATTTAGATTATTTAACTAACTTAATACACCCGTATATAGGCATCATTATTTGCACGTAGTACATTAAATCGGTACTCGATTTCTTACCATGTTCGATGTAGCATAGCCTGATCTACGATGACCGTGGAATCAGTGATCTTTTGCTTTAAAGTAAAGCCCAGTATCTTTGTTCCATACACAATATCTTTACTGTAAACCAATAGAAAGAAGTTCTGTAGTTTCGCTAAGTTTGCGTATGCGATTTTATTTCAATAAACCCTGACACACATTGTGCATTTTCTTGTGGAGTAGCCATTTTTAGGGGTTCATTTAACAGTACCGTTTTCCTCGACAGAATGCCTGAAACTTTACCAACTACTGAGTACATAGGGCAGATCTGATTAAGATATCTCATCAATTGCATTTGTAATATATTTTTTTTAAATTGTAATTAGACTTTATGGAAATGGTGATGTAATATATAGCAGCTGATACCCTTCGGAAAGGTATTAGGTTGGTGTAAAAATAATGTCGTTTTCTCACATAGAATAGGATTTACGCCCATTACATCCATAAAGTGAGAAAACGACATTATTTTTGCACCAACCTAATATTAATCCAGTTCTTCTCCCCGCCCCCGCTGTGGGTAAATAGTAGGACAGACCTGGTTTTATAGACTAAGATGGCAACTGGTCTACCGCATAAAGAATTGGCAACCTACTGCAGGAAAAAAAAGTCTGTCTCGTTAGTTATGTATCGAAAGATACATGATCGCTTAAGCGTGTATAACGCGTGGCACATAACTAACTGCGTGTTTTTCTTTGATGCATTTCAATATCTGTTTCATATTTGCTTTTTTAAAAATTCTCTACTGTTCTACTGTGCATCTTCAGTTCTTAGAAAATCAGGCGTGCGTTGCAGGTCTTCTAAAATCTCTAGATTTATCTCAGTTATTTCTCAGATTTAAGTACAGCTTCAGCTTTTAGGATTTCTCTTCTCCCCTGATCCTCTAATTCTACTTATACAAACTAATTTTCCGCTCTAACTAAAGTATTGGTAATGAGAACTATCGCAAGAATTTGTGCTTTTCGTGACATGACCTCATAAAATTACATTTTTCTATTAATCCGACAGATTGAACAGCCTGAACAGCCATATTCGTTCTTTCACAAGACGTGTTTTAATTTTTGATTGTAATTCTGATTTGTCTTTAGAATTGGACAAGTTCCAATGTTTGATTTTGGTATCAGGATATTGGGACTAAAAACAGTAAAAGATAAACAGAACTACCTCATTCCTCGGAGTCAACATACTAAATGGAGAGAATATTAGAAGAAACTAACTAATTTAAAAAAAAAAAAAAAAAAAAAACACGCACACAATGGGTTACTGGAATTGAAAGAGAATAAGAATACTTTAGTGAGAATAAATAACAATAAAAGAACAGGTTTCCGGAATACATAAAATGGCGATTTTCGTCGCATTTAAATGTTTGGTGATTTTAGGTGTTAGCCAAGCAAACAAAAAAAAATGGGAAGAAGGTGAGAAGTCTGAATAAAATTAACTAGAATAGGATTTACGCCCATTACATCCATAAAACGATGGAAACTAGTTGCCAGTTTAGTAATAGGCTTAAATTCATGCGGACGCCATGCCAAGGAGGAGAGATCATTATAACAACTACCATGAAAATATTTATAGAAAAGGCAAAGGGAAGCCAAGTCACACCGAATGGAGGTGGGGAAATTACTGATATCAAGATGCCAGATTAGGACCGATAAAATAACAGAATCTTCTTCGAATTTTGTTGAGAATGTCGAGATATATAGTCGAAACACCAGACCAGATATGGCGGTAATATTCAACGCACGGATAAATGGCAGATTTTTAGATGTACAAAATACACCAAGCCGTTTCGAATAAGTTTTTTCTCCACCCTCCAATGTTTTAATTGTTTTTTTGGTTTTTTTTTGTTTTTTTTTTGTTTTCCCTTTTTAATGTTTGGTCACGTGGTCTTGGTCTTTTGTTTATCGCCTATCAGTATGCAGTTCTCTTTACCTCTTCAGCCAGCTTTCCCTGACGATCTGCTTAGGTGAAACCTTGGTAGGTTTTGTCTGGCTTTCTAGGTTTGACTAGGTCTGCTCTACTTTTGTATTGAGCACTTTTTTACTTAGTTGATTACTCGTATCGTTTTTTTTTTCTTTGGGCTTTGGACCTGTATGCTGTACGATTATATTCGACAGACGTTCATGTTCCTAGGTCTTTCTTTTTTTAAAAACTTTTTCTCCTTCGAAATTGATTTGATCATTAGCACATCAAGAAACCGAAGGTTTTCCGAGACGAGTGTAGTTACCTATATATATATATATATATATATATATATATATATATATATGTGTGTGTGTGTGTGTGTGTGTGTGTGTGTGTGTGCGTGTGTGTGTGTGTGTGTGTGTGTGGAGAGATAAATAAGCACCAATGTCTCTCATTCAACCCACTCACATGTTTATGATTCCACTGTTCGTCCCGCACTCGATAGCTGACTTCTCTGCCTTCCGCTCCTTTCTCGTCCTTCCCTTCTCGTCATTATCAAATGGTTACAAAGAATAGAGTCCATTAACCGATCACAGATTTGTTTTCGTAATGGCGACAGCGTCAGTGGCAAGCGTCGTCTACTGCTGTTCCTCCTGGATTGTCCAGATTGTTTATTTTCAGTGCCGAGAAATTTTCACACACCCAAGCCAGTTCCTGCCCTCACTCGATACCAGAGGGCTTTTTTCTTCTTTTTTTCAAGACCTAAAGCCACAAATAGTTACAGACGAACTGAACAGGGCGTTGGCATATCGGTAATGTCTATTCTTGATTTATCGCGCCATTGTGTTTCTTGTCTATTAATCGGTCAGGTAAGCAAGTCAAGTAAAGCATTTTTAAGTGGGGAAAAATGGGAACAGTGAGATAGATACATCGATCGATAGAAAAGTATGAAAATATTGAGATAGCTAGAAAAAAGAGACAAGTATGGAAGTATGTATTTAGATAGATAGATAGATAGATAGGTAGATAGATAGAATCATATTGTGATATATATATATATATATATATATATATATATATATATATATATATATATATGTATATATATATATATATATATATATATATACGTAAAAAATTAGAGAGGTAATGAATCATGAAATATAATCTGAAATCGTTAATTATAAATTAAGATAGACAACGAGAAAGTGATTTAGATAGATAGATAGATAGATAGATAGATAGATAGATAGGAACAGTTTTCAGAGACATGTAGGAACTTATATAAATAGATAAGTATATTTCTAAATAAATAAATGGGTATATATTTACAGATATTGAATAGATAATATGGAACACACACACACACACACATATATATATATATATATATATATATATATATATATATATGTGTGTGTGTGTGTGTGTATGTGTGTGTGTGTGTGCGCGCGTGTGTATTGTAGCGGGTGTATATTCTTTTGAAGAGAATTTATGTATTTCTGGTACATTTGAACCGCTAATAATTATAGTGGATTCGTATAAATCCAGAGCAATAATAAGACATAGAATTTGAACAAAGAAATATTATTAGAAAATTGGAGAAATAAAATGAAATATGAAAATTTCAAAGCAAAATTAAGTATCTGTAATTGATTACTCACATTTTGCAGGAGCGAAAAGAATACGTCTTTTCGCTATGAAAACTCGTCGAGAAAAAACATTGAGTCTTTCGCGCCGCCTATAAATCATCATGGTGCGATAATTCCTAAATCTCGCCGCAGTGAGATTTTATTAATCAGGGAGTGCTAATCCAACAATATATATATATATATATATATATATATATATATATATATATATATATATAACAGAATGCGAAGCGAAAGTTTCGAACCATAACGGTTAATGGATGTCGAAGAGGTCCTGTTGATTGGCCTAACATTCTTGGATATTTTTTCACTGGGGTCATTTCAAATCAGTTGTTTATCAGACGCGTCCAAGAAATATTTGAAACTTAACGAAAGAATGAAATATCAATGCAGTAAAATGACAGAGAAAACTCTCCAATGTGTTACTGAAACATGCAGTCACAGATTAAAATTGTCTTTTGACAAAGCAGGTGGATATTATGAAATATGACAAAATATATATAAGTGGTAATAACATTTTTACCTGTAACTATTATTTTAAGCACCTACCCTATGTTGTGCGACTTTTACCTCACTTTGTATATTAAAAATGATACGAAAAGTTTGAGATATATGATGAGGTTGTTAAAATACAGGTTGCGATGGATAAATTGTCGTCTGAATTGCCTAAAAAGGAAAATACCACCGGCATTTTATTTTATCAGATATATTCAACAAATTTACGGAAAAACATCTTGAAAAACTAAATTCCATATGATAACCATTGGCTTCAACCATGGCCTCCAGAAGAATTCGCGATTTCCTGCGACTCTTCTGGACAATCTCCTTTTTTAAGTTGGTGAATGCTGCCATAATCTTTGCTTTCATTTCATTATTGGTGTTACAAGGAGATCTTTTTGTTCACTCGATCAACCCCGCCAAACACAATAATCAAGAGGGTTGTACTCTGGGGAGTTAAGTGGCCTTTGTATGGGAGGTGTGGTCACAGAAATTGTCTGACAGCTATGACTGGGTTATCCTGCTTGTATGTTGTGGTACATTGCCTGCTATGACACATAGGGTCTTCAGTCAACTACTATCTTGACACAGGGCAGCACTTCCTTCTCACGGCACTTGAGGCCCGCCTCTGTGTTGAGTCTGTGAGAAATGAATGGAGACATAACTTCACCATCAATGGTGATCACGCTAACCACCTTCGTAATCACTATTAGAATCATTCAACTCTTTCCGAATCCTCTGCACTCTCCTCAGATTGACATACAAACCCTCTGAACCGTTCGTATTGGAGCTTCTGGCGCGAATGACAAGTAGTACCTCATGACGTTTCAAAATACGTAGTGACGTGATTTGCGTCAAGGTGCTCTTTTTCTCAGAAACGATTCTCAACTGATCCTACTATACTGTGAAGTCCACAATTCAAAAACAAACAACGCGCATGCGCGAAATTAAAAATATAAAATAGCGACAATTTACCCATCGCATACTGGATGTATTATGAGATAGATAATTATAGATATGTAATGTATAGGTATATTACATATATATTATATATTGCATCTCTAACTTTAGAGAAGAATGATAAAACTCAGGCTGTTCCTGTGGATATCAGAAAAGCAATTGACAACGTTTGGCATATGAGTCTTATTCTCGTGTTTAATGCTAATCTTATTTCTGAACGAATTTTCCTATCAAATGCTGAAATGAAAGTTATTTTGAATGGTCACTCTTCTAGATATTTTTTTCCATTAAAGAAAGTGTTCTCAAATGCTCTACACTTGATCTTGGGTTGTTATTAATTTTCATCAAGGACATTTTTGATATCATCAGTTGTCATGTCGGTATACATGCTGAGATATTTTTTTTTCTCCTGCATGAATGATAATTCTGTTCGATAAGATCAAATTGGTAGCTGATCTAGAAATGACCTACAATCTATTGTTAACTTGGGTAAGAAATAGCTTGGTCATTTCATCGACTCCAAAACGAAACTCTTTTCTTTTAATCGTTTGAGAAAACATCATTTTGCCTTCCATCAACGTGGCTGATGCTAACCTGCAGTCCAGTGACTTAATACGACTTCTCGAAATAATGTTTTCCGTTGACATAATCTGTAAAGTTTATATAAAATCAATTGCTATATCTGCTTCTTGGAAAGATGCTAGCTTTGTGGCTAGGAAAGTTGCTTGATAATGTTACTTGCCAGAATATACTTTACACTTTTAAAACTTTACCATTCACCCATGCATTAAATATTGAGTTTACATCGTGTTTGGTCCTTCTACTATTGTTGAATAGAGACATGGTGGGGGTGGTCGCATTTTGTCTTCTCTTCTCCGGCGATCGCTAGTTTTTTTTTTTTTTTTTTTTTAAGCAATGAATGATATCAAAATCGGATAATTTTAATTTAACTATTTTATTAATAGCAATATCTACTTACTATGCAAGTGGGGTTCTCCCTCACTGGGGAGCCGTTTCAGACACGAAAGAGATCAAGTTTACACTGCTTGACGGTTAAGACTCGACAGGCGGGAAAACCTCTCTCTATCATTCCCACGCTGGCTTAGCCAATCAAAATCATCTTATTTTTATGGCTTGCATTTGACCCCATGGTCAACCTCAGGATGTCGGAGCAGAGATACAGTTTCCTCTAAAAAATAATAGTCATCTAAACTATTATTTTAAGCTATGTATCAAAGATTCTCGGTAAAATCCAAATAAGAATCTGCAATGTTATATCTCATGAGCTGACATCTCGGCGGCAGTCATTTACCGACAACTGTAACTTCCCTGTCTTTTCTCTAATTTCATGGTAATTGTTCTGATGAGACTTCCTCTTTGCTAACTAGCATTTATAAATTTAAGCGCAGTATTACTGTGGCTTCATGGTTTCGTCATTTTCCTGTTGAAATGCTAGATATAACCGAATCTTCTGCACTAACTGTTTCTTCTCTCGGGCTTCAAGTTTCTGGAACTCTCTTCCAACATCTTGCTTCCAAGTCAAATTTGATCTTCAAAAAATTGATTTCAGTGTTAATCGTTATGCTTTTCCGTTGTAATTCCTGTTCTTTTATCGTTCTTTCTCTCTACTGCCATTTTATTTTTCTCAGATGCTCTCAAACTCAGTAAACCTATTAGTTTTAGTGGATTTATTGACAGGAAATTGTGGAAATTCAAGATCGCTAACGAAATGATTGATTCGACAGATAGAACAAGAAAAAGCACGGTACTAATACCCTTTAAAAATCGATGAAACTATCTTCTAGCGAAATAGTCAGGAAGATGGTCGGCTATTGCTATGGGTAGCAATTTATGTAGTGGAAGGTATTCTCTTAATTCAAACATTCGTAATAAAGAAAACATACTAATATCTTTGGTCAGAATAAGGAAATCAACTCGGGTGGGCTTGACCTAACTATACCCTCTGTTGTCATAGCTACAGAACATATAGTTCCTGAAAGATTGTAAAGCTTACCGGAATCGTAGTTGTTAATAAATAAATAAATAGATATATATAACAATTTTCCATGTTCTTATAATGTTTGAAACTTTTGTTGAATTTGATTACTTCTGCAAGAATTACCCTTCTTTTTTTATTTCTTTCTCATTCAATATTTTTACACAATGTGTCATAGCTCGTCACTAAATATAAGAGCTAATCTTTCCTCTTCGTCAGTGTAATCGTAACTACGGTCTTTTTTTTTCAAATATCTATTTTGGCTAATATGTTAAGAACTTTAACGTTTACCTAGCAAGAAGAATTACCATCAAATTCTAAAAATGTTGTAAGTCGAAAATCGTAAAAGAACCCTCAATCAAATATATTTTTTCAAGGAAAAAAGCGCTGATGGTTGTACGCATGCGCATACATTCTGGTTAGCTACATGACGTCGTTTAAAATAAAATGTAGGATAAGCAAACACGTGAAGCTATTTCTTTGAGAATTCTTCCATTCTTAAATATGTTCTGAACATTGGAATCACTTCGTTTTTATATCGTTCCCTCTTTAAAACTCTTGAACGAGGTTGTACGTCTTTGAACTGTCGTTTGTGTCTAGACATTATAGACACATTCGTATTTGACAATAAGGGTAACATTTAAATTCTCGTTTTAATAATATGCATTGATTAATTCAGCTCAGATTTCTTTTGTTTTATCTCGACATTTCGTCTACTTTCTTTTCGGGATTTTCATGTTTATTAACTTTTCAAGAACGTAGAACAGAGCATTTTATTTGATCCCCACGCATGCATCATGCAAATTTCTTATTACCATATCCGTTATCATTTCTAGATTTGTTGGCTGCTTGAATTTATTTAGTGGTATATCAACCTCTATGGGCTTAATGCCGAAAGCTAAATATTCTGAATGCATCTATTTGCCTTCAAATACAGATATAATATATTGTTCATCATTTTAATATAAATATGTATTGTTGGACATGTTACAATGAATATGCATTTTGCGTCACGTTATTTTAATATGAAATATTATTGCTAAGATTTTGTTTCACTGTAAAATATATTTTTATAGTTTAATACATTTTGGTTTTTGTTTGGAGATTCACTACTTGCCTATAGCTGTGTTCCTAACATGTGCTACCATCCTTGATCAGTTAGGACCTGAAAGAAACATCAATTAAGATGCATCTACGATCTCGTTAATGCCACCAAAATGCCGATTAGATGCCTTGCTGCCGTATGTAGTTTCCCGTCATACCCAGACGTATCCACCGGAAACTGTCATATTCTTTAAAATGATGTGTCATAAAATTAAACAGATTAACCTGTAAGCGTACGGGCTTTTTATCATTTTACCCCAAGCAAGACAATAAAGCCACTAAGGCGCATGGCGTTACCGAGAATGTAAAATATGGCGAAAATGATTTATTAATGAGAGAAAACAATAAGTGTTAAATATAATGTAGTTGAAATACAATTCATAAATTATTTTTTTTGATAGTTAGGTAAGGAATGTTAAATAATAGTTTCAGACTGTTATTTTTAGGGGCAGTGTATTTGGCTCAGACTTACTGAGGCTGGCCTTGTGTTCAGCTGGTAGATAAGATAGGGATGTCGATTTTGATTGGCTTAGTCGAACGTGGGAATATTAGACTTGGAAAGTGTTTCCTAGTGTAAGATTTTAATGTCAAAGAGATCAGACGTGGTTATGTCGTGTCTCGGGGAAATTGCTCTCCAGTGGTGTTGATAGAGCGGCCCCTCTGGCTAGTTAAAAATGTACACATAGACGTTTTTTTTTTCATAAAATACATAAGTTTTAAAATCCCTACAATAACGTCTAGCAATCCCCCGGCCGAGGAAGACAACTTTATCATGATCGCTTCAGAACCGTCGCCCCATAACTATCAACCAAGACTACCCCAACACAAAAGGATGCTAAGAATTTTCAAGGAATCTTAATAAAAGATTATATGAAGACAAAAGTGATATTTTACAAAACAATATATGAAATGCGTTGTTTGCGCACCACAATGAGACTGACCACAATTTTGACATACTTTGATTAAATGAGAAAACAATTAACTACGCAAGATCATATTTCATTAAATTTGTGCCCTGTTTCTTACAAAATTTCACCATTACTAGGAGAACTTCTATTATCATAGTATGGGATAAAGACTAACAAAAGTGATTAAAAGAAAAAGAATCTGAATGAAATTAGCTAGATAAAAAAAAAATAAAATTCCCAAACCACTATTTCGTGCACATGCGTCGTCGCAACAACAACAAATTTATTCCGATGAAGTCCTAAAGGATTGTGGGGTTCAGCGTACCCGGATTAAAGGAGAATTTAATAGTGGATACCCTGCCCACAAAATACAACGCAAATTTCACGAAGAAACAACACGATAAGGAACGTTTGTAGAAAATAGAACATTGTATATTTATTTTCTTGTGAATAGGGTAAAAAAGATTAATGCTTTAGATCGTTTAAGGAAAAATGTGATTTTAAAAAAAATGTCTGTGTTCGCTGTCTTTCAACAGAGTAGCAGAGTAATGTCTGTTTCTTTTGTTTTTGTATAGGTGTAAAGGAAAAAGGGGCGATCAATTTAAGTTGAAAAGGAGAGTGTGGATGAGGAATAAAAGATAAAAGGAAAATGTACTTATGAATTGTTTTGGAGTCAGTTGTAAATTTGTTGTTGTTGTCCTTTCCTAATCCACTTTCGGCTCTTAGTGGCGGGTTGAGTCAGTGATGGAATTTACTGTCAGTCTTCCATGATCTCTGCGCCCTTCTGACTGGTGATTGACTTGAGACTCTCTATTTATTGTTGACTTTTTTTCACACTGGCTCGTTGTCTTTGTTTTAGTTTAGCAAATCACCTCCTTTCATTGGTCAGAAAATTAATTTCACACCTTATTACGAAATTTGGTTTTAGTCGTTTTGATCTGATTTTGTGGGTGTGCAAATCTACTTTGTGTTTTTTAGTCATTTGTTTGAATGATATTGGATTTGTATCCTATAGGATGAAACGCGTCAGAAGAAAACTTTTTCCACTGTACATTTTCTCTAATATATATATATATATATATATATATATATATATATATATATATATATATATATATATATATATATATATCATAAATAGATTTGTTAATAAGGCAAGACCAAACGAACGGGTAAAATGTAATCTGCTCGAAAAACATTTATTAAATCTTAATTATTAAACACATGACGGAAATGAAGCACTTAAATTAAAGTATGAAATCCGGAATTTTCAGGCACGCGTGTGTCCTTTAACAGCAGCGCGAGATATAAACAGAAAAATGGGGATTACTCATCGATGATGTGTTTGCAGAGACGGCAACAGGGTTTGTTGGAGATGACATTACCTTAGATTTTTGATTTATCATTACCGCAAAATGTCTGAAGAGCTTGGCGCCTCACGTGTAGGGGGTCATGACTAAATAAATTGCTAATGGACTTTTCTAATTGTAAATGTTGGAAAACTTTTTTAATCCTTTAATTTTTCTATTAATTATATATACATTCATATATATATATATATATATATATATATATATATATATATATGGTTGGATAGATGTGAGCTTGTGACCCTGGGTTTCACGCTTTAGCGATCGTCAGACAAACACTAAATATATATCTATATATACATGTGTATATATATATATATATATATATATATATATATATATATATATATACATATATATATATATATATATATATATGTATCCTTGTGCAGGTATACAGAAAATAGAAAAGAACACGTTGGGTGCATAATCCGGGGTTCCTTAGTATTTTTGTTCTTATTTTTAAGAAGACAGTGCTCCATACAGAAGTAGAGCTTATATTATAATAATATTTTTTGTTTAAAAATATGATTCCTTCGCTACATAAGAGTTCTCATGTTTCAAAAACGAGAGCCGAAATCATCCAAATAATTAATAAAAATTTCGGGAAACTAAATTTAAAAACAATAGTCAACACTAAATTAAAAAAAGTAAACTTCCTAGACGTAACCCTAGACTTAACTAACAACGTTCACCTACCTTACAGAAAACCTAACACTAATCCCTTGTATGTACATCCTAAGTCAAACCACCCTCCATCTATCATTAAGCATATACCCACATCAATAGAGAAAAGAATAAGTATGAACTCAGCAAATAAGGAAATATTCCAACAGCACAGTAGTTTTTACAACACAGCCCTGAAAAACAGCGGATACAAAAACTTTGACATAACCTATAGAAACGTTAGTACCAATAATAAGAGAAACAGGAAAAGAAAAATCATCTGGTATACCCCACCGTACAACCAAATGGTCAGCACCAAACTAGGCCATAAGTTCCTAGCTTTAATTGAAAAGCACTTTCCCACTAATAGCAAACTTAGCAACATCTTTAACAAAAACACATTGAAACTGAGTTACAGCTGCACTGAAAATATAGAAAGAATCATAAAAAGACACAATAAGAAAATCCTAGAAAAACACGCATACCAAAACAGTAATAAAACACATAAACTAAAACTAGATAAAAATAACGAAGAATTATGCGATTGTAGAAACCCTAAAAACTGCCCGTTGGAAAATAAATGCCTCACAAAATCCGTGGTATACCAATGCACTATCTCATCCATTGAGAGCCCTAACACTGATAGGATATACATAGGATCAACAAAGAATAATTTTAAAATTAGATGGAGACAACACAAGAGCTCTTTCAACAATATTCAAAATAGAAATCAGACATCACTATCCCAATATTTCTGGCATCTAAAGGAAACGAATAAAACACCAAAAGTAAAATGGAAAATAGTAAATAGAACAAGAACCTGTAGAACCTGGGATGACCCATGCCTCTTATGCTTACAGGAAAAACTACACATCATTAAATTCCTAAATAATGAAAAATTATTAAACCATAGGCAGGAGTTAACGGTTTTCTGCCGACATCAACAGACTTTCGCATTAGATAATTAGCATAAAAAAAAAATAAAAAAAAAAACATAGCTAAGTAAAATTCTAAAAAGCTTAGCCAAACCTTTAAATAGAAAAAACCCTTTTTGTCGTCGTCAAAAAAACTAAAAAACAAATTGAAATTCAATGCAAAGCGATCTGTATATTAAACACCCACTTAAATAAACAAATAAATAAATAGATAATCAGATAGACAATAATAAAAGACAATTCTCCAGACACATAACGACTGTAGGCGCGCCATAAAAATATCCTTCACTGGGAACCAACTAAAGGATGACCGTAAACATTAGCCTTGAAATAGATACCCTACCCAACCTTAGCAAAACCTCTCAGATGATGATGAATCTACTGATAAGAATTAACTCCCTGACCACTTAAAGAAGGAAAATAGTCTAGCCACTCCCACAATAACAAATTCTGTAACGGACCGTGCCTAAAAATACACGTAAACCGAGAGATAGCTTATTCCTAAAATTTCGCTTGAAGATGAAACGGGACTAAACACCACAATCCAACTTAATTTTATTAATTATTTGGATGATTTCGGCTCTCGTTTTTGAAACATGAGAACTCTTATGTAGCGAAGGAATCATATTTTTAAACAAAAAATATTATTATATATATATATATATATAGGGTGGTTAGAAATATATAATCACCCAGCATATATATATATATATATATATATATATATATATATATTATGAAATAGACACAGTGTGACAATTATTTTAAGATATTTTATATTTATACATTGTTTTTATAGATACAAATATTTAAGTAAATGCTCTGTTTATAATAAACAGTATTAAACAACATTTACCACCCTGAATGTCCGAGAAATTTTCATACAAAATATTCGTGCTCCGACAGGATAGGGACCTGTATCCTATACGGAACCGTCATATAGCCTGACGTGCCTTTTATCCGATTCGGCCACAAAGGATCGTTCGGTTAGCAAGGTTGAATTTACTGCTTTTTTAAAACTTCAATCATACATTAATCTCTCACGGACATTCATATCTGCTCATGGCATATCAAATGTAAACAAATGGGGTCGCACATTATGAAATGGACAAAGTCCGACAATTATTTTAAGATATTTTATGCTTATACATTCTTTTTATAGATACAACAGAAAATAACCTGTTTATAATAAACAGTATTAAACAACATTTAACGGCTTGAATGTCCGAAAAACTATCGGAGGACGAATATTTTCTATGAAAATTTCTCGGACATTCAGCCAGGTAAATGTTGCTTAATACTGTTGATTATAAACAGTGCATTTACTTCCTGCTCAGCCGGGTGGCTAGGATCAAAGTGTAGTATCTGCGCTTTGTGAGCTGTCGGGTGTCTGTCGAACTCTCTGCTTGCAGACTGGAACCCGGACGAAGCTCCGCCGAAGGGTAGGGTTTCGTTGGGGGAGGTTGACGGCGGATTTGGATGGTTATTTATTTTTGGCTGGGCCTACGGGCTCGGAGATACCCACATTAAAAAGGCCTTGTGCCACATTCGATCCCCGTGGGTGGATTGATAAATACCATCTATAAAAAGAATGTATAAACAGAAAATGTCTTATATATATATATATATAGGTTTATATATATATATATATATATATATATTTGTGTGTGTATATATATATATATATATATATATATATATATATATATATATATATATATATATATATATATAAGTTGATTGAAAATAACTCCCAATTTAAAAAATGAGATCTATCTATCTATCGCGCACACTCTCTTTCTCTCCCTCCCTCTATCTACCTCTATCTCTCTCTCTCTCTTTGTATATATATATATATATATATATATATATATATATATATATAATATATATATAAGTGTGTGTTTATGTGTGTGGATACAGTCTGATGGAAAAATAACTAACCATCTTAAAATAATTATAATTTATTTAAGAAGTATAATTTTTACAAGAAATGGATATGAGAGGAAATCGTTTGCCATGAGGTTTTATTTAGAATTCGATATGGCCAGCAGATTTCGCAATCAGTTTCTCGAGTCGCCCAGGAATCGCGTTAACTGATTTCATTAGGAACACTTGTGGTTGGGAAGACATAAGCTCTTGTATTCACCCTTCAAGTTATTCCAAAGTCTTCGTTTGCCATAGAGTTCTTTCTCCTTTAAACACCACACCAAAAAAAATCTCAGTGTAACAATTATTGCTGGCCACTTATACATAAAATAGGGATTTACTTTTCAATCATCATATATATAAATATATATATATATATATATATATATATATATATATATATATATATATATATATATATATATATATATATATATTCCCACATCAGTGCTGAAGTCAGTTGTTGCTCTCTGATCACAATTTAATGTCGGTATAACAAAACTGTACATGTTTCAAATATCATACTCGAATCTAGAAATGAAATAAAAACCGGGAAAATGCAAATAACAGGGAATATATTGATTAAGAAGAATTAGTAATCATTAAAACGTGTTATTAATCTAATATTTATATGCTGTATTTCATGAATCTGGAATACTGATCAAATTCATTCCTTACTGTGGCGAATTTAACTCGTTTTGT
>OZ010583.1:85376874-85451874 GCA_963932145.1 Acanthosepion lycidas
TGAGAACAGAAGCAATGCGTAATGAAATCGGTACATTTCTTTTTATTAACCCTGTATATTAATTAATACGTTATCACTGTCTCTTCACGAAATTAGATCCGTTTTTCATTCGAACTGATTCTAAATTTAACCCCAAATTTTATGAAAATTAGAGACATCAATAAGATAATTGAACAGATTTAATGGATTTTAATTATTATGATTAATAATGTTTAACTTGTCACTAAACATCATAATTATTAAGACTGTTTGATTTTAATATATTGTATTTCAAAGTGAGCAGAAGTGCGTCCGACATTTTCAAACTTGTTCCGCTTTTGCTTACCCTAGGATAGAATTGGATCATGAATTATCTTCAATTCTAGTCATTTACTAAAATAAGATGATTTCAGCAGGAAACCCAATTCGATACGGAGATATATGAACAGTGGCTAATATATACAGATACTTCTTTTATTCTTTTTATGTGCCATATCCTTCCAGTACGTAGGCGATCATGGCTCTCTACCTCCCTCTATCCCATATCTCAGCAAATTCCTTCACTCTGCTTCCTCCCGTAGACCACGTTCTTTCATCCACATGCTCAATATCGTCAGGTATGTCGCGCGCTGCTTTCTCTTGTATTGCTTACCCTCTATTCGACCCTTGAGTATCAGATTCTCCAGGCCCTACTTCCTCGTTATTTGTTCCAGGAACTTCAGCTGCCTCTTTCTTATGTTACGTATAAGCCTTCTCCTTGTTTGCAACCTCTTTAAGAGCTTATCGTTGCTCACACCTTCGGTCCATGATATCCTTAGGATCCTTCTGTAGAACCACATATCCGTCGCCGCGAGTCTCTTCTACATCTTTGAGGAAATCGTCCAACATTCGCTGCCGTAATGAAGAACAGATGCCACATAACAACTCAGTATTCTTTTCTTTGTTTACCAAATAAGTCTTCCTGTCTAACAATACTCTGCTCAGCTTTTGGAGTGTGTCCTTGGCCATCCCAATACGTCTACGGATCTCAGTGCCGCACTTACCGTCCTCTGTCAAGACGCTCTCCAGATATTTAAACTTATGCGTCTGTTTGATTCTAGTCTTCCAGACCTGCAAATCGCATTTCGGGCTCTTCCTCTTACGGATGACCATGCATTCTGTATTCTTGTAGTTTATGCGTAGTACTTTCTTCTCACTCTCCTTTGCTACCTTCTGTAAGAGATTTTTTAATTTATCTTCCGTGTCTGCTATCCGTGTCTGTACAGAGAGAGAGAGAGACAGACAGACAGACAGACAGACAGAGAAAGAGAGAGAGAGAGAATCAGAAAAATAGATGCTAGCGTATTTATGTTTATTAGATGTGATCTTTCAACAAATCGTTGGCATTCATGAAAACATGATTTATTTTTCTTCCATTGACGTCTATTTATTATGCGTGTATGATTGTTGGCTATGCATTTAATCATTTTTTTTATTTTCTGTTTCTGTGGATTCGTTTTTATATTGTCTGTGCGTACTTCGTAGTGTATGTTTAGTTGAATATGTGGAGTTGGGCGTGTGTGTCTTGGGCACTGCAAGACCTCCGAAATGAATCGGAAATATTGAGTCTCTTGTCTTTGTATGTTATTGAAATCAATAATGCAATAATCGGAGAGACTAGGATTTCTTTTATTCTTCATCTACCTATGCTTTTTTTTCTTTTATTAATATCCAGTCAATTCAATAACATTTATCTGGAAATCGTATTATCAAAATAATACAAATATGTAAATAATATAAAGGAATACAGAAAACATCTGTTTGTCTGTAGGAGAAAACAATTTTCGGAATCATAAAGTAAAAAAAAATAAAAATTAAGAAGTAAAATATAAAACCCAGTGTCCGTTTTTTTTATAGCACACAGAACAGATCACGCTAGGCTTTATAAAAGTCTGAATAAACTTATGATTGCGGTTTGCGGATAAATTATAAGCAAGCTAGGAAAGGGTTGGCTCATAAATAATGATTAATTTCATCAATTTTATTCTTCAAATAATTACGTTTACCTGTTACTCTACTATATATTCCCAATGATCATCAGTCAATACTTCGATACATTCTGAGTAGGATTTGTTTTGAAAAAGATATTCGACAATCTCTTGAATCTTGTTTTCATTAGAGAACGCTTTTCCCATCAAAGAGATTTCGAATTTGGCTTGGCGTGCTGTACATCCACTTGGGCGCATATGCTATTGCGAAAGAACTTAATTCTTAAGTTTTTTCATGAATAAGATCGAGATGGATTCTGCGAAAGGCGATGTCATCCTACAGTTCGTAAGACTTGATGGAGAACGCCCATAATTCAGGGTAACCGCTTGAAAAAGGAAGTTATGCGAATGTAGATAATAATAATAATAATAATAATAATAATAATAATAATAATATTAATATTGACGTAATAATGTCGTTTTTTGACGTATTTTTAACGTCAAAAAACGACATTATTACATCATTATTTTTGCACCAACCTAATAACAACAAAAAATACGATTGAACATTTCGCGGTTATCCTATTTGAATTTTCTGATGAATCTTTATTGTTCAGTTAATGGTTAGATAAGCTGATGGCGAGTTCAATGACGATAAAATATCCGTAGAATTTCACCTATCACATCGTTGAATATTTGAGCAAAACAACCGTAACAAAATATAGCAATAACAATCATAGATACGAATGCTGGTCCTCATTTTAAGAAGTAGGTACAAATGAAAAGATCTGAAATTGTAAACGTTTTCCCATGTCACTGAAACAGCCATTAACCACTTCTAACTTCTCTTCTTTTTTCCTTTCATTTTCTCACTGGAATCAAAAACTGTTTTTTTTTCCGCGTAATAGTCCATTATTTATTAGTTATTTGCAGGAGACTTAATTAATTTTTCTTCCTTTTTTTTTTTTTTCTTTCTTTCTTTCTTTCTTTCTTTTTCTTACTGTGATCAAGAAATGACTTTTTTCCCTCTTTCCACACAATCAAACCGGAACAGTTCATTATTTATGGGGCATTGGTAGGAGACGTTAAAAATTATTTCTTTCTTTCTTTCTTTCTTTCTTTCTTTTTTCTTTGTTTGTTTGTTTGTTTGTTTGTTTCTTTCTTTCTTTCTTTCTTTCTTTCTTTCTTTTTTACTTTCTTTCTGTGATCAAGAAATTACTTTTTTCCTCTTCCACACAATCAAACCGGAACAGTTCATTATTTATGTGACATTGGTAGGAGACGTCAAAAATTCTTTCTTTCTTTCTTTCTTTCTGTCTTTCTTTCTTTCTTTCTTTCTTTCTTTCTTTCTTTCTTTCTTTCTTTCTAGCAATATCGACGTCGTACAAACATTTATTCTTAATAATAATTTTAAAATAATTCAGATGATGTTATTTTATTTATGGTAACTGAATTTTTGATTGCCTGGCTCGGATTTCGTTGTTCGATATGGTGGTTTTATTCTAGCCGCCATTGCTTTTCGGCCTTTTGGGCCTTGGTTCCCCATATTAAATTGACCTTGTATCATATCACTGTCAGTGTGGGGTGTCAATAAAATACAATTTCTTCTCGGCTGTTTGGCTAAGATTAAAGTGTAGAATCTATTCTCGTCAGATTAATGTTATTCTCTCTCCATTTCTATCTTTGTTTGTTTCTTTCTTTTTCTCACTGAAATGTCTTTCCCCCTCTTAAAAAATCGATATATTTTATTATTGTACGGTATTGAAAACCCGTAACGGTCGTATGAATTAAAGAAGGGGGGGATAAGCGCAATTACCACAGGATAATGCCAGAAACAGATATTGAAAAAACTGGGTCTAATAAGAAGAGGATTGGAAAATTTAACACTAACAGGGTAAGCGAAGCAAGGAATAAACAGAGAGTTGTTTACTTACTGCGCTTGAATCAATGGATAGGAAAATAAAAGAGGAATGGTAAAAAGGCAACGAGTCTAAAGAAAAGTTGTGAAGAGACTATGATTCCCGATATCTTGAATGAATATGTGATACAAACAAAAATGACAAAAAAAATATGTCACCTTCTCGTTTCCACTTTTCAAGCAGACGAAAGTATATAAGAAAATTTAAAAAAAAATGGAAAATGAATCAATAATTGGGCCTATACAATACCTAGACAATGTAAAGGGATGTTCTGCCCATTTTTTGAGTACATGAGAAAATCAAAAAGCCTTGGCGTAACCATAAGAAGAAGAAGGAGTTAGTACAAGAATATATTGAATTGTTGTACTCAAACTCTTCTCTTCCTCCTCCTTCTCATTCTTCTTCTTCTCCTTCTTCAGCTTCTTTTTTCTTTTACACCACCTGTACTTACTCTTCTTCAAATCTTGCTTCTTCTACTTTTTCGTCGTCTTCAAAAATTGAATAATGTTCTTTTTCTTCTCCATCTTTTACTTTTCATAAAAACGCTGCGTCTTCTACTTTTAATCCTTTTATTTCTTCT
This sequence comes from Acanthosepion lycidas, assembly GCA_963932145.1. Taxonomy (NCBI): domain Eukaryota; kingdom Metazoa; phylum Mollusca; class Cephalopoda; order Sepiida; family Sepiidae; genus Acanthosepion; species Acanthosepion lycidas. The sequence continues at coordinate 85,381,320 of OZ010583.1, forward strand.
TCTTCTTCTTCTTCTTCATCATCATCATCATTTTACTTGGGATTCAATTCTTCTTCTCTCTCATATCCTTCATCTTCATCTTCTTCTGCTTAATATCATCATCATTTTAATTGGGATTCTTCTTCTTTTTCTTCTTCTTCCTCCTCTTCTTCTTCATATCATCATCATCTTATTTAGGATTCTTCTTCTTCATATCATGATAATTTTGTTTGGGATTCTTCTTTTTCTTCTTGTTCTTGTTCTTCTTCTTCATAGTCTTCTTCTTCTTTTTCATATCATTATTTACTTGAGATTCTTCTTATCCTTCTCCTTCGTCTTCTTCTTTTTCATATCATCATCATTTTACTTGGGATTCAATTCTTCTTCTCTCTCATATACTTCTTCATCTTCTTCTTCTGCTTAATATCATCATCATTTTACTCGGGATTCTTCTCCTCCTCCTCCTTCTTCTTCTCCTCCTCCTCCTCCATCTTCTTGTTCTTCATACACGCGGGTTTCACCGAATAATAGGAAAGTGACTACAGCATCCTTTTAGCCATAAACGAAAGTGTAATATTTCATATCACTGAAATTGCTTTGAAAGTTCTCTCATTCCTTTCACTATATTTCTGCGAGACTAAGTTAATTACTGGTAGACCTGGTCTTGCTAGCAGCTACCCACGCTTTTAAATAGATTCCATGATCAGCGTACCTAGTTTCGTATGTTAGTGAACTCGCGAAATCAGTGAAATCCCGTGCGGTTAATAAACTTATTTCTACGCGTCCACTGAAAATGTTGGCTCGAAGGAAGCTCATCTTTAAAGCTCGGCTAAGGAGCATCTATTCTCAGGACAAATTACGTTTATATCCATAATGACTCTCACGCGCACTTGGGACTCGCAGGATCAGATTGGATGACCACGCACAGATTATGTTAAATATCGGAAATAATTCATGATGACAATGAAGGCGCGGGCTCAGCTTTCATATTAGAAATCCTGCCAATATTTATTATTGTTTTAATCCACGTTACTCGTTATAATTTATCATTTGATCACTCACATTTGGATATGCAATTAAAGTAGCGGTTATTTCCGCTCAATATGGAATCCTCGATCAGAATTCAAATTCTAACCATGTGTGTTACATACTCTTTTGCACTACTGGCTTTTGGAAAGGCATGGATTCAACTTTTCTTCTCCCAGCTATTGGTTAAATAGAAAAGTAGGCCGTGTTCTCTAGGCCTGCATGAAAGTGTGACTGGAAACATTTTAACGGACAATTGAAAAAAGTGATTTAAGACAGTGGTTCCAGGCCCATTTTGAACACAGAATTTTTCTGTGGCTTATAAAGTTATTATAATTTAACAAAATGACATCAATTTTATGTGGTCTATAAACTCTGGCACATATATTAGCCAGGTGACACAGTAAAAATTATAAAAGTTCTGTGCCCCCACCATGAAATTTGCCATTGCCCATTTGCGGTATAAGGCCATATGTGGGGAAACAATGATTTAGGCAACGGTAAACCTCAGTACGCTCACTGCCGAAAATTCCTGGCAATTGCGAGATAATAATGACTGGAATGAGTGGAGAGCCGTCATTGCATAATTCCTGAAAAAAATAACTAATACGTACAACAACTTGAGTTTAAATTAAATGGAGGCAAAAGAATAATCGTGAACATTTAAAAGATAAGCTTAAATATTCATACAATACAAATATTAATGAAGCGATTAATTTTTAGTTCTATTGTTTATTTTCCATCGAATAGGGCAGCAGTATGAAAATTCCACCAACAGAGAACCAGATTGCCATCAAAAGAACCAAGTCTGCATCGATGAAAAGAAAGTCCTGTGCAAATGAAAACCCATATTAAATGGCAGCCAGAAGAGCTTCCAATGCTGAGAATATGCAAAGAGTTAGGGACTCGAAAACTCCTGAATATCCATTCGCTGGTGATAGCTTCATTGCCGTCCGAAATGGCGGCTTTTAAGCTAGTTACTAATAAATATAAATTTTCCACACCCCTAGCACCACAAGTTTCACTGATTTATCGGCGAGGAAAAAAATGAATATATACATCGTATCTCTGTTATTCTAGATGGAAAAAAACGCTATTTTATTAACCTCAGCGCTCAATGTACGATATTATTCATTTTTACATATATATATATATATATATATATATATATATATAGATATAGATATTAGGTTGGTACAAAAATAATGACGTAATAATGTCGTTTTTGACGTATTTTAACGTCAAAAAGCGACATTATTACGTCATTATTTTTGCACCAACCTAATAGATAGATAGATAGATATGGTGGGCACGCTTGCACACGTGTGCACGTTTATCTTAGTAGCTCCAGAGACCTCTCATATAATTACAATAATTGAATTATTTAGGCGACAAAAGGTATTAAATCATTTCAAGCAATCAACACACCGCCTTTTTTCTTTTTCAGAAACGTGACAAAACAAAAAAAATATTTCGAAAGCATCCAAATCAGATAGAACATTTTCTGATGTTAACGAATACTTGTTGTCACTTTCGTAATGCTCGTTGTAGTAGAGACTTTGTAATCGCAGATACAACTATATTCATGCCGTTGAACATTACTGGTGTCAGACGCTTTCGAATATCACTCACACTAATAGTACTTGTTCGATAATACTCGCTCGAATAGTAACCACCGCACAGGGATCTGATTAGAGAAATAGTATAGTGAATGGAGTAGAGAATAGCGGCCCGTATAGTAACAGAGAATAGAGTACAAATAGTGAGCAATTAGACAAACGCTAACTTCCATATAAGCGGAACCATTATGGTCGCGTGATAAATTTCATCCCATAATGGGATCGCTTGCGTTTACTCTCTGAGAATCTATGTTCAAACTCAAGTGTCGGCAGTAACACTTAATTCCTATATAACAAAACCTTATTTTGAAAAATTGCTATACATAAAACTGTAAATGTGTAACTAACGAAAAAAAAGTATTTAAGTATTGCATTAAAATGGCCAGATATGTTTTTGGAATAACAACTTATTTTTTTTCTGTGTTGCTGTAAAAGAAAGGTATTCGTTTTTCATTTCAAGTGTCCTCTTTTTAGCTATTTCAGATTTATTTGCCATGTGGGTTTCTTCATTCGTCACTCCAAATCACAATAGAGTTTCTTTACTCCACACTTTCATTTTCCTTTTTATTTTGTAATTTGTTTCCTGATCCAACATTTTTGTATTATTTCTATCAAATTCTCTGTCAATATCAGTCATTCACTAATCTGCTTTGGGTAATCCTCAATCCTTGTTGATAACTGAATGAACAGAAACGTCAATGCTGACAATTCATTTTTCGAACGCGAATTCTTGTCACATACAATCTATCGAGACCATCAGTAGGGTCGCTATCTTTAGGCAGCAATTTCGTTATAATAGAATAACTGTTCTCATTCTAGCGTATATTATGCAGCATTTAATTTGTCAGAGCTATTTAACTATCTATCTAACTTAGTATTCCCCTGTTATCGCAGAATTACAAACGCAGCTAAAAGAATCCGGAGGATGAAAAAGACTTAAATAAGAAGAATATAACAAAAGGAGTAACGCAGCATAAATGTGTAAAATATAATTATTTATCCTTTAAAATTATAAAAAATTTTATAAAAAAAAATATATATTCTATTTTACTCGATTATGAATTTCTACAACATCCTCTCATTTTTGTCGTAAGTTACTTTTGAATGTAACATCCCTATTTGTCCCTGTCACGTCATCTATTCACACAAATACTTTAAAAAGGATGCCCGCTGTTTCCTCCTGCTTCTCCTTCGATCATCATATGATGTGAGTTTTGATTCTCCAAATCCTCTTTTCTGCGTTCGTATATCGGAAATTTCAGTTGTCAGTTTTAGATTGTGATTGTAAGTTTCCTTGTAGGTCTTATTTTTCCTTGTGGTTTCTTTGGTTCTCTGTCCATGAAATACTTAGAATTCATTAGTTTTGTGGCTTCACTTCTCTTCCCTGTTAAGCGAACATGCCAAAGTGAAGAGCATTTTTTTTCTGTGATGTCGATAAAATTTAGACCAAAAATATTTTCATGCTTTCTAGAGAAATTTATTTTATTTATAAACCTAATGTAATTACAAATTTTAGCTCATGCAGAAAACATGGGAAAAAAATCCATGAAATAATGTCAGTAGTAGTAGTAATCTCAAAAGTAATATAACTTGTTCCACTACCCATGGGTTAAATAGTAAAATGTGTATCTGGAAATCTCATTGTTATACTAGAAAAAAATAATATTGTAATATTCAGTGGCAAAAAAAAGAAATTATCATACAATTCAAAATGTTTCGGATATTAATAACAACATAATGTTTGTTATAAGTTAAAGAATCTGATAAAAACGTGAAATAAAATTCAAGCATTACTCAACTCAGCGCCAGGTACAACTACTAAATAAGAAGTTCTGTCGTAAATTTTAATTCCAGTTGAGCACTCTCGGGCTAAGGTATGGGTTTGTAAACAGTGACTATTATAGCTATATAGCGAGACTCTCCGCAAGCCGAATTGAGTCACTGTCGGTCACTGGGCGTGTTTCCAAAAATAAATACGCTAAAAATCCACCTTCACCCCGAACGTGCGCCGACAGCTTAGTGGTAGAATATCCGCCTAATACTAATTCAGTCGGGTTTCGATCCTAGCTAGAGGCAACCGGATGTCTAGCTGCACTCATGAGCTGTAATAGAGCAAAACAGTCTGTCTGTGGATGGCATTAAATATATATATATATATATATATATATGTATATATACATACACACACTAGCGGGAGTTGCCCGACGATGGAACAGTAAGAGATGTATCAAGCATCATAAAGACTGAAAAATAAAATTGACCAAGATTATTGTTTCAGGTTGACGGACACGAATGTCTTAATTAGTTTTTTGGGGGGTTTCTTTACGAATTGGTCAAACCCAAACTCAAACAAAAACACTGTTTTCAATCGTTATGAGTCTATCGATTGAATAGAATTTTATTATAAACAATTGTCTGGTAAGTAGAATTTTTAAAGCATTCTGAAGGTAAAAATAAAGAAAAAAAGTGTGCAAGACAATAAGAAACACTACCTGCCAAAAAAAAGTGAAGTTTGTTGAAATCGGTTGAAAAATGTAGGAAATCCGATCCCATATATAAACGAACACACACACACACACACACACAAACAACCTGGGTTTTGTAATAAATATAACTCGATATGAGTTGTATCCCTTTCATTCTGGCGACAGAATCGTGTTTTATCGTGTTTTCGAATTGATTTCTTGCAAAAACAATTGTGTTTTTCAAATTTCTAGTGCTATCAAAACAACCGCAAGCTAATTTTACGCTGTCATGTGAAGTTTTGTTTAAATCGGTTGAAAAATTTAGGAAATCCGATCCAATATATAAACGTACAGACACACACAGACACACAATCTGCGTTTTATAATAAGTAAGATATGTATATATATATATATATATATATATATATATATATATATATATATATATATATATATACAGAGAGAGAGAGAGAGAGAAGGTTAAGGAGTGAGTGTAAAGTAAAAAACACGAAGGAAATTAAAAATAAGCACCACATTTGACACGTATGCACATATGCACAGACGGGCGCATGAGTGAACGCACACACGCATGCATACAACATGAAACATAATTTCACCAATAAAAAATGCATATTAAAAAGAAAAATCCAGAAGTATATAAAGTCATTTACTGATACCCGCTAGTGGATGGAGTAATTCCCCGATCTTCCGTCTGCGAAACTCTGGTGTTCTAATCCTGAAGTTAACATCAATCAGCTAAGCGAAAATTATTTGACTTATTACCATATTACGTCATTATTTTTGCAACAACCTAATATCTGGTAGCCTTAGAAATTTGATTGAGAAACATATCAAAATTTCCTTTCAAATAGTTTTTATTTCCCAAGTACTTTCAATATCATCTGAGACCATCTTCAGTGGGTTAAGTTTTCTGTGCATGTGTATATGTATTTTTGTAAATTTTAAACATTTCAATTGTTCGTATCACTGCGTTATGCTAACAAAAAAGGCTTACATTCAATTTAGATCAGCATAGTTCAATATTACAACATTTAAGGTAACGCTCATACCCAGTACCATTTTAAAGAGATATTAGTTGAAAATATATCTATATTACAAGAAAATAACAAAAAGCAAAAACTAAAAATCCTACAAGCCCGATATAAGATAATTACAGACCCTCAAAATATGAATATACCAACAAAGTCCATAAATGTTTGTAGCAGCAATATATATATATATATATATATATAAATATATATATATATATATATATATATATATATATATATATATATATATATATGAAAATTTCTCCGAATTAATCAGTAGAGAGATAATATTTATGAATAAAAATGACAATAGGAAAACTGGTAATTGCTGACGCGTTTCGTCCAATGTGGACTTTATCAAAGCAAAATAAGAAAATGAAATTAAATGAACAAAGTAACTAATAAAAACAAAAACAGAATGTACCTAGCAACTGGAATGTAGAGAAACGCTATTTTCATATTTTTTAACTGAAAAATAACGTCAGTAATTGTCACGTGTGGAGAATATTGTCATTATATCTGTGTTGATGTATTCAACCATTTTCTTTTGATTTTATGAATCTGTTGTCTATATTTCTTTGTAAGAGCATTAATTTTGTTAAGAAAGGTGAAATAGGGAAAAAACCTGGGCGTAGATTAATATTTGGGTAATTTACTAAGCCGGCACTCTCCAGAATTTTCCTTCTGAGTGAGGTATTTTCTTTTTTTATGAGTGTAGCATTTTTAAAATTAAAAATTACGGTTGAATTTATTTCTATGTATGACTAGTGCATTAGCTAAGTTGTTTTTTGTGAGGTCTCTTTTGTGATCATAAATGCGTTTTTTCAAACTTCTGCTTGTTTCTCCAATATATTGAGAGGAACAGTTTTTGGCAATTTATTCTATAAATGGCTGCTTCAGAAATATTAGTGCTATTATTGTTTGAAGATCTTAGTATATCCATAATGGTTTTGGAAGTGTTGGTGACTATTTCAAGATTATTTAGATGGGATAGGTTATTCTGGGTAGTGGACGTGACAGAATTGGTCGGTAGTATTATGTATCTGTTTTCATGTAATTTACTACTTCGGATTATGTTATTAGTCTTGTTGCGGTTGTATATTTTGTATGCCTTTCTTCTTGCGTTGTGGATGAAATGATATGGGTATTGTAGGTTTTTGAATGTGTTTTCTATGTATGTTTCTTCTTTAAATAAATATTGAGGACTACAGATTCTTAATGCTCTTAGATAGAAACCTATAATAATTCCAGATTTAATTTTTGAAGGGTGGTTTGAGTAGAAGCTGATCAGATCATTTTTGTTTGTAGCCTTTCTGTAAACGTCAAAATTGAGTTCGTTATTATTTGTAATTAACAAAATGTCCAGGAACGGAAGATTGTGGTTGTTTTCAGTTTCGAAAGTGAAGTTTATTGTAGGTTCAATGTTGTTAAGTTTGGGGAGAAGATCCGTTAAATTGGTGTTTTTTGGAATTATTAATAATGAGTCGTCTATGTATCTAAAATATGAAGAGTTTGTTGGGAGAATATTTTTGAATGGGTCACTTTCTAGAAATTCTAAAAATAGACACGCAAGAATGCCGCTGAGAGGAGATCCCATTGGCAAACCAAATTTCTGCCTGTAATAATGGTTACTAAAAGTAAAGAAGCATAGCTGGGTAATTAGTTGGCATATTTTTATAATTTTGTGTGTAGATATAGGTAATTTGATTTTTGCATTTGTTAGGTGTTTTTTTAGTAAATTTAAGCATTTATCTCTGGGGACGTTTGTATAAATAGATTGTATATCTAAACAAGTCATATATTTATTTTCAATGTCTATGTCTTTTATTTCTCCGAATTAATCAGTAGAGAGACAGATGTTGTTGTTGTTGTTGCTGCTGCTGCTGCTGTTGTTGTTGTTGTTGTTGTTGCTGTTGTTGTTTTCATGCGTTTTTGCTTTTTCCCCTCGGATGTGCCGTGATGTCGTCGAAGTGTTTTTGACAGCAAATCTCTTGGAATTTTCGGCACTAATCTAGCTTAGACTATATTTTGATCCTTTAGAATTTCTGAGTCTACTGTTCATATATAAGGTCATTTTTGGTGTTACTGATGCATGTTAAGCAAATGGTAAGGCAAGGCTCTTCTACATCATCTTTCGCGGTTTATTTACTTTCACCTGGTAATTTTTAATTTTCCGCTTTTTTTGGTACTCAACTCTTGTTTTATCTGGATCTGTGGATGTGTCAGTTACCTCTTGCATTGTTTACCAAGACTAAATCCAACTACTTTGCATAAATTGGTAGTTTTGGATTCCAACGTCCGGGACTATCTTATTGATTTTATTTTCAGGAAACAACAGTAGATTGTGTTAAAATACAATGATTAACATTTTCATTATCTTAGCCATAAACTCATAAACAAAGGCAAATCTTGCAATAATAGTACCGATAGAAATAAAAGCAGTAGCATTGAGATAAATGCCGATAATAAAAATATTAATAATATCTCATCAAAATGGATTTTTCCCTCTGTTTTGCTTAAATGTAATGCCATCCAATAAGTTTATTGGAAAATATACAATATTAAATATGGTAACAAAAGAAAAAAACATACGAACCTTACATAGGACATTATGTCGAAAATAATGGGTTTTAAATGAATTGAACGTGAACCGAAGATAAATTAAAAAATCAAAACCGTTATAAAAACAACAAATAATGTCCGAATACTTTAAAAAATGACATTGAAGTAAAAAAAAAAAATATGACAAGCCGAAACAGAGATGAATAAAGCAATAAATGTGAAATTAATTAAGAAGATATAAAAAAATAATATGGAAAGCAGATCAATAAATATTAAAATGAAAATGACAAAAAATGTCTGGGACGTATTAAAAAAGAAAAAAAGAAAGAAAAAAGAAAGACAAAAACGCTGGAACTGACAAAAAATAACTTTGGAAAGTAGAAAATAATGCAAATAAAATATGAATAAAATCTACTTTGGGCGGGAAGAAACAACAAAGAATTTATGTAAGTGGAGATGGCGTTTGGAAGAAAGAATAAGAAGGAAAATATTTATAAAAGATGCAAATCAAAATAAAAGCTATTAATAAAAATTATTAGAGAATAAATATAAAACTGTTTTTACCAGTAGACAACATAATATTCGCATTTATATATATAGAGAGAAAAAAAAACGAGAAATTAATAGATGTGTTGAAAGAAAAATGATACGGAAGATTATAGTAAAATAGATGCCGTTATCTTCCGATGCTGTCCAGGCAATTGTTGTCGTTAGTTTATGTTAAAAATCTATTTTTACAACACGAATTAATTTAAAATATATATGTAATATTTAATCCACATATATCTGTAGTGCTTAACGGATGATATATATGGAAGATTGAAGCTCTAAAATCCAGAAACATTACACCATTTGTCAGTCAGCCTTAAATAACATTTATGACATTATTTATCGTGATTGTTGTTTGATACAGTCTTTATTAAATATTTTTCGGAGATCTGTTATAAAACGAAGATATTATTAGAAAGTAACTGCCCATATTAAATTAAAAGGTATTTTCTTAATACTGGGTATTGAGGCACAATGATTTTAAGCTCAGATAGGGAGGTGTATCAGTATCATTCAATCAATCCTCTTAATTTTATATCGTCTTCTGTTTTATTGTCAGCGAAGGTCTTAATATCTGGCAATTAATTCATAAATAGAAGACTACAAGTAGTCTTAGGTATCCTGCAATTTTCCTCTGATTCTTAGGGCCCCTCACTTATTAGACTATTCTTGCCGCTCCTACAAAGCTTCCTTTCTGTAAAAGAAAAGCTTCACTGGGCAATCAATTCCAAATTTATTTATCCATCTCGTGATTATTTTAGCCTCCGTACCAAGCTCACTAATAACAGCTGGTAAGTTTGATCCTCTTCAACTCCCAAAGACTTGCAAAATCAAACTAAAATGGGTCATATTTGCTTACTTTTTCTTCATTCTTTTGCTCTGCCAAAAGGACGCAGTGGACCACTGATTAACATGTCATTTATTATCCTTTGTTTGGACTGCAGCTTCTCTTCAGTTTGCACTAAAAACTCCTACAAAATTCCGGAATTCGAGTACTATTATTATTATTATTATTATTATTATTATTATTTAGTGACAGATTAACACGACAAAACATGACCCACACTGGATTACAAATATAATAATCCCAGTACGCGTGTCATAAAAACTATAGGGATATGGCTTTTTTAAATATATCATCCCAGCAATAAAGCAATAAAGTCATTAAAACGTATACGTCTCCTGTGAGAGAATTTACGAAACAAAACCGAAAATATTAGGGAGGAGAAATAACATTAAAAGAAAGAGAAATAAGAAAAGAGTAAATAACGATTGAAACTGCAATCAGATTTTGGAAAATCAAAATTTGTTGGAAAGCAAGAGGTCGGAAGAGATTCCCATAGCCTTAGACGAAGCACATGGCTCAGGTTCAAATTCATGAAATATGGGGACAGGTTTTGATAAACAGTAAACCATAAGAGTACGGGTTGGGTCCAGTTGTACAAACCTTCTGGCTCACTGCACTACTCAGCTAGAAAAGGTCACCGATTTAGGATGTTCTGTAGTATCTACTAAATCTTCATGCCGTCCGTCATCCTTTAAATTATAAAGATCTCGGAGCCCGACCAATGATGTTCTCCCAGTGAACAATGATGCCCAGTCAGCCTCTTGGGGTCATGCACAACTGGTTAAGGTCAGGCAACTGACACTCAAATCTGAATAGGATATTTGCTATAACTATTGATATATATACTGTGTCGCTATGAATTAGGATGTGTTAAAACCTCGAAACCGAATTCATAAAGTAGCAGTTTCTCGGGCAGCATCACGGCACATTATTATTATTATTATTATTAGTAGTAGTAGTAGTAGTAGTATTATTGTTATTATTATTATTATTATTATTATTGCTATTATTATTAGTATTATTATTATTATTATTATTGTTATTATTATTATTATTATTGTTATTGTTATTATCATTATTATTATTATTATTATTGTTGTTGTTATTATTATTATTATTATTATCATTTCCTTTAATTTCTATTGTAAACAGATTTTCTTACGGGTTCCAAACAGAGGCCAAAAATCAGAAACGGCATTTTTGAACCTAAGAATACACACATTTTAAATCGTTAAATCTTTCGTAAGAGGTGAACTATACTTGTGAGAATATATAATTATATTTGTTTAAGGCATGAGTTATCAGGTTTCGCTTCAATCTGATAATTTTCTAAATCCTTAAAGAAACCGAAAGCTCCATCTATAACTGGAATTATTGATGTCTTCAGGTGCCAAATGTTTTAAATTTCCACTTCAAGATGCTTCTATTTGGATAGTTTTATGAAGGTCATCGTCTTCTTCTTCTTCTTCTCCTTCTTCTTCTTCTTCTTCTTCTTCTTCTTCTTCTTCTTCTTCTTCTTCTTATTATTATTATTATTATTATTATTATTATTTTCTTTGATTTCTGGTGTATATTCCTTTCTTTCCAGATTCAAACCTGACACTTAATGTCAGAGATAGCATCACAAAATTCCCAGTGCGGATTGTATGAGAAAAAAAAAAACTAAAATCTCACGTATTTTACCTAGATAAACTCCTTGAAAAGTGTCGGCTGCAATTGTCACTACATCTTTTGTATTTCGTTAGAGCTTCGGCTACCATGGATCCCTTCAATGAGTCTATTGGAACATTGTCTAATCCAACCGAAGGATCTAACTAGAAATGGTATTTTTGATGTCCTCATGTGCTACATTTTTTTAAGATTTCGATTTCAAGGTCCATGTTTACTTTACATAAATGTTACAGACTTTCCAATGGAGATATTGGCCCACTCTGTCATGCTGGGTTTTATATTTAGTGGGTGCCAATATCATACTACCTGATACAAGATGGTCAGTTGTTTCTGAATATATATCATAGAAGCTTCATTGAGGGCTAACACAATTTTTCCGTATGTATGTTTGGTAATTTCTAGTTAGCTAGCATTGGTCCTGTGCCAAAAGAATAAAACTTTAGGTTTCAGCTTTTAAAATTCACTACCTAGCTCCTAATGGGTACGGAGTTTGTCTAAATTAACTTGTTTGGTACGAGTCGAATATCGACCGTGTAGAGGTTTATCTTGCTATTGTTTCTTTATCGCCTCCATCGCATTTGCTTTTGCTTTTGTTTTTAATATTTTTGGCGGCATAAGAGGTGTATTATGTTGCATTTCTTCAGCAACAGTACGTGTATTATGTTACATTTCTTCACCTAATTAAAATTCCATTTTGAAGTTGGATGTCAGCTTCCTTTTGTACTGAATACATTTTCTTCTTTCATGTTCTTTGACACAGATCATCATCCAGTCTTATGCGTTTCTAGTTATATTTGAAGACCGAATTTTGTAGTTTTGTAAGACAATTCTAGTTGAACTAATCCTCTGCCTCCTTCCGATCTGGAGACACAGAGACAATCAATATCAGACTTAGGATGATGCATGCGTTGGAATGTGAGACCCTTTTTCGATTTGACATTCATTCGCTTAATGTCGGCTATGGCCCAGTTAAGGATGATGAAAATGTATTTCCCTACAGGGACAAACAAAGTATTTATGGATGATATTCTGTTTTGTAAATTCAACTCGTTAATCAGTAATAGACGCACGCGTCTGCAGTATTCTCTTCTTTCTTTCTTTCTTTCTTTCTTTCTTTCTTTCTTTCTTCTTCTACTTATTATTATTAGTAGTAGTAGTTGTAGTATTAACGGTATTTTTCAAATTAAGGATTATCGTCATAACATAATTATGGAATTATGAAAGGCATGCCCATATTCATTATTATATTCACAATGTTTCATTCGTTGTACACTCCGGCATTCTTCCGGGTTTGTTTTTTTTTCTCTTGCACTTTCTAGGGTTGAATGATATTTCAGATTCGTTAATACTCTTTGTAACTTGCATTGCTTGGCCCATGGTTTGAACTCACAACTGCTACCCCAACAAATTTGCGAACGATTCAATTAATCCCCTTACTTATTCCACAGATCCAGACTCACTGGTAAGAGAATTTGCAAAATAACGGGACAGTACTAAAAAGAACAAGAAGAAGCATTCCTAGACATGGTCAGCAGAATGAAAATAATGCGCCCAAGGAGAATAAAAAAAAATGTTCAATACGAAATACCATGAAGGTTAACCGGATTTCAAACAACTGAAGAAGGTCGAAATTGAAATCAGTCGAAACTTCATAACAATAACAAAAGGATATAAGGATATTAGTTAAGTGAAACTCTGTCCCTTACTCTGTTATCCTCTTCCTATGTAAAATGGGTTTATAGTAGGTGTTCGGATCATCTCTTCGATTTGGTAGCAAGACTGTATGAATTTAAACACAGTACTAGATTGTCGGTAAGATCTCTGCAACTCACAGTTGAATTGAATTTATCAATTTTGCGTTTTGAGTCATCTTGGCTTTTTTCAATCATTATTTCATTAAAAGAGAATATAATTTGTTTTAGAAATTAAGTCTGTCTAATTTGTGATACGAAAATATTTTTAATGTTTTTATTAACTTATCGTTTCTTTGTCCATATATTAGGTTGGTGCAAAAATAATGACGTAATAATGTCGTTTTTTGACGTATTTGTAACGTTGAAAAACGACATTATTACGTCATTATTTTTGCACCAACCTAATATATATATATATATATATATATATATATATATATATATATATATATATATATATATATATATATATATATAGGTTGGTGCAAAAATAATGACGTAATAATGTCGTTTTTTGACGTATTTGTAACGTTGAAAAACGACATTATTACGTCATTATTTTTGCACCAACCTAATATATATATATATATATATATATATATATATATATATATATATATATGTGTGTGTGTGTGTGTGTGTGTGCGTGTTTATTATAACGATTTAAAATAATATCTAAACAAACAAAACAAGGGATTATAATTAATACTTTTTCCGATCTCAACCCGAAAGGTAAGGAGGTTATAATTAAGAATTTAGTCATATATAAACATATATTTATTTATATAGGATATGACTATATATATATATATATATATATATATATATATATATATATATATATATATATATATATATATATATATATATATATATATATAATAACCAGCTATTCGTTTCTAGAGTGGATAGTCAGTACCTGTTGATTCAGATATATTTTTGTTTGTTCAACGACCACTACGACAATATTTAACAGAGCTTAGCTATCTAATAAGATGCATTATCTTTGGCAATTGACGAACCAAACACTCATCCTAGGTAAAGAAACGTTCGTGAAAACCCGCTGCCTGATTTTCCGGTGATTTGATTAAGCTGGTGCGTTTTTGATCAAGTTTCAGAAGACGTGGCACCTACCGAACAGAAACCTTCGTCATACACCAACATAAGGTGAACGCTATCAATGTTTTTCTCCTTGGTGATAGTTTTCACTGTTGATAAACCTGGATCGTCAAACTCTAATGTAGCAGACATGTCAGCATGAATATCCTTGGACGTTAAACGCTTTTTTTTCCTCCAGATACATGATAACACCACTGTCATGTGCCCTTACCTATAACTACAGAATGAATTCTTCCTAACACTATGTATACTACGTCTCTCAAGAGAGAGGGACGAATCGAGTCGAGCCGATAGTAGTTCACTCCGAACCAGACTGACAGTCATACTAACACCTTCCACATCTTGTATTATTATTTCGTGTAATATACCTTCGTTATTTCTGCTCTTGTGTTCGTGTTGTTCTTTCTTGCTCCTAACCTGGACCATAACAACCACAATGTAAAATTTTGTCCATTTTCAAGAGAAGTCGCTGCTGAATCCTTTTGATTCTTTTTCTCTTTTGAACAGTCTAATTTCATTTTATCTGGAAAGAAACAATGGCGTTATTAATAAGAAGAGCTGGAATTAATTCATGTTAGAATTCACAGCTCTAACATCATTCTTTCATAGTTGGCCTATGAACCTTTTCTTTTCTATCTCGTACCTGGACGTAAACAATGTAATTCTTAATAAGATTTAAATTAAAGCTGGTAAGATTTCCACAGCTCTAGCAATACTCATTAGCTGTCAGTCTATGATCCTTTCAGCCCATCCTCGTAGAATACCGTGGATACAATATGGTTAATTACAAAGTTTTAACCTATATTGAAAAGATGAAATCTGAAACAAACCAGCAGTAGCAGCTTATATATCCCGACTCGAATAAAAGATTTGGAGAAGTTAAAATTCAGTTGACTAGAGACGACAAGATTTTTACAAGCAAAGAAATAGTACCTTCTGAAAGAAAATTAACACCAAGAATCATTATGGTAAACATCGTTCAGAAATAAGGAGTGATAATGACAATCATAAAACTTATCGATTCTTAAACGGAATATTCGACATCGGTTGACCAAACAGTTAATGATACTCTCGGTTGAAATTCATAAAATCTTTTTCTTTTCTTATTTTTTTTTACTCTTGTTCACCCAATACAATGCCAAGAGACCCTCAAAATAGAGCCTGGATTAATGACATTATTGTACGGACATACAAGAAGAAAGCCCGAGGTCAATGTCATGATATGAGGAATTGATAAAGGTTGGCCTAAGAATTGAAGAGTTTAAAATTTCGTATTGGTTTAAAAAGGATTCTCTCAGCCACATATTCCACAACGTAAGGGTTTGAGGGATTAAACTTTCGGGATAGCACTTCCTTGTCCAAAAGCGAATTCGAAACGAATGAGGAATTGACTCATGTATTAACCCAGCATTATTCAATCCGGATTCAGAAAATGGATATACCCCTAGGGTGTTTACAAACCCTAATATATAAATGCTTATAATATTACAATTTTGCTGTAATGCTGAAGAAAATAACATAAAAGACAATCTCCATTGTAAGATGCATTAAATCGAATCCTGAACTGAAGAAGCAGTAATTCATCGAAATGAAATTTATAATAAATTTGTTGCATAAACATATGTTGTAAGTCATAGGTGGAAAACACCTATACAATAATAGAACAGTTTTATTCATCAAAAGAAGCCAAAATATATTAACATGAACATATATATATATATATATATATATATATATATATATATATATATATATGCGTGTGTGTATGTGTGTGCACGTATGCATACATCATCTGTACTATAGGACTTGCAAATCACCTGATGGATTAAAGAGCCACCTTTGAAGTCATTCGAGATGAAACAAAGATCTATATTAAATACAGGTGTTGATGGGGTAATCAACACATACACACGCACACACTATCTATCTATCTATCTATCTATCTATCTATCTATCTATCTATCTATCCATCCACCACACACTCTCTCCATGTCTCTCACTCCCCCTCTCTCTCAGTATATATATATATATATATATATATATATATATATATATATATATATATATATGTGTGTGTGTGTGTGTGTGTGTGTGTGGTTATACATATATATATATATATATATATATATATATATATATATATATATATATAGATAGATAGATAGATAGATAGATAGATATAGATATAGATATATATAAAACAAACTATGAATCATGAAAACTTAGTTTCGTGAGTCAGGTGGTTTTACAGGATACCCCCAAGAAGACAAAGACCCGTCTGAACCCCGCAAAAACTGTGCTACAACTGCGTCTCACCCTCACTGAATCAAGATAGTACGGTGGTCGCGAGCAAAAATTTGCCAACTAGAAAAGATGAGTACTTTAAATATTTAGAGGCAGCAAAACACCCCATGTGTTTCAAGCAGGGTTAGATCAGTTTTGTTTAATTACATTTCTACTGCTCTCTTTAAAGCATTTTCTAATAGTGACGGGAGATTTCTTTCCAAATCTTTTCTTTTTGTTTTAGTGGAATGTTATGAGCTTGATAAAGTATACATCTCAATTTTATTTATATAATCTACCCATTTTATTGTTTCTAACATAGCGGTAAAATTCGTGAATATGTGGAGGGCCATAATCTTTCAGGGAAGTACCAAACAGAAAGAGAACGCTTGGTAAAAAGGAATATTAAAATATAGAAAAATGGATAACGGTTGCATATTCCTTTTATCAAGAAGAATTACTTTGCATATGGTTGTCACGACTGACTGTTCAAATTTCACTACGGTGGACTCTTTTCGACTCCGTCTATATTATGTCCAAATGCTAAGGATATTTGACTTAACTTTAGTAGACATATATCAATTACGGAGAAAAATCTGGATTAAGCGCGCGGACGGGAACATAAAAACGAAGGCACGTAATCCTGAAATCAGAGATACCTGATCGAGAAACGTGTTTGGGCGTCGTCCCTGTTAAAGTATTAATCGATCAGTTATTTAAGTCGAGAATCGAAATCAACAGTTACACAGCGACGGAAACGGCAGGCGAGAACTACACAGAAGATGTCCTTGAGCAAGGAAATTAAAATCCGTTCAACCAATGAAGGAAGGAAGTTAATTAGCAATCAAAATGGATGATCTGAAGACAATTCCCATGACAAAACGCTTTTGTGCTATTCTCAACCCAATCCCATTCTTCATATTTTTTTTCAAATTCCTTTTGTCTAAACTATTTTGTTAGACATGCTGTCATCAGATTTTCATTTTTTCTGTACCTAACGAAATATAGTTATTTCGATTTTTATTGTCTACACAGCCTCGATCTCAGTTTGACTAGACGTTTTTCGTTTTTTCTTCTTGTCATTCATTCCCTTAATTCTTCCTGCATTTGCTTTCTTTCTCTTTCATTAACACATTTCCTGAGGTTAGTATGAGTACTTTTCTCCTTTCTTTTTTTTCTTCTCCGCTTTGTTTCCGTTTCTTCTTTCTTCTGACTTTTTTTCTTTCTTTCATTTACTGATTTCCTGATGTTCGTGTATGTATTAGGTTGGGGCAAAAATAATGACGTAATAATGTCGTTTTTTGACATATTTTTAACGTCAAAAAACGACATTATTACGTCATTATTTTTGCACCAACCTAATATTAGGTTGGTGCAAAAATAATGTCGTTTTCTCACATATGTTACTACATGATAAAACGACATTATTTTTGCACCAACCTAATAATTTTCTCTTTTTTTTTTCTTCTTTTTCTTCTACGTCGTTATTTGCCTTTTTCTTTCTTTCTTTTTTTTTTACTTTTCTCTTTCATTTACTGCTTTCCAGCTATTCGTATATGCAGCTTTCTTTTTCTTTTCTTTTATTTCAGTTATCGGTTATTAGTAAAGTAATCTATGACACACGTTCAAGGAAAATGTTTTTAGGGAGAATTTATTTCGCCATCTTCCCAAGTTGGAAGTCAACTCTCTGTCATGTCCCGTAGCCTCCCTGAGCAAAGTAAACAATACTGTTGCGGTAAATATTTAAAGAATTTGGCTGCTAGCCCTACGCTTAATCAGTTTTGACTCTAAGGATTTCCTTCTCCTAGACAGCTTAATCACCACAGTTAAAGATAAAAGCATGTCTTACTATTTAACCCATATTTGGGAGAAGAAGAGGAAGATTCATACCTTTCCCAAAGTATAAATATAATGAACTCGAATAGAATTTTAAACATTGCGAACTGCTATCCATTACGCCATAAGTCCATCCCAAGTGGGAAAAGCTAGCCTATTAAGAAAATCATCTTTAGTAAATCATTATCTTGCCTGGGCTTGAATATAAATCGCTTATCCTATTATACCGAGAGACTAAATGCGTCTATTTTTTTTCATTTGTATTTAAAGTATTTTTGTTGCAGACTTCGAACTTTTATTTATTGTGGAATATTTAAGATTTTTGACTTTTTTCTGGAAGTTTTAAAAATTGACAAAATCTAAATTTTTTGAAAATCCTTATTCTTTCGTCTGCATATTCAACTTTGTTTTGTATATTTCACGTTTATTTCTCTGTGTGTCTATTCAACCTAAAAAGTGGAGTATCGGTGTTACGAGCTCTCATTTCCTCTTCGTTACAAATCAAGTCAAGATTCAATGGATATCTTTGTTCTGTATCCTCATAGTTCATCTACTGCCATCTTCTCGTTCATTCAAATCTCACACGTCATTCATAAAGAACATGTTTACAGTCAACATCTACCCAGACTGCCTCTTGAGCACTGTATTGTTTTGGTATTTATTATTCATAAAAAAAGAAAATTTCAATTTATTTCCCTGGCATTTGTAGTGAATTGAAACACTATATAAAGGGCCCGAATATATTTGGATGGGAGAATATCCTAATGAAAGAGACTAATAAACGTTACGTTAAAACCTTCACTCAGCGAATTTGTTTTAACAACACACACGCGTATTAACATAAAGAAGACAATCAAACAAACAAACAAAAAAAATCACAAAATGAACACATCTGCGTACGGTAACAAAAAAGAAAGACGCATCTTTCTTTTAGAACAATGATATTTTTTTTCCGCTCTGAAAAATGTTCGCATTTTCAAAGAAATTGTTTGCTGGTTAGGCAGAAAAGAAGGATGAGAATTGAGATATATTATTGTATATAATCTTTTCTTGTTTTGTATATTTATATTCCACTTGGCGTACAGAAAAGAAAAATATTAACAAAGACACGCAAAGTTTTCTTACATCCTCCTTTGCCTCGGCTGGATATGACCCCTTCCCCCATCACTTACTCAATGTAGATTTTCGACTAACGTGATCTCTCATTCACAAAAGACATCTTTCGGCAAATCCTCAAGCAGAAATTCCGAAGTACCCCTAGACGTTCGAGACATCATCAACTCGACTCCATGAGTAGTACCCCCACAGAGAACGCAATATTGATCAACAAGAAACCTAAAATTTCATTTCTGCTCATCTCTATATTCGATATTTTTTCCCCGTCATTCTTTACTCTTCATATACGTTTCACTTCTTATTTGATGGTGGATCTCCTTTTCTGTTTCGCTTTATCATTTTTTCTCCATTGATTCTTTGATTCTACCTCCTGGTTCAAGAATAATGTGGAATCATGCATTTACCAGTTTCTTTTATTCTTCTAGTTATTTTCTTCTCTTATCTGTTTATCGCTTCCTTTTATTTCAAAGATACGCGTTTCCTTTTTGTATTGTTGTTAATTTACAAGTTTACATTCGACATTCAAATGACATAAAAAAAGTCAAATTAATAAAATCTATCTTTCACTTGTACTTTCATTTAATCTTTTTCCTTTTCCCGTCCTACCATTAACTCTGTATTTTTTCTTCATTTTGTACTATTTTCGCTTTTTACATAAACAGTGATGTGGCTCGGATTGAGGAATCGGCGGTCCGAGTTCGAATTCCAGTTGAATCCATTACATTCCCTTTTTACATAAACAGTGATGTGGATGGGATTGAGGAATCGGCGTGCCGAGTTCGAATTCCAGTCGAATCCATTACATTCCCTTTTTACATAAACAGTGATGTGGCTCGGATTGAGGAATCGGCGTGCCGAGTTCGAATTCCAGTCGAATCTATTACATTCCCTTTTTACATAAACCGTGATGTGGCTCGGATTGAGGAATCGGCGGGCCGAGTTCGAATTCCAGTCGAATCCATTACATTCCCTTTTTACATAAACAGTGATGTGGCTCGGATTCAGGAATCGGCAGTCCGAGTTCGAATTCCAGTCGAATCCATTACATTCCCTTTTTACATAAACAGTGATGTGGCTCGGATTGAGGAATCGGCGGTCCGAGTTCGAATTCCAGTCGAATCCATTACATTCGCTTTTTACATAAACAGTGATGTGGCTCGGATTGAGGAATCGGCGGGCCGAGTTCGAATTCCAGTTGAATCCATTACATTCCCTTTTTACATAAACAGTGATGTGGCTCGAATTGAGGAATCGGCGGTCCGAGTTCGAATTCCAGTCGAATCCATTACATTCGCTTTTTACATAAACAGTGATGTGGCTCGGATTGAGGAATCGGCGGTCCGAGTTCGAATTCCAGTTGAATCTATTACATTCCCTTTTTACATAAACAGTGATGTGGCTCGGATTGGGGAATCGGCGGGCCGAGTTCGAATTCCAGTTGAATCCATTACATTCCCTTTTTACATAAACAGTGATGTGGCTCGGATTGAGGAATCGGCGGGCCGAGTTCGAATTCCAGTTGAATCCATTACATTCCCTTTTTACATAAACAGTGATGTGGCTCGGATTGAGGAATCGGCGGGCCGAGTTCGAATTCCAGTCGAATCCATTACATTCCCTTTTTACATAAACAGTGATGTGGCTCAGATTCAGGAATCGGCGGTCCGAGTTCGAATTCCAGTCGAATCCATTACATTCGCTTTTTACATAAACAGTGATGTGGCTCGGATTGAGGAATCGGCGGTCCGAGTTCGAATTCCAGTTGAATCCATTACATTCCCTTTTTACATAAACAGTGATGTGGCTCGGATTGAGGAATCGGCGGGCCGAGTTCGAATTCCAGTCGAATTCATTACATTCCCTTTTTACATAAACAGTGATGTGGCTCGGATTGAGGAATCGGCGGCCGAGTTCGAAATCCAGTCGATCCATTACATTCCCTTTTTACATAAACAGTGATGTGGCTCGGATTGAGGAATCGGCGGGCCGAGTTCGAATTCCAGTCTAATCCATTACATTCGCTTTTTACATAAACAGTGATGTGGCTCGGATTAAGGAATCGGCGGTCCGAGTTCGAATTCCAGTTGAATCCATTACATTCGCTTTTTACATAAACAGTGATGTGGCTCGGATTGAGGAATCGGCGTGCCGAGTTCGAATTCCAGTCGATCCATTACATTCCCTTTTTACATAAACAGTGATGTGGCTCGGATTAAAGAATCGGCGGGCCGAGTTCGAATTCCAGTCGATCCATTACATTCCCTTTTTACATAAACAGTGATGTGGCTCGGATTAAGGAATCGGCGGTCCCAGTTCGAATTCCAGTTGAATCCATTACATTCGCTTTTTACATAAACAGTGATGTGGCTCGGATTGAGGAATCGGCGTGCCGAGTTCGAATTCCAGTCGAATCCATTACATTCCCATTTTACATAAACAGTGATGTGGCTCGGATTAAGGAATCGGCGGTCCGAGTTCGAATTCCAGTTGAATCCATTACATTCGCTTTTTACATAAACAGTGATGTGGCTCGGATTGAGGAATCGGCGTGCCGAGTTCGAATTCCAGTCGATCCATTACATTCCCTTTTTACATAAACAGTGATGTGGCTCGGATTAAGGAATCGGCGGGCCGAGTTCGAATTCCAGTCTAATCCATTACATTCACTTTTTACATAAACAGTGATGTGGCTCGGATTGAGGAATCGGCGTGCCGAGTTCGAATTCCAGTCGATCCATTACATTCCCTTTTTACATAAACAGTGATGTGGCTCGGATTAAGGAATCGGCGGTCCGAGTTCGAATTCCAGTTGAATCCATTACATTCCCTTTTTACATAAACAGTGATGTGGCTCGGATTGGGGAATCGGCGGGCCGAGTTCGAATTCCAGTTGAATCCATTACATTCCCTTTTTACATAAACAGTGATGTGGCTCGGATTGAGGAATCGGCGGGCCGAGTTCGAATTCCAGTTGAATCCATTACATTCCCTTTTTACATAAACAGTGATGTGGTTCGGATTGAGGAATCGGCGGGCCGAGTTCGAATTCCAGTCGAATCCATTACATTCCCTTTTTACATAAACAGTGATGTGGCTCAGATTGAGGAATCGGCGGTCCGAGTTCGAATTCCAGTCGAATCCATTACATTCGCTTTATACATAAACAGTGATGTGGCTCGGATTGAGGAATCGGCGGTCCGAGTTCGAATTCCAGTTGAATCCATTACATTCCCTTTTTACATAAACAGTGATGTGGCTCGGATTGAGGAATCGGCGGGCCGAGTTCGAATTCCAGTCGAATCCATTACATTCCCTTTTTACATAAACAGTGATGTGGCTCGGATTGAGGAATCGGCGGCCGAGTTCGAAAGCCAGTCGATCCATTACATTCCCTTTTTACATAAACAGTGATGTGGCTCGGATTGAGGAATCGGCGGTCCGAGTTCGAATTCCAGTCTAATCCATTACATTCGCTTTTTACATAAACAGTGATGTGGCTCGGATTAAGGAATCGGCGGTCCGAGTTCGAATTCCAGTTGAATCCATTACATTCGCTTTTTACATAAACAGTGATGTGGCTCGGATTGAGGAATCGGCGTGCCGAGTTCGAATTCCAGTCGATCCATTACATTCCCTTTTTACATAAACAGTGATGTGGCTCGGATTAAAGAATCGGCGGGCCGAGTTCGAATTCCAGTCGAATCCATTACATTCCCTTTTTACATAAACAGTGATGTGGCTCGGATTAAGGAATCGGCGGTCCCAGTTCGAATTCCAGTTGAATCCATTACATTCGCTTTTTACATAAACAGTGATGTGGCTCGGATTAAGGAATCGGCGGTCCGAGTTCGAATTCCAGTTGAATCCATTACATTCGCTTTTTACATAAACAGTGATGTGGCTCGGATTGAGGAATCGGCGTGCCGAGTTCGAATTCCAGTCGATCCATTACATTCCCTTTTTACATAAACAGTGATGTGGCTCGGATTAAGGAATCGGCGGGCCGAGTTCGAATTCCAGTCTAATCCATTACATTCACTTTTTACATAAACAGTGATGTGGCTCGGATTGAGGAATCGGCGTGCCGAGTTCGAATTCCAGTCGATCCATTACATTCCCTTTTTACATAAACAGTGATGTGGCTCGGATTAAGGAATCGGCGTGCCGAGTTCGAATTCCAGTCGATCCATTACATTCCCTATTTACATAAACAGTGATGTGGCTCGGATTAAGGAATCGGCGGTCCGAGTTCGAATTCCAGTTGAATCCATTACATTCGCTTTTTACATAAACAGTGATGTGGCTCGGATTGAGGAATCGGCGTGCCGAGTTCGAATTCCAGTCGAATCCATTACATTCCCTTTTTACATAAACAGTGATGTGGCTCGGATTAAGGAATCGGCGGGCCGAGTTCGAATTCCAGTCTAATCCATTACATTCGCTTTTTACATAAACAGTGATGTGGCTCGGATTGAGGAATCGGCGTGCCGAGTTCGAATTCCAGTCGATCCATTACATTCCCTTTTTACATAAACAGTGATGTGGCTCGGATTAAGGAATCGGCGGGCCGAGTTCGAATTCCAGTCGAATCCATTACATTCCCTTTTTACATAAACAGTGATGTGGCTCGGATTAAGGAATCGGCGGGCCGAGATCGAATTCCAGTCGAATCCATTACATTCCCTTTTTACATAAACAGTGATGTGGCTCGGATTAAGGAATCGGCGGGCCGAGTTCGAATTCCAGTCTAATCCATTACATTCGCTTTTTACATAAACAGTGATGTGGCTCGGATTGAGGAATCGGCGTGCCGAGTTCGAATTCCAGTCGATCCATTACATTCCCTTTTTACATAAACAGTGATGTGGCTCGGATTAAGGAATCGGCGGGCCGAGTTCGAATTCCAGTCTAATCCATTACATTCGCTTTTTACATAAAGAGTGATGTGGCTCGGATTGAGGAATCGGCGTGCCGAGTTCGAATTCCAGTCTAATCCATTACATTCGCTTTTTACATAAACAGTGATGTGGCTCGGATTAAGGAATCAGCGGTCCGAGTTCGAATTCCAGTTGAATCCATTACATTCCCTTTTTACATTAACAGTGATGTGGCTCGGATTGAGGAATCGGCGGGCCGAGTTCGAATTCCAGTCGATCCATTACATTCCCTTTTTACATAAACAGTGATGTGGCTCGGATTAAGGAATCGGCGGGCCGAGTTCGAATTCCAGTCGAATCCATTACATTCGCTTTTTGCATAAACAGTGATGTGGCTCGGATTGAGGAATCGGCGTGCCGAGTTCGAATTCCAGTCGATCCATTACATTCCCTTTTTACATAAACAGTGATGTGGCTCGGATTAAGGAATCGGCGGGCCGAGTTCGAATTCCAGTCTAATCCATTACATTCGCTTTTTACATAAACAGTGATGTGGCTCGGATTAAGGAATCGGCGGGCCGAGTTCGAATTCCAGTCTAATCCATTACATTCGCTTTTTACATAAACAGTGATGTGGCTCGGATTGAGGAATCGGCGTGCCGAGTTCGAATTCCAGTCGATCCATTACATTCCCTTTTTACATAAACAGTGATGTGGCTCGGATTAAGGAATCGGCGGGCCGAGTTCGAATTCCAGTCGAATCCATTACATTCCCTTTTTACATAAACAGTGATGTGGCTCGGATTAAGGAATCGGCGGGCCGAGTTCGAATTCCAGTCGAATCCATTACATTCCCTTTTTACATAAACAGTGATGTGGCTCGGATTAAGGAATCGGCGGGCCGAGTTCGAATTCCAGTCTAATCCATTACATTCGCTTTTTACATAAACAGTGATGTGGCTCGGATTGAGGAATCGGCGTGCCGAGTTCGAATTCCAGTCGATCCATTACATTCCCTTTTTACATAAACAGTGATGTGGCTCGGATTAAGGAATCGGCGGGCCGAGTTCGAATTCCAGTCTAATCCATTACATTCGCTTTTTACATAAAGAGTGATGTGGCTCGGATTGAGGAATCGGCGTGCCGAGTTCGAATTCCAGTCTAATCCATTACATTCGCTTTTTACATAAACAGTGATGTGGCTCGGATTAAGGAATCAGCGGTCCGAGTTCGAATTCCAGTTGAATCCATTACATTCCCTTTTTACATTAACAGTGATGTGGCTCGGATTGAGGAATCGGCGGGCCGAGTTCGAATTCCAGTCGATCCATTACATTCCCTTTTTACATAAACAGTGATGTGGCTCGGATTAAGGAATCGGCGGGCCGAGTTCGAATTCCAGTCGAATCCATTACATTCGCTTTTTGCATAAACAGTGATGTGGCTCGGATTGAGGAATCGGCGTGCCGAGTTCGAATTCCAGTCGATCCATTACATTCCCTTTTTACATAAACAGTGATGTGGCTCGGATTAAGGAATCGGCGGGCCGAGTTCGAATTCCAGTCTAATCCATTACATTCGCTTTTTACATAAACAGTGATGTGGCTCGGATTAAGGAATCGGCGGGCCGAGTTCGAATTCCAGTCTAATCCATTACATTCGCTTTTTACATAAACAGTGATGTGGCTCGGATTGAGGAATCGGCGTGCCGAGTTCGAATTCCAGTCGATCCATTACATTCCCTTTTTACATAAACAGTGATGTGGCTCGGATTAAGGAATCGGCGGGCCGAGTTCGAATTCCAGTCGAATCCATTACATTCCCTTTTTACATAAACAGTGATGTGGCTCGGATTAAGGAATCGGCGGGCCGAGTTCGAATTCCAGTCGAATCCATTACATTCCCTTTTTACATAAACAGTGATGTGGCTCGGATTAAGGAATCGGCGGGCCGAGTTCGAATTCCAGTCTAATCCATTACATTCGCTTTTTACATAAACAGTGATGTGGCTCGGATTGAGGAATCGGCGTGCCGAGTTCGAATTCCAGTCTAATCCATTACATTCCCTTTTTACATAAACAGTGATGTGGCTCGGATTGAGGAATCGGCGTGCGGAGTTCGAATTCCAGTCGATCCATTACATTCCCTTTTTACATAAACAGTGATGTGGCTCGGATTAAGGAATCGGCGGGCCGAGTTCGAATTCCAGTCGAATCCATTACATTCCCTTTTTACATAAACAGTGATGTGGCTCGGATTAAGGAATCGGCGGGCCGAGTTCGAATTCCAGTCTAATCCATTACATTCGCTTTTTACATAAACAGTGATGTGGCTCGGATTGAGGAATCGGCGGGCCGAGTTCGAATTCCAGTTGAATCCATTACATTCCCTTTTTACATAAACAGTGATGTGGCTCGAATTGAGGAATCGGCGGTCCGAGTTCGAATTCCAGTCGAATCCATTACATTCGCTTTTTACATAAACAGTGATGTGGCTCGGATTGAGGAATCGGCGGTCCGAGTTCGAATTCCAGTTGAATCTATTACATTCCCTTTTTACATAAACAGTGATGTGGCTCGGATTGGGGAATCGGCGGGCCGAGTTCGAATTCCAGTTGAATCCATTACATTCCCTTTTTACATAAACAGTGATGTGGCTCGGATTGAGGAATCGGCGGGCCGAGTTCGAATTCCAGTTGAATCCATTACATTCCCTTTTTACATAAACAGTGATGTGGCTCGGATTGAGGAATCGGCGGGCCGAGTTCGAATTCCAGTCGAATCCATTACATTCCCTTTTTACATAAACAGTGATGTGGCTCAGATTAAGGAATCGGCGGTCCCAGTTCGAATTCCAGTCGAATCCATTACATTCGCTTTTTACATAAACAGTGATGTGGCTCGGATTGAGGAATCGGCGTGCCGAGTTCGAATTCCAGTCGAATCCATTACATTCCCTTTTTACATAAACAGTGATGTGGCTCGGATTAAGGAATCGGCGGTCCGAGTTCTAATTCCAGTTGAATCCATTACATTCGCTTTTTACATAAACAGTGATGTGGCTCGGATTGAGGAATCGGCGTGCCGAGTTCGAATTCCAGTCGATCCATTACATTCCCTTTTTACATAAACAGTGATGTGGCTCGGATTAAGGAATCGGCGGGCCGAGTTCGAATTCCAGTCTAATCCATTACATTCACTTTTTACATAAACAGTGATGTGTCTCGGATTGAGGAATCGGCGTGCCGAGTTCGAATTCCAGTCGATCCATTACATTCCCTTTTTACATAAACAGTGATGTGGCTCGGATTAAGGAATCGGCGTGCCGAGTTCGAATTCCAGTCGATCCATTACATTCCCTTTTTTTCATAAACAGTGATGTGGCTCGGATTAAGGAATCGGCGGTCCGAGTTCGAATTCCAGTTGAATCCATTACATTCCCTTTTTACATAAACAGTGATGTGGCTCGGATTGAGGAATCGGCTGGCCGAGTTCGAATTCCAGTCGAATCCATTACATTCCCTTTTTACATAAACAGTGATGTGGCTCAGATTGAGGAATCGGCGGTCCGAGTTCGAATTCCAGTCGAATCCATTACATTCGCTTTATACATAAACAGTGATGTGGCTCGGATTGAGGAATCGGCGGTCCGAGTTCGAATTACAGTTGAATCCATTACATTCCCTTTTTACATAAACAGTGATGTGGCTCGGATTGAGGAATCGGCGGGCCGAGTTCGAATTCCAGTCGAATCCATTACATTCCCTTTTTACATAAACAGTGATGTGGCTCGGATTGAGGAATCGGCGGCCGAGTTCGAAATCCAGTCGATCCATTACATTCCCTTTTTACATAAACAGTGATGTGGCTCGGATTGAGGAATCGGCGGTCCGAGTTCGAATTCCAGTCTAATCCATTACATTCGCTTTTTACATAAACAGTGATGTGGCTCGGATTAAGGAATCGGCGGTCCGAGTTCGAATTCCAGTTGAATCCATTACATTCGCTTTTTACATAAACAGTGATGTGGCTCGGATTGGGGAATCGCCGGGCCGAGTTCGAATTCCAGTTGAATCCATTACATTCCCTTTTTACATAAACAGTGATGTGGCTCGGATTGAGGAATCGGCGGTCCGAGTTCGAATTCCAGTTGAATCCATTACATTCGCTTTTTACATAAACAGTGATGTGGCTCGGATTGAGGAATCGGCGTGCCGAGTTCGAATTCCAGTTGAATCCATTACATTCCCTTTTTACATTAACAGTGATGTGGCTCGGATTGAGGAATCGGCGGGCCGAGTTCGAATTCCAGTCGATCCATTACATTCCCTTTTTACATAAACAGTGATGTGGCTCGGATTAAGGAATCGGCGGGCCGAGTTTGAATTCCAGTCGAATCCATTACATTCCCTTTTTACATAAACAGTGATGTGGCTCGGATTAAGGAATCGGCGGGCCGAGTTCGAATTCCAGTCGAATCCATTACATTCCCTTTTTACATAAACAGTGATGTGGCTCGGATTAAGGAATCGGCGGGCCGAGTTCGAATTCCAGTCTAATCCATTACATTCGCTTTTTACATAAACAGTGATGTGGCTCGGATTGAGGAATCGGCGTGCCGAGTTCGAATTCCAGTCGATCCATTACATTCCCTTTTTACATAAACAGTGATGTGGCTCGGATTAAGGAATCGGCGGGCCGAGTTCGAATTCCAGTCGAATCCATTACATTCCCTTTTTACATAAACAGTGATGTGGCTCGGATTAAGGAATCGGCGGGCCGAGTTCGAATTCCAGTCGAATCCATTACATTCCCTTTTTACATAAACAGTGATGTGGCTCGGATTAAGGAATCGCCGGGCCGAGTTCGAATTCCAGTCTAATCCATTACATTCGCTTTTTACATAAACAGTGATGTGGCTCGGATTGAGGAATCGGCGTGCCGAGTTCGAATTCCAGTCGATCCATTACATTCCCTTTTTACATAAACAGTGATGTGGCTCGGATTAAGGAATCGGCGGGCCGAGTTCGAATTCCAGTCTAATCCATTACATTCGCTTTTTACATAAAGAGTGATGTGGCTCGGATTGAGGAATCGGCGTGCCGAGTTCGAATTCCAGTCTAATCCATTACATTCGCTTTTTACATAAACAGTGATGTGGCTCGGATTAAGGAATCAGCGGTCCGAGTTCGAATTCCAGTTGAATCCATTACATTCCCTTTTTACATTAACAGTGATGTGGCTCGGATTGAGGAATCGGCGGGCCGAGTTCGAATTCCAGTCGATCCATTACATTCCCTTTTTACATAAACAGTGATGTGGCTCGGATTAAGGAATCGGCGGGCCGAGTTCGAATTCCAGTCTAATCCATTACATTCGCTTTTTGCATAAACAGTGATGTGGCTCGGATTGAGGAATCGGCGTGCCGAGTTCGAATTCCAGTCGATCCATTACATTCCCTTTTTACATAAACAGTGATGTGACTCGGATTAAGGAATCGGCGGGCGGAGTTCGAATTCCAGTCTAATCCATTACATTCGCTTTTTACATAAACAGTGATGTGGCTCGGATTGAGGAATCGGCGGGCCGAGTTCGAATTCCAGTCGATCCATTACATTACTTTTTTACATAAACAGTGATGTGGCTCGGATTAAGGAATCGGCGGGCCGAGTTCGAATTCCAGTCTAATCCATTACATTCGCTTTTTACATAAACAGTGATGTGGCTCGGATTAAGGAATCGGCGGGCCGAGTTCGAATTCCAGTCTAATCCATTACATTCGCTTTTTACATAAACAGTGATGTGGCTCGGATTGAGGAATCGGCGTGCCGAGTTCGAATTCCAGTCGATCCATTACATTCCCTTTTTACATAAACAGTGATGTGGCTCGGATTAAGGAATCGGCGGTCCGAGTTCGAATTCCAGTTGAATCCATTACATTCGCTTTTTACATAAACAGTGATGTGGCTCGGATTGAGGAATCGGCGTGCCGAGTTCGAATTCCAGTTGAATCCATTACATTCCCTTTTTACATTAACAGTGATGTGGCTCGGATTGAGGAATCGGCGGGCCGAGTTCGAATTCCAGTCGAATCCATTACATTCCCTTTTTACATAAACAGTGATGTGGCTCAGATTGAGGAATCGGCGGTCCGAGTTCGAATTCCAGTCGAATCCATTACATTCGCTTTATACATAAACAGTGATGTGGCTCGGATTGAGGAATCGGCGGTCCGAGTTCGAATTACAGTTGAATCCATTACATTCCCTTTTTACATAAACAGTGATGTGGCTCGGATTGAGGAATCGGCGGGCCGAGTTCGAATTCCAGTCGAATCCATTACATTCCCTTTTTACATAAACAGTGATGTGGCTCGGATTGAGGAATCGGCAGCCGAGTTCGAAATCCAGTCGATCCATTACATTCCCTTTTTACATAAACAGTGATGTGGCTCGGATTGAGGAATCGGCGGTCCGAGTTCGAATTCCAGTCTAATCCATTACATTCGCTTTTTACATAAACAGTGATGTGGCTCGGATTAAGGAATCGGCGGTCCGAGTTCGAATTCCAGTTGAATCCATTACATTCGCTTTTTACATAAACAGTGATGTGGCTCGGATTGGGGAATCGCCGGGCCGAGTTCGAATTCCAGTTGAATCCATTACATTCCCTTTTTACATAAACAGTGATGTGGCTCGGATTAAGGAATCGGCGGGCCGAGTTCGAATTCCAGTCGAATCCATTACATTCCCTTTTTACATAAACAGTGATGTGGCTCGGATTAAGGAATCGGCGGGCCGAGTTCGAATTCCAGTCTAATCCATTACATTCGCTTTTTACATAAACAGTGATGTGGCTCGGATTGAGGAATCGGCGTGCCGAGTTCGAATTCCAGTCGATCCATTACATTCCCTTTTTACATAAACAGTGATGTGGCTCGGATTAAGGAATCGGCGGGCCGAGTTCGAATTCCAGTCGAATCCATTACATTCCCTTTTTACATAAACAGTGATGTGGCTCGGATTAAGGAATCGGCGGGCCGAGTTCGAATTCCAGTCGAATCCATTACATTCCCTTTTTACATAAACAGTGATGTGGCTCGGATTAAGGAATCGCCGGGCCGAGTTCGAATTCCAGTCTAATCCATTACATTCGCTTTTTACATAAACAGTGATGTGGCTCGGATTGAGGAATCGGCGTGCCGAGTTCGAATTCCAGTCGATCCATTACATTCCCTTTTTACATAAACAGTGATGTGGCTCGGATTAAGGAATCGGCGGGCCGAGTTCGAATTCCAGTCTAATCCATTACATTCGCTTTTTACATAAAGAGTGATGTGGCTCGGATTGAGGAATCGGCGTGCCGAGTTCGAATTCCAGTCTAATCCATTACATTCGCTTTTTACATAAACAGTGATGTGGCTCGGATTAAGGAATCAGCGGTCCGAGTTCGAATTCCAGTTGAATCCATTACATTCCCTTTTTACATTAACAGTGATGTGGCTCGGATTGAGGAATCGGCGGGCCGAGTTCGAATTCCAGTCGATCCATTACATTCCCTTTTTACATAAACAGTGATGTGGCTCGGATTAAGGAATCGGCGGGCCGAGTTCGAATTCCAGTCGAATCCATTACATTCCCTTTTTACATAAACAGTGATGTGGCTCGGATTAAGGAATCGGCGGGCCGAGTTCGAATTCCAGTCTAATCCATTACATTCGCTTTTTGCATAAACAGTGATGTGGCTCGGATTGAGGAATCGGCGTGCCGAGTTCGAATTCCAGTCGATCCATTACATTCCCTTTTTACATAAACAGTGATGTGACTCGGATTAAGGAATCGGCGGGCCGAGTTCGAATTCCAGTCTAATCCATTACATTCGCTTTTTACATAAACAGTGATGTGGCTCGGATTGAGGAATCGGCGGGCCGAGTTCGAATTCCAGTCGATCCATTACATTCCTTTTTTACATAAACAGTGATGTGGCTCGGATTAAGGAATCGGCGGGCCGAGTTCGAATTCCAGTCTAATCCATTACATTCGCTTTTTACATAAACAGTGATGTGGCTCGGATTAAGGAATCGGCGGGCCGAGTTCGAATTCCAGTCTAATCCATTACATTCGCTTTTTACATAAACAGTGATGTGGCTCGGATTGAGGAATCGGCGTGCCGAGTTCGAATTCCAGTCGATCCATTACATTCCCTTTTTACATAAACAGTGATGTGGCTCGGATTAAGGAATCGGCGGTCCGAGTTCGAATTCCAGTTGAATCCATTACATTCGCTTTTTACATAAACAGTGATGTGGCTCGGATTGAGGAATCGGCGTGCCGAGTTCGAATTCCAGTTGAATCCATTACATTCCCTTTTTACATTAACAGTGATGTGGCTCGGATTGAGGAATCGGCGGGCCGAGTTCGAATTCCAGTCGATCCATTACATTCCCTTTTTACATAAACAGTGATGTGGCTCGGATTAAGGAATCGGCGGGCCGAGTTCGAATTCCAGTCGAATCCATTACATTCCCTTTTTACATAAACAGTGATGTGGCTCGGATTAAGGAATCGGCGGGCCGAGTTCGAATTCCAGTCGAATCCATTACATTCCCTTTTTACATAAACAGTGATGTGGCTCGGATTAAGGAATCGGCGGGCCGAGTTCGAATTCCAGTCTAATCCATTACATTCGCTTTTTACATAAACAGTGATGTGGCTCGGATTGAGGAATCGGCGTGCCGAGTTCGAATTCCAGTCGATCCATTACATTCCCTTTTTACATAAACAGTGATGTGGCTCGGATTAAGGAATCGGCGGGCCGAGTTCGAATTCCAGTCTAATCCATTACATTCGCTTTTTACATAAAGAGTGATGTGGCTCGGATTGAGGAATCGGCGTGCCGAGTTCGAATTCCAGTCTAATCCATTACATTCGCTTTTTACATAAACAGTGATGTGGCTCGGATTAAGGAATCAGCGGTCCGAGTTCGAATTCCAGTTGAATCCATTACATTCCCTTTTTACATTAACAGTGATGTGGCTCGGATTGAGGAATCGGCGGGCCGAGTTCGAATTCCAGTCGATCCATTACATTCCCTTTTTACATAAACAGTGATGTGGCTCGGATTAAGGAATCGGCGGGCCGAGTTCGAATTCCAGTCGAATCCATTACATTCCCTTTTTACATAAACAGTGATGTGGCTCGGATTAAGGAATCGGCGGGCCGAGTTCGAATTCCAGTCTAATCCATTACATTCGCTTTTTGCATAAACAGTGATGTGGCTCGGATTGAGGAATCGGCGTGCCGAGTTCGAATTCCAGTCGATCCATTACATTCCCTTTTTACATAAACAGTGATGTGGCTCGGATTAAGGAATCGGCGGGCCGAGTTCGAATTCCAGTCTAATCCATTACATTCGCTTTTTACATAAACAGTGATGTGGCTCGGATTGAGGAATCGGCGGGCCGAGTTCGAATTCCAGTCGATCCATTACATTCCTTTTTTACATAAACAGTGATGTGGCTCGGATTAAGGAATCGGCGGGCCGAGTTCGAATTCCAGTCTAATCCATTACATTCGCTTTTTACATAAACAGTGATGTGGCTCGGATTAAGGAATCGGCGGGCCGAGTTCGAATTCCAGTCTAATCCATTACATTCGCTTTTTACATAAACAGTGATGTGGCTCGGATTGAGGAATCGGCGTGCCGAGTTCGAATTCCAGTCGATCCATTACATTCCCTTTTTACATAAACAGTGATGTGGCTCGGATTAAGGAATCGGCGGTCCGAGTTCGAATTCCAGTTGAATCCATTACATTCGCTTTTTACATAAACAGTGATGTGGCTCGGATTGAGGAATCGGCGTGCCGAGTTCGAATTCCAGTTGAATCCATTACATTCCCTTTTTACATTAACAGTGATGTGGCTCGGATTGAGGAATCGGCGGGCCGAGTTCGAATTCCAGTCGATCCATTACATTCCCTTTTTACATAAACAGTGATGTGGCTCGGATTAAGGAATCGGCGGGCCGAGTTCGAATTCCAGTCGAATCCATTACATTCCCTTTTTACATAAACAGTGATGTGGCTCGGATTAAGGAATCGGCGGGCCGAGTTCGAATTCCAGTCGAATCCATTACATTCCCTTTTTACATAAACAGTGATGTGGCTCGGATTAAGGAATCGGCGGGCCGAGTTCGAATTCCAGTCTAATCCATTACATTCGCTTTTTACATAAACAGTGTTGTGGCTCGGATTGAGGAATCGGCGTGCCGAGTTCGAATTCCAGTCGATCCATTACATTCCCTTTTTACATAAACAGTGATGTGGCTCGGATTAAGGAATCGGCGGGCCGAGTTCGAATTCCAGTCGAATCCATTACATTCCCTTTTTACATAAACAGTGATGTGGCTCGGATTAAGGAATCGGCGGGCCGAGTTCGAATTCCAGTCTAATCCATTACATTCGCTTTTTACATAAACAGTGATGTGGCTCGGATTAAGGAATCGGCGGGCCGAGTTCGAATTCCAGTCTAATCCATTACATTCGCTTTTTACATAAACAGTGATGTCGCTCGGATTGAGGAATCGGCGTGCCGAGTTCGAATTCCAGTCGATCCATTACATTCCCTTTTTACATAAACAGTGATGTGGCTCGGATTAAGGAATCGGCGGGCCGAGTTCGAATTCCAGTCTAATCCATTACATTCGCTTTTTACATAAAGAGTGATGTGGCTCGGATTGAGGAATCGGCGTGCCGAGTTCGAATTCCAGTCTAATCCATTACATTCGCTTTTTACATAAACAGTGATGTGGCTCGGATTAAGGAATCAGCGGTCCGAGTTCGAATTCCAGTTGAATCCATTACATTCCCTTTTTACATTAACAGTGATGTGGCTCGGATTGAGGAATCGGCGGGCCGAGTTCGAATTCCAGTCGATCCATTACATTCCCTTTTTACATAAACAGTGATGTGGCTCGGATTAAGGAATCGGCGGGCCGAGTTCGAATTCCAGTCGAATCCATTACATTCCCTTTTTACATAAACAGTGATGTGGCTCGGATTAAGGAATCGGCGGGCCGAGTTCGAATTCCAGTCTAATCCATTACATTCGCTTTTTGCATAAACAGTGATGTGGCTCGGATTGAGGAATCGGCGTGCCGAGTTCGAATTCCAGTCGATCCATTACATTCCCTTTTTACATAAACAGTGATGTGGCTCGGATTAAGGAATCGGCGGGCCGAGTTCGAATTCCAGTCTAATCCATTACATTCGCTTTTTACATAAACAGTGATGTGGCTCGGATTGAGGAATCGGCGGGCCGAGTTCGAATTCCAGTCGATCCATTACATTCCCTTTTTACATAAACAGTGATGTGGCTCGGATTAAGGAATCGGCGGGCCGAGTTCGAATTCCAGTCTAATCCATTACATTCGCTTTTTCATAAACAGTGATGTGGCTCGGATTGAGGAATCGGCGGGCCGAGTTCGAATTCCAGTCGATCCATTACATTCCCTTTTTACATAAACAGTGATGTGGCTCGGATTAAGGAATCGGCGGGCCGAGTTCGAATTCCAGTCTAATCCATTACATTCGCTTTTTACATAAACAGTGATGTGGCTCGGATTAAGGAATCGGCGGGCCGAGTTCGAATTCCATTCTAATCCATTACATTCGCTTTTTACATAAACAGTGATGTGGCTCGGATTAAGGAATCGGCGGGCCGAGTTCGAATTCCAGTCTAATCCATTACATTCGCTTTTTACATAAACAGTGATGTGGCTCGGATTGAGGAATCGGCGGGCCGAGTTCGAATTCCAGTCTAATCCATTACATTCCCTTTTTACATAAACAGTGATGTGGCTCGGATTAAGGAATCGGCGGGCCGAGTTCGAATTCCAGTCTAATCCATTACATTCGCTTTTTACATAAACAGTGATGTGGCTCGGATTGAGGAATCGGCGGGCCGAGTTCGAATTCCAGTCGATCCATTACATTCCCTTTTTACATAAACAGTGATGTGGCTCGGATTAAGGAATCGGCGGGCCGAGTTCGAATTCCAGTCGAATCCATTGCATTCGCTTTTTACATAAACAGTGATGTGGCTCGGATTGAGGAATCGGCGGGCCGAGTTCGAATTCCAGTCGATCCATTACATTCCCTTTTTACATAAACAGTGATGTGGCTCGGATTAAGGAATCGGCGGGCCGAGTTCGAATTCCAGTTGAATCCATTACATTCGCTTTTTACATAAACAGTGATGTGGCTCGGATTAAGGAATCGGCGGGCCGAGTTCGAATTCCAGTCTAATCCATTACATTCGCTTTTTACATAAACAGTGATGTGGCTCGGATTGAGGAATCGGCGTGCCGAGTTCGAATTCCAGTCGATCCATTACATTCCCTTTTTACATCAACAGTGATGTGGCTCGGATTGAGGAATCGGCGTGCCGAGTTCGAATTCCAGTCTAATCCATTACATTCGCTTTTTACATAAACAGTGATGTGGCTCGGATTGAGGAATCGGCGGGCCGAGTTCGAATTCCAGTCGATCCATTACATTCCCTTTTTACATAAACAGTGATGTGGCTCGGATTAAGGAATCCACGGTCCGAGTTCGAATTCCAGTCGAATCCATTACATTCGCTTTTTACATAAACAGTGATGTGGCTCGGATTGAGGAATCGGCGGTCCGAGTTCGAATTCCAGTCGATCCATTACATTCCCTTTTTACATAAACAGTGATGTGGCTCGGATTAAGGAATCAGCGGTCCGAGTTCGAATTCCAGTTGAATCCATTACATTCCCTTTTTACATAAACAGTGATGTGGCTCGGATTGACGAATCGGCGGTCCGAGTTCAAATTCCAGTCGAATCCATTACATTCACTTATGTGCTAATAACTTTGGGAAAGGTATGAATCCTCTTCTTTTCCCTTTCCCCAGCTATGGGTAAATAACAGGACAGACCGGGTTCTGTAGAGTTGGATGGCAACTCGTCTACTGCTGAAAGAAATAGCAATCTACTTCGGGAGGAAAATCTGCCTCGTCAGTCATGTATCGAAAGATACATGATCGCCTAAGCGTGTATCATGGATGGCACATAATTGACTGACTGATTCATTCTCTATATAATTCTCATTTAATTCTTTCACTATTTTATTCATTCATTTTTCTGCGTTTTCATTAACTCGTTCCTTTACTATTCGTCTTTCATTCATTCTGTTTGGCATTTCTTTCAATAATTAAATTATCTGTGTGGCGTTCAAATTTCTATTAAGACTTTATAAAAGGAAATTTCAATGATATATACAGCGTTCGATACATAAACTGTCGTCTAATTTACGCAGTAAGGAAATTAAATGTGACGTCTCATTTTGTCAGATATATTTAGAAAAATTAAACAAAAATATCTTGAAATTCTCAAGACTAAAATTTATTCAATAAAATTATCATTGGTTTCAACTATGTTTTCCAAATGATTTCGAAATCTCCTGAAACACTTCTGGGTGGCCTCCTTGATTAAATTGGTGAATGCTACCACAATCCTTGCCTTCAGTTCATTTTTGATATTACAAAGAGTTTTCTTGATCTCTCCCTCAAACGTGCCACGCACATTATAATCAAGATGTAAGTTCTGATCTGGTCGCAGGAATTGTCTGAATGTAATGAAGAGGTTCTCCTACATTGTGCAAAGTCCTGTTGCCAGATATAGTTCGTTCTAGCAGACATCCTTTTGACCCAGGGCAGTTGATGTAAACCTGTGTTGTGTTTCAGGCCCTCACAACCAAATTCAGGAGTTCTATTCGTATTAGAACAATCAGAGTGCCTTTTCCGAGTTGCCGCACCTTCGTAAGAAACATTAGACTCATTCATCTCATTCCGAATTCTCTGCACTTTCCTCATATTGAAGTTGAAACACTTCGAAATGTGCTTATTGGAGCTACCGCGGCGAATGCCAAACGGTACAGCATGCCTTTCCCAAATTTTTGGCGGAGTGGATTGCGACATGTGGCTCTTTTACTCGCAGACAGTACCCAAGTAACCATACTATACTGTACATTTGACAAAATCAAAAACAAACAACTCGTATGCGCGAAATTAAAAGTATAATATGGTGACCATGTACCCGCTATACCCTGTATTTACATAACAGGGCAAATGTAAAAAAAAAAAGAAGGATGAGAAGAAAATTATCAACCGGAAATAGATGAATCAATAAAAAAAATCAAATATGTATCAAAATTGAGTCAAAATAAAACTGATCCTTGCTCTTCCGAGATCAACCACAGAAAAAAATATTTCTCAAACATGTCAAATGGGGAACAAAATATTGTCCAATATTCTTTGATGCACTTTAGTCCACCATTTATTAAATTCATTCATTTAATTTTAATTAGTTTCTTTTCATTCGTTCTGTCATTCTTTCATCCCTAGAGTATTTCTTTTTCATTCATCCAACAGTGCTTTCATTCATTTAATATTTAGTTTTTTTTCTGATTCGCATCCATTAATAGTTTAATACGTTTGCCCACTCTTATTACTCCCATGGATTTCACGTTTTTACAAATATATTCCTTTCTTCCATTCATTTATTTTTTACTCAATTCTTTTTCTCTTTCTCAAGGCTTGTGGCCACACCATGTTGAAATCCAGGTTCCTGTACGATCACTGAAGTTAAGCTAGGTTGAACCTGATCAGTACCTATATGGGCGACCTCTTGGGAATATATGTGTATGCGTGTATCTATCTATCTATCTATCTTGACCGAGTGATTAAAACGTTCTCATTTGACCATGAGACTCGGGTTCCAATCTCACCAAGGAGACTTCTTAATGTTATCGGACTGGAGAGGTCGATCCCAGCGTGTAGCACCTTTCGAAAGTACCCAAGCATTGTGAGTGAAATTGGGTAGTGAACTCTTTCGAAATATTCAAAGCAACAGACCGAGCTACTTAACGAAAGCTTGATAATTTTCATTGTTTTACCAATAATCGTAATTTCTTCTTCCAGGAAATACTACTAAGCATCTTTCCCTTCTTCGCAACAAAATTACATTAAACTGTTTTTGTGTGTCCAGTAATTATTCATTGTAAATGTTAAGGAATTACATAAAACTTACAAAAAGACAACATTTTTTATATCACTTTTAGAATCATTTCGCCTGTGGAGAGGAGATAAAATCCACTAAGGCGAAAAGAAACAGAAGTCGACAACATTACATTTAAGTTTTCGAAGATCGTTGTTGACAGAAGAGTCGGAAACAAATCCACACGTGAGAAGGGCGAGAGAAGTTACAAATGGCATAGAACTTACGCTTAAAAAGAGCGGTTACTGAAGTCAATGCACCAAGAAAGAAAGCTTATCAGAACAACTGACCGGAAAATATTTATAGAAAAGACAGAATTAAGAAATACTAACGTATGGTGTTGAGAAATTGACCGAAGCTTCCCAGATGCCAGTTCAGGACCAAGAAAAATTCATATTTTTATTGGATTTTCTCAAGGAGATTTACCGAACCACCACACAAGATATCCCCGAAAAATCCGATGCGCGATCGAATGATAGACTTATAAATGTGTAAGATAAATTCTAGCGAAAAACACAGGCCCGATAAGAAAAAAGAACAGAAATTTCTATCGAGATATAAAGTCTAAAATGCATGTATAGTAAACTGTTTCATCGTAAAGTAATTTTCTTAATAGTTTGCAGTGAGTATTCCTTTCTTAGTTAAAGCTTTTCAAGTTACAACATTAAGTAGCAGGCAAACAAAGTTACAAGTTTAGGGAACACGGTGATGTTATTGCCGGCGACTCCCATTAATCCCAGCAGTCGCAAAAAGGCCATCTCTATAGAAAGATAGAGAAAGTCAAATGAAGTTAAATATGATACAGCTAGTAAATATGGCTGAACCATTTACTGTGACATACATTGAACACAATGTTTAGTAAACAAATAATTAGGAAGTAATTTACAGGTGTAGATCCGTGCATGAGATGTAAATTTGTGTTAGTGTCTATTTGGGATGATGAAATGTATCATAGTTGTCAGAATTTCATTTGGGGAAACGTTAATATATGCGTCTCTCTAAAACGACGAATCGAAGAGAAAATGCCCGGAGGAGAAAAAAAATGAGAAAGAGAGTGCTTTGATATGTCTGTTTATAAGCTCCCGCGAGCGATTCTGATTGGTTCGGCGGAAGCCTACGTAATGTTTATTTTTGACTACGAAAATAAGCATGGCATGCGGATTTTAATTTCCGCTAATCTCCACAAGATAGCGTTCGTTTGCGGCCTTTTCTCAGAAAAA
The DNA here is from genome assembly GCA_963932145.1 of Acanthosepion lycidas. NCBI lineage: Eukaryota > Metazoa > Mollusca > Cephalopoda > Sepiida > Sepiidae > Acanthosepion > Acanthosepion lycidas. Next base: position 85,422,316 of record OZ010583.1, read on the forward strand.
AAAAACCAAAAAAACTAAATGTAATCAACATATTCGGATATCAATTTCAGGCAGCATGAACAGACCATATGATGAATGAGAAGAGGTTCTGTAAAGGGATTGTTGATAACGGTCTGAAAGAGAGTGCTAAAATATTTGCGAACTATAATGAGAAAATAATGTATAGAAATAAACACTCAAAGGACATCGAAGACAATAGAATTAAGGGAGACAGAGGGACATTTACTGGGAGATTTGAGATTATGAATAGAAGAATATATATTAGATAACTAAGGAAAGGCTTTAAAGAAGAATGAATTACTTATATTAAAAAATCCACAAAAACGCGGAAAGACTGTTATTATTGACAGGTGCATAGCCTACAGTGTCGCAACGGTAGAGTTCTATTATATTTTAATTGAGAACGTTATTTTTAATATAGTAATGCGACAATCCCACGATTTTTTTATTGTGTTTTTGTTCAGTCAAAGTAGTATAGACTTAATGGCACAGCCATAAGTGTAATGTCTTAGTAGTTTTTCAGAAATTATGTAACTGTTAATAATAACATACTCTTACAAAAACATGTTTCGATCTGTATTACATTTGTTTTTCTTTTCGAAGTTGCCTAAAGTTACATGAAAATGACAAACATAACATCCATGCTAATAATATGAGAATTAATGAAAGTACTGGCAAATTGACGGAACATCTAATCCCTGTTAGAATTTTCAAAAAACAAAGATCGCGTCATTCAACGAGGGGTTAGTGTGTTAACACTTTATTAAATCTGTTAGCAAAGTGAATTCCCCATTAATTACGTGAATATTAGTGATTTATTCTCTGTATAACTACGTCTTTGTAATTTTAGGTTGGTGCAAAAATGATGACGTAATAATGTCGTTTTTTTGAAGTTAAAAATACGTCAAAAAACGACATTATTACGTCATTATTTTTGCACCAAGCTAATATTAATTATACTTCAACATATAATAGATGTAAAAGAAGAGATTTATAGTACAAAACTATTACATTACTCTAATGATTTGTCCATTTAGTCCATGTCACGTTAACTGAAAAAAAATAATAAAAATTTGTGGAATTATTTTTTTTTTTTTTTATCTATTTTTAACTTTTAACCTTTATTTCTTTTGGCAAAAAATTAACAATTACAGGTCAACCATCGAAATGAAAGAAAGAAGAAAGAAAGAACGAAAAAAAGAAGAAAGAAAGAATGAAACGAAAAAGGAATAAAGTATGAAAGAAAGAATGCAAGAAGGAAAGAAACAAAAGAAAGAATGATGTAAGGACGATAGAGAAAATGAAAGAGAGACAGACTGAAAGAAAAAAGAAAGATAGTAGGAAGAAAGAAATAAAGTAAGTAAGAAGACACAAAACAAAAGAGAGAAAGAATGAAAGAAAGAAGACAGAAGAAAGAAAAAATGCTAGAAGAGAAGAAGTACGAAAGAAAGAATGAAGGAAAGAAGAAAAAAATGAAAGAAAGAATGCAAGAAACGAGAAAGACAGAAGAAATAAGGAATGAAAGAAAGAAAGAAAGAAAGAAGAAAGAATGAAAGATTGTAAGAAGAAAGTAAGAAAGAAAAAAGAGAGAAATAAAGAAAGAATGAAATAAAGAAGAACGAACAAAAGAAATAGTGCAAGAAAGAAGAAAGCAGAAGAAATGAAAGAAAGAAAAAGAAAGAATGAAAAATGAAAGAAATAGGAAAATAGTAGGAATAAAGAATGAAAGAAAGAAGAAAATTTGAAGAACGAAAGTTAAACAAAAGAATGTTAGAAAGAAGAAAGAAAGAATGAAAGAAAAAATGAGAGAAAAAGAAAGAATGGAAAAAGAAAGAATGAAAGAAATAATTCAGATAATAGGAAGATCAAATAAAGAATGAAGGAGAAAAGCATGAAAGAAATAAAACAGATAGTAGGAAGAAAATAAAGAAAAAAAGAAAGAAAGAAAAACGTAAAAAGAAAGATGAAGGAAAAGATGAAGGAAAAAAGAAAGAACAGGATGAAAAAATGGAAAAAATGAATGATGGAGTGAGAAGGATAGACAAATGACAGTTCAAATTTACGTTAAAAATATTTTAAGCGATCATTCTTTTTTATGTCATTCTTTTTTTCATTTTTCTTCTTTCATTCATTCTTTATTCCTTTTTTCCTATTATCTTTCTTATTTCTTACATTCTCTCTTCTTTTTTCTTCTTTCTTTAATTCTTTCTTTCATTTCTTTCTTTCTTCTGTCTTTCTTGCATTCTTTCCTTTTTCTTTCATTCTTTTCATTTCTTTTTTCTGTCATTCTTTTTTTCATTTTTCTTCTTTCATTCATTCTTTATTCCTTTTTTCCTATTATCTTTCTTATTTCTTACATTCTCTCTTCTTTTTTCTTCTTTCTTTAATTCTTTCTTTCATTTCTTTCTTTCTTCTGTCTTTCTTGCATTCTTTCCTTTTTCTTTCATTCTTTTCATTTCTTTTTTCTGTCATTCTCCTTTCTTGCATTCGTTCTTTCATTTTTCTTTCATTAATTATCACTTCTTTCATTCTTTTTTCTTTTGTTCTTTCTTTTTTCTTTCTTCCACTATCTTTCTTACGTTTTTGATTTTTTTTATTCATTCTTCTTTCTTTCTTACTTTCTACTTTATTTCTTTGTTTCTCTTCTTTCTTTCTCTCTTTTACCTTTCTTTCTTCTTTCTTTCATATTTTATATCCTTATTCCTGCTACCTTCTTTTTTTCTTTTTTTTTCTTCCTTCTTTTTTGTATTATTTCTGTCATTCTTAATTTCTTTTTCTTTTTATACTTTCTTTCTTCTTCCTTTGATTTCATTATTTCTCTGTCTTTCTTCCTTCTTTCATTCTTTCTTTCTTCTTTCTTTTATTCTTTTTCTCTTTTTCTTTCTTTCTTTAATAATTTAGTTCTTTCTTTCTACTATTTTTCTTATTTCTTTCGTTCTTTCTTTCATTTTTTCTTTTTTTTTCTTTCTTTCATTCCTTCATTCTTTTGTCTTTCTTCCTTCTTGCATTCTTCATTTCGGTCTTTCTTTTTCTTTTTCTTTTTCTTTTTCTTCCATTCCATTTTTCTTTCTTTCCTACTTTGATTCATTCTTTTTCTCTCATTTATTCTTTCTTCTGTCTTTCTTCTTTCTTGCATTCTTTCTTTTTCTTTTTTCTTCTTTCTTTCATTTGTTATTTTTTCTTCTTCTTTCTTTCTTTCATTCATTCTTTTTTTTCTTTCAGTCTTTCTTTCATTCTTTCTCTCTTCATACTTTCATTATTTCTTTATGCTCTCTTTGTATCTAGTCTTTCCTTTAATTCAGAGTTTCTTTTTTTTTAACCTTGCCAGCATCTCATTTAATTAAACTGCTTTTTATGTTCAACCAATCGTTTTTTTTTTTTTTCAAATTTATTTTCCTTCATCACAACATTTCTTCTGTTCGTATTTCACAGAAACCATCACCGATCATCACATCTTTTTTCCACCATTTTAACTCCTTTCATCTTCCTTCTCGCCTCGGCTTTCGTTCAACGCAACCTGATCGCTTTTCCCTAGCTTCACACGTACGCCATCAAGAAACTCTATCAGAATTCAATATAATTGTGACGCTAATGTTGTAAGCGTCAATATATTACGCAAATCGAATTACCTTAATCATGATATCGCACGGCTGTTATTAATATTATTCTTTGCTAACAATCATTCCGAATATTTTTTTCTTTTAAAACCAACCAATATGATTCGAAAGAAAGCAAACTCTAGCGAAACAGTAAATACTTGAGAAGTCCGCAGACAAACCAAGTGTCACTAATATACTATCGCGTCGTATATTTTCATTTAAAAAAATGAACAAAGCTATCTGTTAAAAAAAAAATGAAGAAAATATGTACAAGTTGTGAGATTTACACTATTTACAGTTTTAACTTCGTTGTCCACATCTTCGTTGTTTGTATTCACGTTTAGGCCGTTGTGATCCCCTGACTTATTCAGATGATTGGAATTTTGAACGGAACTTTTCATGACTGTTCTATTTCCACGTGCCACGCCTCTTCCGAATACCACAGCTTCAGTAATTTCCCTTTAGTATCTTAACTCTCCTAGTTTTTGTTCGCCGCAGCTGGGCGCCAGGTATTGAACTCATAACACATTGGGGTCAAGTCACTGTATTACTTTTACCATGGCTTTTATCCACTGGTTCTGTGTCATTCTAGAAACAACGAAAACTGAGATATCTGAAAGAGGTATGAGCAGTGGAACAAGAACAATCTTCGCTTCGAAATTACAATCACATGTCGAAGATCGGATCGTACAATTGCCGAAACTGACTGAATGACAACAAAGACTAGGACAACAGTCCGAACTTCGTAAACTGTGCTAAATAGGATACCTCATCTCAGAAATATATACATATATGTTAAACAAATGTGTTGACTATCATATGTGTGATTTTCAACGTTCTGTATACTTGTTTGCTATTAATCTCAAGTTTTCATTACTTTTGGTTAGCATAGTCGTACATTACTTGTAATTTGAAACGCAAATTAACTTGAGTTCAGTTTCAAGGGGTTGTCGCCCAAGGCAGTATCTCATCATAGAAGGTAAATGTTTCAAGTCAGCATAAGTCTATTTAACCCTAAGGCTTCTCAACGAGGAAGTGCCGCGGGAATTTAACAATTATTACCACATGTTCATGTGGAGAGCTATTCTTAACTTAGACCTCGACAGGAAACTACAATTGTGACATTTCAGCTACATCATATTTTTTAATCATTTCATTACAAGCAAGGCAATAAAGCTACTAAGACGCAAAGTTTTATTGTATATTAGAGATAGTACAAACGCTATCAACAAGAGAGAACAATAACAGAAGAAGAATTAATAAAGCAAAACAACGATTGATATTACATTTAAATCTTTGGAGTGCAAATTTGACAGGGAAGCCAGAAGATAGTTCCACAAGAAAGAAGTGTGATAGAAAAAAAAAAAGAATAAGCTTACGATTATATCTAGCCATTTGAACTGTAATTTGATGAGACCTTGCTACCAATCTACTCAGTTAAGTATCATATGTGATAAAGGCTGGGACGATCATGTTTCTTTTGAATCATGACTGACTAGCCAGAATATTTCGTCGTTGTAGGTTGCCATTTCTTTCTGTGTAAACACGTTGCGAAGAAAGACTATTGAATCCAGTCTGTCTTGCAATTCAACCCATAACTGGATGCGGGAGAGATGGATTCATACGACATCCCAAGGTTGCTTGTGCGTAAATGAATGCAACAAACTCGAGTGATATTGCCTCTGACTCCGACTAGATATCCATTACATCCCAATGCCAATCTCGTACGGGTTTTAAATTTATTAAATCGATGTACCATAGAGGGAATTTCGCCAGAAAAATTACCAAGAAGGTATGCACAGAAAAGGCGAAGGGAAGCTACGTTACGGCGGTGGGAATGTCACTGATTACGAGATGCCAGGTCAGGACCAATAACATTGCAGATTCTTCTTTGCATTTTATCAAGAATCTCTAAATATAGAGCATGACCAACAAATCAGATGTGACGGTAATAATTAGAGCAAGGGCGAATATTTTCCTCCGTCTCAATATTTATTCTACACATATTTCAGAGAACGCACCACCGAATATAATGTTGCTTTTCTACCATTTTAACTCCTTTCATATTCCTTCTCACCTGGTCGCTTTTCCCTGGTATCACACGTACGTACGCCATCAAGCTACTCTATCAGAATTCAATATAATCGTGACGCTAATGTTGTAAGCGTCAATATATTACGCAAATCGAATTACCTTATAAATATTCAAGATAGATTCCGTCGATAAAAATTGGGAAACCACTTTTCGTAGCAGCAAACCTTGCAATTGATTCAATATAATTTTCTACTTCATGTCAGCGGAATAACTGTTGTCCGACAAGGCGCAATGTGTCGCTCATTCTCTTGTAGGTTAACATCGGATGATTAAAACAGAAATGTTTTATTATGGAGACGTCAAAATTGACAAGACGTTCCTTGTCCCATTTAACAACGGGTTGTAGGTCATTTTTTAGATTAGCTGTAAATTTGGCCTTTTCAAAAGAAAAGTCAGTCAGCTATGCGCCATACATGATACACGAGTAGTCACTCATGTATCTTTCGATACATGACTGACGAGGCAAATTTTACCCGCAGTAGGTTGCCATTTCTTACTGCGGTAGACCAGTTACCATCGAAGGCTATAGAACCCGCTCTGTCCTGCTACTTACCAATAGATGAGGATGGGGAAGAGGATTCATAACTTTCCCAAGGATATTAGCACGTAAGTGAATGCAATGGATTCGACTGAAATTCGAACTCGGCTCTCCGATTCCTCTATCCGAGTCGCTCCACTGTGCCTCAACAGATCAGACTTAATATCAACACAAGAGTAAATAGTTCTTCGATATCATGGATACCATTGAGAATTGATGGCATCATGAAGGTCGTTTATGAAAGTTCGTAATAACGTAGGTTTAAGTATAGAACCCTGGGGAATACATGCATTAAGGCAAAAAGATCAATAAAATGGCTAACTTACTTTTGTAATTTGATAGTACAAGTTGTATAGGTTATTAGGTATTTATGCCGGTGACATTGTCATTTGTTCTTGTGTCCACCTGTAACGTAAACCTGGCAGCTGTTCAAGAAAAGGACCTACAATCTGTGGTTAACTGGAGCAAAATATGGCTTGTCAATCTGAACGTCTCTAAAACAAAACTACTTTCATTTAACGACCAAAGAAAGACTTTTGTGTCTGGCATCAGTATGGCTGACGCTAGACTCTAAGCGCGCAAAACTGCCCCTTCTTGGCCTCACTTTTTCACTGACGTGAAGTGGAGAGACTATATCGAATCAATAACTGCATCGAAAAAGGACAGTTGTGTCACTGTGTCGTGTAAGAATTTTTTTCTTGTCAGAATCAATCTGGCACATTTACAAATCTACCATTCGCCGTGCATGGAATAATGCTGCCTTATCTGATCTGGTGCTCATGCTATTTAACTTGAGGTTATTGACAAAATACAAAGAAAGGTCTGTAATGTATTCGATCACTACTTCAACTTCAACAGTTTATTTACTAGCACTTCCCAATTGTGGAAGGTATTGATCTAATGCGTGAATTGTGTCGATCAACGAAATCGTGTATGTCTGGGAAAGATTTAAAAAAGCTACTGATTCCAAACCCTATTAGCAGGTCAGCAAGGAAGAAAAGAGATTCCTATTCTATAAAATAATTTTATAGAATACTCGGTGCTTTTATGTAAGTACAGATATAAAAAAATTGGTCTTACATATTCGAATATAATTTTCCTCATCCCCCAAAATGTATTGAGAAAAAAACAGCACTGACTTGATGCAAAGACTGAAGACACAATCTGTAATTAGAAAGAAAATCTTTATGGTACCTACTATGAATCTAATAGGAAAGTTCTGAATGTGGAAATAATTAATTCTTAACAATTCAAATGCCTTTATGATTGGATCAATTATAGCGAATGAAATGTAGGAGATAAGGAAATTGAACACATGATAGATTGTGGTAGGGATCAAATGAAATATTCGTTTCCCCGGAATAAAAATTTCTTTCAGCTCATCTCTGTGCAAGTTTTGAATTCGTGTCGCATGCATGAGCTATATATCTCTGAAGAAAATCCATTCAAAATGGGTAAAATGCATACGACATTTTAGCCCTTATAGCCTTAAATAAACTACGGGAAAGAACATTAGAATTATTGTAGGTTTTGACAAAATAATCTGAAAATTATTATACCGAATATGTGAAGGAACTTATTTTATGTATATTCTAGCAGAAATACTCGTCGTTGCCTGAGCTTGGAAGAAGCTGCCAAAATTGTAGTATGTTTTGAAAGATATGGAGCATATAATAGTAAATAACTGTTATCATTCATGCAAATAATCCATCCAGGTAAAGCAATAGAATGGCCTGTCAGTTTTCATATAGAAAAAAGAGGAGATTCCTCCAAGCCAATATCATCATGGTTACATATAAACTTCTGGTATATGTTGGTCTATAAATGAAGCAATCATCACATATATAATTAAATAAAAGTTGGAGGAAAACTATAAACATATGCATATTACAATATATATTTAACTCTTAAAACAAACATCAATAATAAAAAAATATACAATTATAGTAATGTTTATTTTCAGTCTAATATATCCAGTTGCCTGGTTGCTGCATTACATTCAGTATTTATTCTGAGTCTAGTCTACTTTACTTCTGGACTTTCTGATTGTCTGGAAGCTGCATTCCGTTGAGCATCTAGTGTTTCCATTATACGTCTCAATTCAATTTTTTCTTGAGTTTCAGATTTTCTATCTACTGCAGTCCGTTGAGTATCTAATGTACATCCTTTATCAGCTAATTCTTGATAGGGCATTCCTTTGAACATATAATGTACGTCTTCTGTCATATTCTTCTTGAATCTCAGGGTGTCTTGCTACTGCAGTCCGTTTTTGCATCTAATTTCACGTCTTCTGTCAGCTTCTGCACTTTCAAACTGCCTTGCTACAACAGTCACATGCTCCTCTAATCTTCGTCTTAGATCAACTTGTTCTTGATTTTGTAACGCTCGTAAAGTTACATAGTTTCTCTTACTCAGATGAACTTATTTCGCTAGGTTTGCTTAAGTGGTCCAAAAATTAACATTTTGTGAGGCATTGTAGTAAAGGTGTAGCGTAATTTTTCTTTCGCAATAATCAGCTGGCAGAACCGACATCTGAAACATATAGAGCTGTTGGTCATTATAAGATAAACTACTTCATTAAGCATTCAGATAAATTGAAGAGCTGTATATTAATGAAATTGTTGTTATTATATAGATACAAATGATGCCCCCTTAGTCCAAAGGAGGCAAAATTCACGGAAAAACTGCACTAGGATACATATTAATTAGAACATTATATAACATTGAAAGAGTGGCTATTTTTTAGGTTATAGGAAATTAAATTTGCGGTCTCTTTTGGATGCAAAACTGTAATGAATATACAAAAAAATCATGTTTTAAATTTAATTTAAATTCATGGAACTATTATTTGAGGCAAAGATTTGGGCATATCTGGAACCCCACTTTTTAAATACGTTAAATACATATAATCTCTAATAGAATCCCGTTCAAATTTCATAAGGATGTATCAAATGATTATGTTGTTTAGATTATCAGGGGTCTAAGCGCCCATCTATAACTCTTCGGACTCTATGTAAGTATTTTGGGAGTTGGCTTCAAAATATATCAAGGTGACTCAAACATATAGTTCTATGGTAAAAAAAAAAAAAAAAAAAAAATCTGTGAACAGAGGTTCAAATACGCAAGATATGGGCTTCCAAAATTTTTAATATAAGTGGAAGTGGAAGCTACAATTAGGGTGTATTGATATAATTGAAATTGGATGATATTTTGGGAATACCCATCATTTTTTGTCGGGAATAGGAATCATTCCTGGTCATTTGCCTAAGATTAAATTTCATTTGAATCGAAGGGAAAAATTGAGGCGGGTGGACTTGTATGGCACCATTTAACGAGGCAGAAAGGGAAAAGAAAGAAATGAGGAAAAGGAGAGGCAAAGGACCGAATCGTCGGTCATAAGCAAGAACACACGCACGGCTAAGAGACAATGGATAAAAGGATATTTTGATAAGTAACAAATGGCGAAAGAGTGCCATTACAATGACAGGGAAATTCTGAGTAAAAAGAAAGGGAAAGAAAGAAAGAATCAGATATGTTTTGGCATCGGCTGTGTTATCTAAGGATATGAAAACAAACTATTGGTACGGGAAAACATCTTATTATCAACTACAGACCGGCTGAAATGAAAATGTTATTTCGATAAGTGACGAAAAAAAGGCAACTAAAAGGACTTTGGACAGATATGAAAAATTGAAAACCACCTACGAGTGTCCGTTGACCGACTTTCCTTCGACGGAACATCCTTGGCCTGCGATAATAAAATTATGTTATCTTAAATATGTACCGAAGGAAAATGAATGGGAACCTAGAAATGTTTTTTTTTCTTTCTTCGAGGCGACAGACTGACTGAAACTTTGGAGATGTTTCTTTTTGAGACCGTGTTAGGAAGACCACCCATTCTGATAATTAGCGATGAAATACCTGACGTAAACCACGTGTAGAACAAGAGTTATGACCGCCATTGTCATATTGTCCCGTTCGCGGCCAGAGAAATGATAACGGCGATTAAGAGGAAGAAAAGGGAAAGAGAAGAGATAATTGTTTTTTTTTTTTTTAGTTAAGCAAGATATTTTTTCTTTCTGAAACAAAGCCGCGGATTCGTCCACGCCCGACTAAGACATCATTGGTCGAGTAGTGATCACGTGACGCACGAGGGAGGCTGTTGCAGCCCATCTGGAGGATGAGTAAGAGAGGTTGCTACGAAGATGTGGGGAGGGCAGTTCACGCCCCTCTGAAGTATGATGAGAAGGTGGGAGTGAGGAAAGGTTCCCAAAAATGGAAAAAGGTGGAAATTCCTAACCAGAGAGGTGGATATGTATTTAGAATTATCGAGGAAACCCCCCGGCGCCGACAAACTCACCCCGGTTTTGGTCGGCGCCCATATAAACGAAGCCACAACGAGCAGAAAGGAGTTGAGTTGAGTCCCAGTAGTTCCCAGAGTCAGTCTTCAGTTGAAGCAAGCCTCGCAGATAGCTGACCAAGATTCACGCACATTCCGGACCCCTCTTCAACCCAAGAACAATTATTTTGAAGAGCGACTTAGATCAAGATCTCAGAAATAAGTTTTTTTGACTTTCGTCCAAAGACCCACCGAAACACCGATTTCTTAGAGAGCAGACAACTTAAAGTGTTAAAACTTGCCTAGCGGAAAACGACGTGTCACAATCCATAGAACGGGTCGGGAGATAGATGCAGTCCTATGTATCGAACAACTAGACATAAAGGTTGTTACCTTTTTCTTTGATACTTTGAACTTTTGAGTTTTCATTTTATTGTCTTTTATGCATATTTGTGTGGTATCACCCCCGTTGAACTCGGTTTGCAGTACGGCCCCAACCACTGTTTGATCTCGTCTGCCTAAGATCAATTCACAACGTGGGTAGGCAGACTGGGGGATCAGTGCAGTTACCTTGGTAACCAGGCGTTGGAAGCGAGTTGGGAACGACGAGGTTTATATCAAATCTAACCAGATTCCCACCCGAATCACCAAAAGGTTAGAATGTCACATTTGGAGCGGCGACACCCGAACGGAGCAGCGAGGAGCGAACGGCTGGCGCCGCGGCGAGGATGTCACAATTGGTGCTGTTTAGGGACGTCACAGTTGGTGCCGTGGTAGACTAGGATAGAACGTCACGGTTGGCGCTGCGACCAGGGGACGATGTCACACTTGGTCTACTCGGGAGAGAGTGATTTTGTTTAGAGGCCAGTAGACAAGAGCAAAGCAAGTTTCAGGAATAGAGGGTTAGGAAGCTAGATGAGGAGGGACAGTTGGTGCCCTCTGTCCATCAGGTTGATGGATCAACTGCGAGGGTATAGATAGTGTCCAGATCCGTTGGATTGATTGGCGGCATCTCAGCGCTGGACATTTAAAATTCCGCGTTCAGGCAGCATATGATGTTGCGACATCACCGGTAAATTTGAGGAGATGGGGATTACAGGAATCCCTCTATTACCGGTTGTGTGTTTCATACAGCAACCTGCGCTATATTCTGTCATACTGCCTGAAAGCGCTACAGAATGGCTGTACACATTTAGACATATCTTGTTCCTGGAGGTTGTGGCAGCAGCTTCAAAAAGTGCTAATATAACCACGTCGGACCTTCAAAGGTTTGCCTCCCTGAAGCAACGTATGTCTGAAAAATGCAGGAGCAAAGGTCGGAGGGCTCAAGGAAGTAGATAGTGTTGGTTGATGCTACACTGCCAGGGGAGGTTATTGTGTATGGACTGAGGCTGGATCTAGTGTTCATTGATAGCGAGTGGAAACATCTGCTGCTTGCGAGCTGACGGGGATTGAGGAGGCTCATGAAAAATGCTGCGTCTGTATGAGGAACTGTTGGCTGACGTCCATGAGAAGGGATACGGTTGCACTCTTGTGCCGTTTGAGGTTAGCTGTAGAAGACTTCCTACTGCTTCTTTGAAGTGATTCCTCAAGTGTGCTGCTATCCAAAAGCAGAATAAGGTGATAAAGCGGTTGAAGGCAGTGCATGGATAACCCAGGAATTCGTATTGTCCCGTCCAACTTAGCCCGGTTGCAACGTCATATCATCCAGCTGTTGCAAGCCCACTGTATGGCGAGGTACTGAGCTTAACGGGCCGAAATATTTGAAGCACGTGGGCCAGCTGAAGATTGCATCTGGTCTGGAATACTTGACGTGTACACACACACACATACATATGTATATATATATATATATATATATATATATATATATATATATATATATATATATAAATATATATATATATATATATATATATATATAAAATATTCTTCTGCTTAAGGGGTAAATCGCGACTACAAGAAAAATGTGGGTGACTACTACACACAAATGGATATGGTTAACTATCGAAAAACATTATTTAATTTTAATAAAATTTGAAAATAACCACTCTTTTACTGATGAAGGTCGCGAGACCGGAGACACGTGTAGCAAAAATATGGAAAACAATGTGTAATATATATTTAAAAAATCCACATTATATCCGAAAACGTGTGCGGTTTCTCTCTTCTGCTTAATATATATATATATATATATACACACACACACATATATATATTAAATTTGAAGTTGTTAGCTTCCATGTTTGAAACATGTTTATTACTGTGTAGCGAAGAAAAATATATTTTAAATCAGTTAATTTATAATATTAATGCTCTGTAAATTTACATTGAGTGCTATTTTGTAAAAACACCGGGATACATATCTGTTCTTTCTTTTTGTTTAAATATACATACATACATTTATTTAAATATATATATATATATATATATATATATATATATATATATTGTACATTTCAGTGAACCAGGTAAATGTCGTCGATAGTATAAAATATTTGTAAGATATCGTGATAGCTTTTGGTGTTCCAGATGGTAGGTTAAGTTTTTGAGAAACAATTATCTCCAGAAAATTGGAAACTAAATTAAGGAAGCCAAGCAGCATAAACAATAGAGGCTTCTTTTCATCTGTTAGAAACGCCTTCCAAGCTACGAATCCACTGAATTTATTGATCTAAGAACCGAACTGTATCGATCCACAAAATATTACATGTCTGCTGAGGACCCTAGTACAGAAACATTTCTAACCACAATAGAAGTAGTACAAGGAGGAGTTAAGAGCCCGAATCGATTTAATCTTTTCCTAGACTATGCCTTGCGCATTTCCAAGTGTAAATGTAAAGAGATCAGCATGGATCATTTAAGCAATGTACGCCATATCCCAGACGAATTAACCCATAGGAGACATGTAGAAGAATGTACTGTTAATGAGACGGGGTATATTCTGAGGACATAGTTATTCATAGATGTGATAAACATGATCGTGAACATCAACATCATTTGAAAATACTCTCAGAAATGTGATTGAAGATAATCCTTTCTAAAACGGAAAATATGATCTGAAATTGGAATAAAATCATTAATTACACCTACACTGAATCTATTATTAAAAAAAATCAGTGTTTCGAATTAGCAAATTCTAAACACTTTAAATACATCTGTGTATCAATTTGTTATAACGAACTTTGTTTAAGAGACAAAGAAATTAAACGAAGAATGGGTTATTTTAAACAAATCACAAATTGTCGTAAAAGCAATGCATTAACTTAGAAACTAGTGTCATGATCTTAAATATCCTCGACAGATCGAGACTTACATATTAATGTCATGAATCGCAACAAACCCTTTCAGAAATGTATAAAATAACAGCCGTTTTCATCTGCTTTCTTTGGTCAATTGTGCGCGAGTAAACTCCTTGGGTTTTGGTGAAGATGACACATTTATCGAAACTTGTGAACTGCCACTGCAGTGTCATGAACAAAGAACTATACCAAATAAGACAAACCACATTACTTGAAGACTTTCAACAGCAGCAACAGCTAAAATACATATCACATTTATCTAGATAAGGGAATCTCTATCTATACAAAGCAGGATGTGTGTGTGTGTATGTGTAACGAATGCACGGCAGCAATTTTCGACGGATTTGCACCAAAATTTACATGCACATGCTCCAAGTTAGCGACCAGGCCAAGATCAACTTTGTATTTCCCAACTCCCATCGATAGTGAAAATAATCGATTTTTTCATGCGTCTACGGCAATTTTGATGTAGTTTACAGGCATTTTCTACTGGCCAGAGTAAGAGACTATAGCTGGCTGCCACGAATAGGCGGGAACATTCTATTGGCCAGCGTGACAGCCAACACCTGACTGACACGAATGTTAACTAGCATGCTAGCATGTAAAAAAAGAAATCGATAGATGCATTCGTCACAAGTGGGAACAATTTAAATCTGCATGGTACTTTACTCCATTTGGTTCATTCGCTTACTTAAACTCAACGTCAATTCTGATTCCGCAGAACTGGGTTTGGGTGTGAAGAAGTATTTGTTGTTAACATTCTTTTTTCATTCGGTTTTTCCAGTTACGAGTCGTTTTTCAAAGCTGCTCGTTTTGTGTTCATTTTGTTTAGTTCTTTTTTCGTAACAGATTTAATGTTTAGTATAGAACTTAGAAAAAAAATTCGCAGTGTGAGATAGGCAAGAAGTAAGGCATGTAGCAACATCAGCATGGCAAAGTGCACTCCTTTAAAGGCAAGGAAGGGCAAAAATATTTGAAGTCAAGTAATAGCGATTGCTGTATGAATCGTACGACTTTTGAATCAAGCACGGGCAACGCCGGACCATGCTGCTAGTAATGACATAATATATATGATGACATTCCATACTATTTTGAATAAAAGTTTAGAAGGGAAACCCCCTGGCCAATACTTGAAAGAGTGACAATAGATACTGGACATTAGAAACAAATTCTCCTGAAAAATTATTTGAAAAGTAAGATTCTATTAATATTAATTACAACTGAAAGGATTAGTGTCTGCTCGATCAATGAATGCCGATTTTTTCCTTATATGGTAATGGTTACAAGCTGTGACAGAAACACAACGGACATACACCTGCCAGAAATATCTTTCGGGTAATGGTAACGCATTATCGAGATGAAGACACCATTGGCACTAACATCATACTATTATGTGGAGGTATTTTTAGGGATGTATATGTTGGAGATATGTCTGCCACATCCTGCGCTGCCGTTACCAGTTCGATCTAGATTAAAGTGATATAAATCCGTGTATTATCAAAGCCTTTAGTATTAAGTTGGTGCCAAATAATGACGTAACAATGTCGTTTTTTGACGTATTTTTAAACGTCAAAAAACGACATTATTACGTCATTATTTTTGTACCAAACTAATAATTACCGTTATACTGTTCGCATCCATACACATTTTATTAGTTATTAGCTTAAAAGCTGCTAACTTTGCAGATTTTAAGACACGGGCCCAAAGTAAAGTGGCCTCAAGTCCAGTTTAGACAACAACAATGATAATTTTAGAGAAATAACTTTAAAAATCCTTATTTCACTCAATGGAATTTCAAAACCTCACTTTAAGTCTGATTCGGGCTATAAGTCCAATTCCGACCAAAAGGGCGATTTGGACCGAAAGATGGATCTGGGGTAAAAATTGAGTTCTTCAAATCACATACAACGTGAAACTTCAATTAAATTTAGTTCTTCAAATGACGAACACTTGAACATTAACTCTGATTCATAGACATTTTGAAAAAATAAAATAGATTTCCTTAATTTACAAATTTTCGGGATGTTTATACTGAACGTAAAACAAAAATATAATAAGTTCGGAAAGGATTTGTGTTACTTTAAACTCAAAATAAATTAAAATCTTTTAAAATCACTAATTTTTTCAGTTATTTTAAAATTTGAATTTTTAACTGATCTCTCCTTATCCGGACACACGATCCTTTTGTTGGACGTTCAATCACCAAATGAAGGTCAGATATTCAATCCCGGGATCATGCTGATATGAAAAAGTTATAATATGTCTATATAGAGCATGCGTGGCTTGAGTTATAAGAGTCACAGACACGGAGGCGGAGAGACAGATTTTGCCATTTATTTAGATTTTCAAAATACAGATAGTGATTAGCCTGTAATTTAGCAAATATGCTATTAGGTTGGTGCAATAATAATGACGTAATAATGTCTTTTTTAACGTTAAAATTACGTCAAAAAACGACATTATTACGTCATTATTTTTGCACCAATCTAATAATTACTTTATTCAAAGAAAATATTGTACCAACATCTGCACTTTTCTTTTTTTTTTTTAATCTAATGAAAAGGTAAACATTAATAAATATATATTTTATAGTTTATATTTTATTAAAGCATCGGGGCGTAATACTGAATCCAGACCGTACACAACGAAGCAGGCGTCGGCCTAAGAGGAATAATTCGTTTATACTTTCAATTTACTTCTAATTATGGTGAATGTTTCCATTGGTAATATAAGTCGATTTGTAAAACTCTTCATTTACAAAGGACAGATTTGCACTAACCTTGATTTCACGATGGAATCTGATTTCAATGATCTAATAGACTAGGAATTTTTTTGCTGCACGCTGACGTGTATTGAAATCCTCACAAAATTTAGTATTGTTGAAGTTGTCGCTAATATTTGTGTCGAGATTTACAAACACAACTCTTCGTTCAGTTTCCCAAATCAATGAATTTTGAAAATTGAGATGATTTGTTTGGAAAAATATATTGGAAAAAAACCCTTCTTTGCGTTTCAATAATTCCTTTAATTTAATTTGATTCTATAGGACTTCATGGTAAACAATATTTTTAAGAAATTTTCTTTTGTCCTTTTTCATTTTTTACAGAGAAGAATAAATTCTTATGATTTCTTACTCTTGAGCATACAACATACAACTGGCCATGCATAAATATTTCTCTCTAGAGCCAAATTCAAACTTTTTGAAATGTTTGGCCTTTTGATTTGTTTACAGTTCTCGTAAACGCAGTGCGAACTGGAAACTCATTTACTGAATATATAAAAACCTAAAGAAAAGATATGCAAAAAGCAGTATTGCATTTTTAATAAATAAGTATTTGTTATTTTACTCATTAAGTTCTATTATAATAGTGAGAGTATTTTGTATGTTAAATAATAAAACTTTAATTTTTCCAAAATAATTAATGAAAAGTTAATGTACTAAGTTATTCACCTTAATAAAAACCAACTGTACGTTGTACCCCCTTAACTGTTTGCACTTCTCCCTAAAATTTGTTTTCAGTCGGTCAATGTATGGCTATTTTATGTTGCATGATGTACGGACGGGATTAATGGAAGTCACAGAATTTTATATATATACATAGATTAAATATTTTATCGTTAAAAGCACAGATTGTGCTTACTGGTTAATATAATCTTTGTTATGAATAATCAAGAGTGGTCTCTCATTGTTTCTCTCCTCTCCTCTTTGAGAGAACTATCTCAGTTTATTGGGACTATAGAAGAACACAATACGCGATCCTTGTGTTTTCAGTTGAATAAAGTTTTCTTAAAACCTACACCTGCGTACTTTTGTCATTAGAATCATATTCAGTTCGTTTCTATAATTCAAAATAGAGTTGGTTATTTTTTTTCTATTGTCTGATACTTATTTGTATTTACGAACGTTACAATTTCTATTATTATATTTCAATTATAAATATTCTTTATTTTCTTTTGGATGTACTAGCTTTATTTTTCTTACAATAATTTTCTTTCATCTTCCTATATCCAGTCATCAAGTTGACATTTTAATGATTTTTTTTTTTCAATTTTAAAGTACTTATTGATTTTTTCACAGGTATTTATTTTTAGATTGTATTAACTGAATTTCTTTTAAAATTAACCAAGGGGTTTTGAAATAGCAAGATTTCAATGACAAATCCTGAGTTTTGTTTTTATTTTTCTGATCATACTCTTCTAGTGATTTTCAAAAAGCCCGGCTTAGATGTGACACAAGGCGGAAAGTATGGGGCACCCAGTGAGGATCGAACTCACTACTCAGTCGTAATTGATCTAGCAAGAAAAGCTTTCTAACCATTACACCACGTAAAGGTGCCACAATGATTTTCCAAGTGTTGCTTAAATGTGGCACAACGCTGAATGTACGAGGAACCCAGTGAGGATCGAACTCACTACTCAGTCGTAATTGATCTAGCAAGAAAAGCTTTCTAACCATTACACCACGTAAAGGTGCCACAATGATTTTCCAAGTGTTGCTTAAATGTGGCACAACGCTGAATGTACGAGGAACCCAGTGAGGATCGAACTCACTACTCAGTCGTAATTGTTCTAGAAAGACATGATTGTTATCCGTTACATCGCCTCGAGGAACACAACATGATTTTCTAAGCTAGCTTAGATGTGCCACAAGGCCGAAATTACGGAGCTCCCAGGGAGGATCGAACTCATTATTCAGTCGTAATTGATCTAGCGACAAGCTTGCTAAACATTTCATTACGCCGAGGTGCCCAATAAGATTATTTCTAAGCATAGCTTAGATGTCGCAGAAAGCCGAAATTATGGGGCACCTAGTGAGGAACGAACTCACCTTTTCAATCGTAACGCCTCTAGCGAGACAAGCTTGTTAACCATTACACCACTCCGAGTTGATCTGATCATACTCTTATAAACCGTGATTCGCAAATCGTATCATATATACTTTATTTTTTGGATATCGTGTATCATTATGTTACCATTTTTATTATTTAAATAAATTCACATGTCGTTTTTCTTTGTTATCTATCGTTTTTTTGTCTTTAGCCACGTTAAAAACAAAACATATATATATATATATATATATATATATATATATACATGTGTGTGTGTGTGTGTATGTTTATGTTTTGTTATATATATATATATATAAAATTAAGTGAATACTTTCTAGATTCAACTTACCTGATGTCACAACTGTAGATATTTAGAGAAATGGTAATTGATTATATATTTACATCTGTTTTCTGTTTATAGTTGGCGATTGAGTTATATTGGCATCAGTAGAACTTTGCTCAATATATTTAGCCTTCATCATCATTGAGGTCTTGGCAGGCTCAATTCTAAGTTAACTAATGTGAATTCAGTTGTTTTACAGTTCCAATACTATTAACTATTATCCATACCACAACAATCTCCATACTGCAAAATTTGTTTCTGGGATTGAGCGAAATCCTGGTATCTTTAAAATGTTTCCGTCATTAACCAGTAGTGTGATTGAGCGATATATATATTGGGGTAAAAAAAAAAAAAAAAACTTGTTTTCGAAAATCAGCTTCGATCTCACTTGGGTCTAAATAGACATGATGATTTTATTATTATTATTATTATTATTATTATTATTATTATTATTATTTGTAGAATGTAGGTGGTATTTATTTACATCTTTCAAGCGAGGCCGTTTGCATGTCATAGATTATTAGCGTTCGTCCTCTGTCGTGTGAAGGTTTGCATTCATATCAAACCATCTTGATTAGTTTACATTTGATGTGAATCATATTTGTGTATATATTAGAATGGTGCAGAAATAATGTCGTTTTTTGACGTTCAACTTCAACTTCAAAAGACCAACCTAATATTAGAATCATGTCTGCTATTACAATTTGAGGTCTTATTCTTTTTTAATCATTTCGTCCCAAGTAAGGTAATGATAAACCAGCCGTTAGTGGAAGTAAAAGAAAATGAAAACACTACAGGGAACAATTAATTGGGTCATCTGCATAAATATTGAGTTGGAAAGTCCAGAAGGTCGTTTATGAAGATAAGAAACACCCTACGTCCCCCGATAGTGTCACATCATTAACGTGAAAGTATAAATCAACACCATGTCATTTCACGGTTTGGTAAGAACAATTGGACTATCAAACGCCTTCTAGATATCTAAAGCCAAAACCCGAGCCTGGGTTTTCTGGTATCAAGCTAGAAACTATATATATATATATATATATATATATATATATATATATATATATATATATATATATATATATATATGTGTGTGTGTGTGTGAGTGTGTGTATTTGTAGAGGAAGTGATATGGTCGTGAATTTTAGTGCTTCCGAAATTAAATTGCCGTATTTTCTCACTATAGAGAAACGTACCTGCTTTCTATCAGTATGGTTGATGCTCAACTCCACGAGAGCGCCTCATTTCGTCTTCTCGGTCTCATGTTCTGCATTGACCTGTGGTGGAACAGCTACATTGAATCAATTGCTGCATCTACCGCAAGGACATTTGGTTCTCCGTGTCGCGCCAGAATGTTTTTCTCGTCTGAGTCCATCCTTCATATCTACAAATCTACCATCGTCACCCGATAGTGTCACATCATATATGTGGAAGGATAAATCAAGACCATATCAATTCACGGTTTAGTAAGAAGAGTTGGACTGTCGGAGACAGCATAGTACATGAGCTTTTCAAACGCCTTCTAGATATCTAAAGCCAAAACCCCAGACTAGGTTTTCTTATATCAAGCTTGATAGACAAATGCACTAATAACGTTTAACATTAGACAGAAACTATATATATATATATATATATATATATATATATATATATATATATATATATATATATATATATATATATATATATATATATATAGTTTCCAAGGACATTTGGTTTCCGTGTCGCGCCAGAAAGTTTTTCTCGTTCGAATCCATCCTTCACATCTACAAATCTACCATATTTCCATGCATGGAATTATGTTGCCATATATTGTCTGGTGCCACCGTTTTTCATTCCGAATTTCTCGACAAAATCCAAACACAGATATGCAATATGATCGGTCTTGACTTGAGGTCTCGACACCAGTTAATTTTTCACCAGCTTTCTTCTGTCTTATTTTAAAAATATTTTCATGACATCTGTTCTGACGAGCTATTTTCACTGGTATACCGACTGCATGAATTTAAATGTGCTACTAGATTGGCATATCGGTCCCACCCTTTTACTGTCGAAACGGTTAAATACAACCGTCTCTTCTACTACAACAACTTCTTCTCTCGTACTTGCCGATATTGGGACTCCTTTCCTCTTACTTGCTTCCCTTATAACTATAATCTTAAAAAAATTTAAATGTAATGTCAATCGTCGTCATCTTTTTGACTTGTTCCCCGTTCTTCCTTTTTATCCTCCTCCGTTCTACCGTTTATTCTTTCCTCAATCCCCACTATACCCAGTCTTTTTCATTACTTACATTTTCCGTAGCCCCTTGGGTACTAGTGACAGTCCCGCCTTGTCTTCTCGTTTGAGTCCATCCTTCATATCTACAAATATAACATTAGTCCATGCATTGAATACTGTTGCCATAAATGGTCTGGTGCCACCATTGTTCATCTCGAGGTTCTCGTAAAAATCCAAAAACAGATACGTAATGTGATAAATAGACCTGCTGATTTTATTATTATTATTATTATTATTATTATTAATAATAAATATCATTGCTTGCTTTATTACTATTATTAGTATTAGTATTATTATTTATAATAATAATAATAATAATAATAATAATAATTGCTTAAAAAAATCAGAGCTTTATTTTATTTTGATAGCATTCGTCCCGTTGTGTTTTTGAAGACAGACTCACAAGAAAAACGGATGCAAATTCTAATCACGCTATAAAACTACAATCTATTCTTTGCTTACTTAAGTGTCTCTGTCTGTATTTCTGAGATGATGAGATATTATGCCCTTAAAGACACATGGCACAGTGGATAAAGGCGTTGGTTAGATCCAGTGACAGGACCCAAACAGTGAGAGTTCAATACCTGGTTAAGGCGGTGGAGAACTTGAAGAGGGGAATTAACAGGAGATAACTGATAACTGACAATCCATTAGACATAGCACATGGAGCTAGAATAGTCTACCCCAGTGACCGAAATAAAAGGTTCAGATCGACATTCCAACCACCTGAAAGAAGGCTGGAGCGTACAACGGCCGAAACGCTGTGATAAATATGGCAAAAAAGATGAGGACAATAGTCCGAACAATGTAAATATTGTAAAATTGGAGTCCTACAAGAAATGTTGCCTTATATCGGAAGCTAATATTTACTAAAACGTCGTAGTCTGCAGGTAGTCAACTCCAGGTACTGTAATCTTCTTTTGATATATATATATATACCTTATGCCCCCAGGAAGATGAAAACGTTATGATAAATATGGCAACAAAGATAACGATAATAGTCCAAATAATGTAAATAGTGTACTTAAGAGTCGTATAATATTGAATATTTTACTTGGTAATGCATATCATAGATTTTCTTTTTAAAGTACAACAAACGAAAATGATAAGCAAGTAAACTAATTAGTAATAATACAATTCAGCTTTTCTTTGTTTAAGACATTCAAGGTTCAAAGGCTTACGGCGTTTAAACAATGAGTTCTCTACGTTCACCGAAATTATGTAACGTCGAGGCTGGTCAGTGCCTTGATGGGGAGATCGCTTCGGAGTCCCACGTGTTGTAAGCTTGGATGTGTGTGTGGTTTAATGCATAATGCGGAATTTTTAATCAGAGAGCTGAATTTCACTTAGGTCTATTATATTCTCTTAAACAGAATTACTCTGTGTAAAGGTACGAATAAGCATGTCCCTCCAGCTATTCGTAAATCAGTAAGACGTGTATGCAGTACCGGGGAGAGAATATCCGAGGTCAGGCACACAGATTATTTTGAGGCTGCCGTTTAATAAAAAAAGTGTTGGGAGAAACAAACACGATCTAGCGTATCTTGCAAGACGTTTTAAAGGGAGTGTCTCATATGGCAACCCTTGCGATCGAGTGGGATTTGGTACGAGAATTAGACTTTGAGGGACTCTTCGCGCCTTTTGCTTCAATGAAAGTTTGAAAAATGCACTTTCAAGCTGATTTGGAACTGGTGTTAGCCTTCGAATTTTTTTCAGTAATTTTGTTCAGTGATTTTACAGACTACTTAAAAAAAATAAAGGTATTTTCTTTGAGCCCCATCAGGTTTCTAGGGAGAGCACATTTGTGCTGACTGTCTCCGCTCTCGTTGTCTCTGCTTGAATCAGTAAATCATTATTTTTTTCTCTCCCCAAAAATAATTACGATTTTAAAATGTTTACTTTTATATATTATATATTTATTATATATTTTTCTGTCTTTAAATAACCTGTAAATGTTTACTAAGTCACAGAAAATGAATGAGTTAATGTGTGAAGTTTGATGCATTTTTTTTGGTCGAATATGTAATTTTTTCTTTGATTAGACAGATTATTTTTATGTCGCTCTCAATTAGTCATTGTATTTTTTTTAGTAAAACTATGATTCGTGATTTTGCTCTTTGCTTTTTGTAAAGAAGTCCCCACTAAACCTCTAAAGTATTTACTTGAGGCCCGTGGGGTTTCGAAGTGTGGCATATTTGTGGCGGCTGTCCCCACTCTAGCCGCCTCTGCTTCAATCATTAAATTATTATTTTCTCCCTCCCAAAAGTTACTTACAATCTAAAAAATGTATATTTTATATATTATATATTTATGATATTTTTCTGTCTTTAAATAACCTGTAAATGATGGTGGAGTCTCAAAAAAAAGATTGAGTTAATGAGTCAAGTTTGATGCATTTTTAAATAGGGTTTTGGGTTTGAAATGAAACTTGGTTCTGTATAACATTTTTTCTTTGATTAGATTATTTTTGTGTTACTCTCTTTTTCGAATGGTTGAACCGAAATCCTTTGCACAATTTTCAGATTATATAAAATTGCCTAATCTGTGTTGCCGATTCTAGTCCTCTGTATGCGCTAGCCTACTGAATTTGATTTTATTAAATTTTATTATTTTTCCGGTCTTAAATAGACGTTCCAGTAGAGGCTCTCAATCAGATCGTCACCTCAGCGATAACACAATAAAAGATATCAATGATGCTTCACTAGAGTTCTCTGTTTCATTTGTTGGAACATGTGAAACGTCGCGTTTCACAGTTAAAAAAAATTGTCAACGAAAGGAATTAGAATTTCAACAGCAAATAACAATGATGAATTTCATCACAATATTCCCGAAAATTGCCGCTTTTATTTTTTTCTTTGGTTTTCTTAAATGTATGATTTGCTGCTAAGAATTTGCAGGTCCACTACAAAGAATCAGCCAGCATAAAAAATTTAAACATTTGCTCATTTCATCCCACAGTGTCACTTCTGTTTAGGGAATTGGTACAAGGTGGTAATTTTTCACTCTCACTCTTGAAGTCTCTCAGACAGGTTAAAATATTCTTCATCATTTTCTTTTAACAGCATCCAATGCACCCTCATCACACGGCATGTGATCATGAGAAGTCAACACCTTGATGAATAGAGGCATATATTAGGTTGGTGCAAAAATAATGACGTAATAATGTCGTTTTTTGACGGTAAAAAAGAATACGTCAAAAAACGACATTATTACGTCATTATTTTTGCACCATCCTAATAGTTTGCGATCAAATTTAGCGTAAGTTTTCTGCTTTCAAATTTCATAATATAAGCAATTTTGGATAAAAATCCTACGGAATGTCAAATCTAGAAAATAAGCTAGAAAATTTTAATTCAATCATTTAAATTTACTCTCTCTCTCTTTCTCTCTTAAAAAAACATACACGCACGCGTAGGCCTTACGGCCACATTGAGACACCAATTCCCGTCATGATCGCCTAAGTTAAGCAATTTCGAAACTAGCCCATTCCTAGATGGGTGACCACTTGAGCATACCAGGTTCTGTAAGCTTAGATGTTCTGGTGGTATAAATGTTTATCTGAGGGTCGAGTTACAATTCCCGTTGATTTCGTTTTAATCACTTAGGGGCAAATAGCATTGGAAATGGTATGACGCTACCACGTCTCCAACCAGGTATTGGTTAATTAGTGATATTAGTATTACTAAAATATTATTACCAACCCTAAAATAATTCTATAAACCTGAAATTTTTTTACGACATTAAATAACCTGCGAAGGGTTGATGAGCCGTAAAAATGAATCAAACAATAAAACACAGAGAGGCTCACACACACACACACAACACACACACACACATATATATATATATATATATATATATATATATATATATATATATATATATATTTACATACAAAGAAATAATCACACATAGAATCAATGAGAAATATTAATGCGATTAATGGTGACATCCGTCACTAGAGACATAATATATGCATTAAAATACTGTTAATCCATAGAGTGAAGTGAACCTCATCGAAACCATAGATGTCGGTAGTTTTCAGTTTATTTGATGTTAAAATGCTAGTACTTACGAATAGTCCTCTATTCATCATCAGGCATTTTTTTCCCTTATAAAATCAAAAACTTGAAGACGAAATACTTGTTTGTCGACCGAAAGATGTTTTTTGAATGTCTGCTATTAATAATGGTTAGGAACAATTTTCGGAACGTGCAAAAACGCAACGCCATTTTTTCAAAATTTTAAGTGAGAATTTTATTTAAATATTTCTTGTGATGTGTTAAATCCACGAATTCTATTTTACAAGTGTATTCAGTTTATATGGCATGAACTAAGCATATAGTTCAATTATGTAGTGTAATGTCTTAGTAGTAGTTTTTTTTTTTATAGGAATTTTTCTGTACTGCGGATCAATAGAAAAAAAAACACATGCCTGATGATGAATAGAGGACTATTCGTAAGTACTAGCATTTTAACATCAAATAAACTGAAAACTACCGACATCTATGGTTTCGACGAGGATCACTTCACTCTATGGATTAACAGTATTTTAATGCATATATTATGTCTCTAGTGACGGATGTCACCATTAATCGCATTAATATTTCTCATTGATTCTATGTGTGATTATTTCTTTGTATGTAAATTATATGCTGCCTAATGTTTTATGTTTATATATATATATATATATATATATATATATATATATACATATATATATATATATATACATACATATATATATATATATATATATATATATGCTACTACTATAAACGTTATTTTTAGATACTCACGTTTAAGTAGACGCACAGCTTTCTCTGCCCGTCTTTTGTTTCCCTGAATCCGTACAACCTGCACATATGCATTTAAATGCATCTGTACTAGCGATGTCTCTTTGGAATTCATACAATAAACAGTGGCGAATAAGTTACTTTTCAAAGTTGTCATACTCCGAGTGTTGAAACATCAAAAAGCATTATAAGCGACACAAACATGTAGGTTGCAATGGTTAGTTTTTTTTTTTTTTTTTTGTTCTTTTTACGTCATATGAATCTCAATGGGTTATTTAATACCGATAAGGTTTTAAATATATTGCTGGTATTAGGTTGGTGCAAAAATAATGTCGTTTTCTCACATGTGAGAAAACGACATTATTTTTGCACCAACCTAATATTTTAATGCATTTCTGGTATTTCAATGTATTTCTGGTATTTTAATGTATTGCTTGTATTTTTTTTTTCAAAAAAAGTATTGCTCGTAATTTTTTATTTTTTTCCAAAGATGTATTACCGGTAATTTTTTTTTTTTTTTTTTTTTTTTGCAAAAAATAATTGTTGGTAATATTTTTTTCAAAAATATATTATTGGTAAAAAATTTTCCAAAAAAATATTGCTAGTATTAATATCTATTTTTTATTTTTATTTTTTTACTTTCATATTGTTTTTAGCCCTTTTAGAGGGTTAAATATTTGCCCATAGCTGAAACCCTGACTGGTCCTACCACTCCCGGCCAAAGTGGACGTGTGAACACTAACAATTAAGAGGTCGTTCCACGCACCTCAAAACCATCTGATCAAAGGCCTTGCAGACGGATGCACTTTATCGTCTTACCCAGGAATCTTATGTCGTTTATCACCGGTGCCTTGGTTCTTTAACTACAACGACATTGCGATGAAATAAGTAATTTTATTCTGAACACCGTATGGGCACATTGAAAGATCTCTGGCTGACCTATTTTATCAAAACTACAAACAACATCCTTTGGGATCTATTTTCGACACTTTCTGTTTCATCCAGAACTTTTCCGCATCCCCCGTCTTATTTTCAACATGACCTCGTCATTATTACGGCTGCAGATGCATCAAGCATGGGTTGAGTAAACATGTCTCTCCAGATAAAATTAAAGAGGGTCAGGCGTTCAATAATCTTTCTTGGCGCCATTTGAAAACGGTTGTTTAATTTAATTTCTATGAATTTCAGAATGAAGATTCAATTAATTCTCATTTATTTTACCTGAAATGCCACCTCAGAATTGAAAAGGAAATAAAATGAACACTTTGTCGCATCGTAGGAAGTGGATTTCACTCATAGAACGTTAGTCAATGTTTGTTTTTGTGTGTAGTTAGTTTTTTGTTTATTTGTTTGTTTTTAAATACATTCATCCAGGCGCCATTACGTCAGTATTTACTTCGTCGTTGCTTGATTGATTAGAATATTGTTTCTTCTTCCAGATTTTCTGATTTCTAACAATTTGCCTTATGTAATTAACCATGTACAGTGTACGATGCGTAGATTGTCGCCATTTTGTATTTCAGATTTCGCGCATGCGCGTTGTTTATGTTTATTTTGTCGATTTCACAGCATAGCTGGGTCAGTTATTCGCTGTCTGTGAGAAAAAGAGTGTCAAGAAGCAATTCACTTCGCCAGAAATTTGGAGAAGGTATGCTGTACTTCTTGACATTCGTATTGGAAGCTTCAATACTAACATGTCAGTTTTGGGGTGTCAATCTGAGGACATTACAGATTATTCTGAAAAAGTTGGATGATAAATGCAGTAAACATTATGGTGTCTGGAGTGATTGTGAATGATGGTGATGTTATGCCCCCATTCATCTTCCGACAGGGCCTCAAGCGGCCTACATCAAGTGCCTTAAGAGAGTAGTTCTGCACTGGGTCAAGATGGTGGTTCCTGCAAGAATCAATTTCTGGCAACACGACACTGCTCTATAACGCACAAGCATAACAAACTAGTCATGGCTGTTAGTCAATTTCTGAAACCACATCAGCCATTACGTCTGTCCCCCAAACTACCCAGACTGCAACACCCTTGCTTATTATATGCGGAGAGCCCAATAAAACTCCTGGTAACACCAAAGATGAATTGAAGGCAAAGATTATGACAGCATTGACCAATTTAAATAAGTAGACCGTCCTGATGCATGAGATTAAAAATCGTCTGGAGGCCAGGATCGGAGAAAAGGATTTTATTGAATAAATTTATTCTTTAATATTTCCAGATATTTTTGTGTAATTTTTGTAAATATATCCGTTAAACTATCAATGTAATATTCATTTTTGTGTAATTTAGACAATAATTCATACATCGCATCCTCTATAATACAGGGTTATTGTACAACTCATGATTGTTCATTTATTGATTCACGTAGGTTTAACATAATCTCTAGCCTGGTCTAATTGTGTCTTAAATTTTGACGCAAGATTACTTTAAATATAAAATTTAAGGAACAACTATAATTAGCTAAATTTTTATCATTACATTTATTGTGATTAAATATGTTTTATATACATTAGTTTACCCATTAATAGGCCCAAGAGCCACTTTCGGTAGAGGATTTATGAGCAAGATTATTGTAAGAGAGGTAAAACCGGGCATAATATGAGGAAGTTTAGGATAGATGTCAGTTGACCTAGATTTAAATAAAACCATGATTGAAGTTGTCAGGGGAGCATCCTTTGGGATTTTTTTCCCAATGTAACAATGAAAAAACAAAAAACAAACAAAAAAAAAACTAATTATAATTTGTGAAAATTATTTTTCGATAGAAATCAATTACAATATCTTAGAGTATATTAAATGTACGAGAGGGTTCTATAAATTTCTCAAAAGCAAACATTCGTTTGTTGTTAAAAGTATTTCTGGATCGGGGTGAGGATTTTCAACGCCGTCCCTATTTTTTTTTTTTACACCACTTTATCATTAAGTTTATGTACTTTGAGTATTTCTCCTTTTACCGACATAACTAGCGGCCACATCAAGTTGAAACACCCGTTTCCGTACGATAATCGAAGTTAAGCAACGTCGATACTGGTCATTACCTAGATGAGAGAACGCTTGTGAATTCCTGGTGCTTTAAGTTTGTTTTTTTTTTATGTGCGGTTCGTGTAATAAATAATGACTATAAAATTGTCAATCGGAGTCGCTTTCCAATTTCTGTTGAAATCGTTATAATTACCTACGGGCAAATACACTTGCGAAATGTATGGCTCCATCACTTCAACCCAAGCTATGTGCTAATTATTAAAACTTGTAACACTAAACTATTATTATCATCTTCAAAATTATTAAAATCTAAAAAAAAAATATTTTCTGGCATTAATAACCTGCAAAGGAATATAAGCCGTAAAAATGAATCAATCAAATCAAAATCCCATTTATTTTAAATCAAATTCATCCCAAGCAAAAGAGTGAAACCACGAAGTAAGA
>OZ010583.1:85454374-85546874 GCA_963932145.1 Acanthosepion lycidas
ATTACCTATTATATCAAGTTTCTAACGCTTTGTACGTCGAACCTATTTTTAGACCGACTTAGTACAAAATACAAGCCTCCAGTGTGAAATCATTCCATAACACTATTGATCCAAGTCTCATCAATAGTAGAGAAGTAGTCATCAGTGCTATAGTTTGTCGGTTTCCTCAAAACCTTCGGGATTCCAAATTTCACACAACTCTTCTTGCCCTTGGTCCGCCAATGCAGATACTCTGTACATGTCATGCATACCATGTGTGATACCCAAGCTTGGTCCTGGTTACCAATCTACTGAGTCGTTTCTTGATAGTGTTTGTAAAATGAATGAGGTCTTGAATATATGCAGTTAGAATGACATGGCCCTTAGTGAAATCTGAGAGACTATTCTGTTGATGTCAAACATCCTGATTTTTATACTGTTATTCATCAGAAATTGGTTCCTGAATTATATAACTAGTTATTCTCAACTAGTCCTATAAATTGACGTGGTATGCTTACTGCTACGTCCGCGTGACATTTTTGTGGTAGTTCTAAATTATAATGACTAATAAAACAACTTTCTGACTTATATTCTATGGTTTTGTATTGTACAGCATAATCGGTGTGATTTGAGATGTAAACAATTTCTTGCGTGTTATAGGTTTATAAATATTTTTAGAGGCGTGTTTTAATATTTATTTAGCTATATTTGGCTGAAATGCTTCTGATGGATTAAAATTTTGTAATTAACATAATAATTGGTTTTATTGTGTCAAATATGCTTTATATTAAGATAATGTAATGGACAAAAACAAAACGTAAAAAAAGCAGGTAGCCACAGCTCAAAAAGTTAACCGGGTTGAGCAAAAGCAATCTGATTTTTGAATTCAGCAAATCAAAATTGTAGGAAAATGCTAGAAATATTTAGACAATGAATTTGTTTTTGACCATTGTTATAAGATTTCACATTTTTATGATCTTTAGTCCATCAAAGGACGAAACGCGTCGACTTTGAAAAGATTTCCTATTGCTTCTGTATTTATTATCCTTTTATGAATATACTTGAAATTATGACTGAAATTTTACACGCACAGACACACACACACACACACACACATATATATATATATATATATATATATATATATATATATATATATATATATATATATATATAATGTGGAGAAACTTATCGCTTAACTGAGTGGTGTTGGTTCAGTCATGCTGACGTCGAAGTTTCGTGAGTATATTGCAGTAAAGCATTACCGCAATGTTTCTCCGGAGTAATTAACGCTTTATCCTACCTTTTATATCGAGCAATCTATGACAGAAAACTCCCTGCCTCAAAAACTTTCCCTCCAGTAAACTACGTAAAAACCTGCAGTTTTGACACCTAAAAATACTCGTACACCTTCATATATATATATATATATATATCGAGAGAGCGAGGGAAATTCTTCGTAACATTATATTAGTGGCGAGCAAGTTTTAAAAAATCCTATATTTCTGGGTTTCTTCGGTACTCCCTCGAACGGATTTATTCAAAATAAATACTGTCTTATTGTTTTAGGCATATATATGTACGTGATTGTAATCAAATACAAAAAAAAAAGTCAGTTTCTCTCTATATGGAGAGATAAGATGAACTTACTTGGGTGCCTAATTTTCAACCAAAGTTTTCGACGTCCGGTATATTTAGATGTGTCATAGGAAACCCCATTCAGCCTGTTGCTCTTACTATTTTTATTTTTGTCTATCGTTATGCTTTATAAGTATCCAACATTGTAAAAGCAGGAGAATATTTTAATCGAGTTCACCCCAAGCAATCAATAAAGCCCCCAAGACGAAAAGGGTCACTTGGTCTAGAAGAGTTAGAAACAGGAATATTGCTAAGGAGCTAAAACAGAGGAAGTGTAATCAGGGGTAGAGCAGACAGCGACTGACATTGGATTTACACTTTTTCAGATTAAAATTGACTGAAAAGCATGCTGCCGGAAGTGAGATCCACTGAGCAAAAAGGCGAGAAAAGTAACTGTTAGCCTAGAAATTACGGTTATATCTAATCGGGTCAATTGTAAATTGATGAGACCTCATGGCAACTCCGTTCATGCACTTAAACTCAATGAGTCCAGCCACCATAGCAAAGAGCTCATCCGAATAATTACCATGAAAGTATTTATAAAACAGGCAAAACAGATATGTTATATTGTCCTGGATATAAATTTAACGTGTAAGATTCAGTATTTAGTGAAATTTCCAAAAGATTAAACAGTTATATATGACTCCCTTTTAATTAAGTTTTATATTATGGGCATACTTACTACGATGAGCGAATCACATTGAGGGTGTTTAGAAAAAAGATCACTTTCTTCTTAAGATATTCTTTTATTCCATTCCTTATTAGATTCAGTTACGCATTTCTTGTTCAATTTTTTATCATCTTTAGTGTAAATTCATGCTTCAGGATATAGGTTGCTATTATCTAGTTTTGCATTAATTAAATTTCTTGTAGTTTTTTAAATAGGTGTAACACATTTTGCCTTCAATTTAGAGAAGTTGTTTGCTGCTGTCATTATTGAGTTGGCAGGTGTTATGTGTTTAGTCTGTTCGATTGTATCTATTTTTTTTTAAATTCTGTGAATCAGATGTGCTTTACGGCGAACATTAAATATGATAAACTATTAAAGAGATTGGAGGAGTTTTAAATATATTCAATATATTTCTTTTCATGTAAATGTTGACGTCTACATTTTGCAAGTGTTCTTCAATCGAATCCGATAATTATTCAGGGGTCATATTCAATAATGGCGTCTCAATTTCCAGGAACCAGTTCTATAAAGGCAGGTAATCATTAGAAATTGTTCTGGTTATTTTCTTTTCAATATGAGAATAGAAACAAATCATTTTATAGTGTAAAAAAGAAATAAACCGTTTTGACAATTTAATGGAAAACATTTATTTATTAAGATATTTCTAGGTTGAAATTCTGTTCTCTTCATAGTTCTATTCAGAATTATGATGCGTTTGACTCTAATGTCTTCAGCTGTATTATGGTGTCTTAGCCACACTCGGATTGAATTGATGCAGTCCCAAAGATTCAATGAAGACCTATCAAATGACGAGAAGATTTGCCACATTTTTAACTACAAGATTTATTTTGTCAGAAAATATTAATTTCATCACAAAAAAGCCCTCTTTCAGCATCCGCAGAATTTACAGCAATGGTATTAATTATATTATCAGCAATTATATATCGGCTATTAATATATAATATTATTTGCGGATAATCTAACAAACGGTTCCCCAAGCTTTTATAACTTCAAAGAAAGGGTTCACATGAACCAGTGCGAACCTGTAGGTTGCTAACACTGATGTTATTCTATTGTAATAGTACTAGCAGAATTTTTGATATTATAATTATTGGTGTACTTTCGATAGACACTTATGATTAGATACTTGCTATTGTATTTGATTGTCGAAATAAGTCTTGATTTTACGCTGTTTAGTTTATTTGTAGGATCAGGTAATATAGTTTTGCAGGAATGTATAAAAAATCATCAATAATATATCGGAAAATACATTGATCGCATAAGTAAGAAATTTTTAGAAGGAACCAGAGCCCCCAAAAATCAGCCTTACGGCAATATCATTTTCAATCACCTGTTCGCAAGCTGAGGCCCTACCAGATGCTACCACTAATTAAGAGCTGGTTCCATGGCTCTCAGTACCTCCAAACTAACGATCAAGGGCAATGTGCCGGATGTAATTTATCGTCATGCCCAGGACTATATAACACGCGGGGAAAAAAAATCAAGCAATCAACTAGAAAACGCGAAGAAAAGTTATGTTGCGATCGTTATTCTGACTTTTACTCTTTTACAACCATTGTCGGAAGTGAAATAGCATGTGTTTATTATGAAACTTCAAATTATTTTAGCTTATTTTTTTGGTAAGGAGCGGTTAATATTTGATCTTATCTCATATTCTTTAGACAGATTCAAGCATTTAGCAGGAACATTGGTGTATAAGTATTTGATATCCAAACTTACTAAAAGTGAATTTGTGATATTCCAGAATTTTATTCTTTCTATAAGGTGGTCGGCAAATTTAATATGTGAAGGACTATTTTCTTTTTCAAAAGTGGTGTAAAGCTTTTAGACATGGCTTACCCTAGGCTATAGGAAGCATTACTATTTTCAGAATTTTAGGTCGCATGAAAATGCATAATTTGTGAGATTTTCTAATGCCCCGTATTTTGAATTTGGAAATGATTAATTTGACTATGCTGGGTACTCATTATTAACTAACTTTTTGAAATTCAGTAATTCCTTTGCAAATGTTCATTAATTTGCGATTATTGATTTTCTCTTAAATGTGGGCATCATGGAATAACAGTTTAATTTTTTTGTTGTATGGGTCATTGTTAATGATAGCTTTTCCGCCTTTTTTGTTCAAGATAGTTATAGGCATTTCTTCCATATGGAGATATTTTCTCTTGATTTTACGTGATGTATTGATAACGTTGTTTCGTTGTCTGTTCTAAAACTGACAGTGACTAATCTTTTAATGAAAAACGTTGTTAAAATCTCTATCGGTTTTTTGCTAGTTCTGAGTAATTGAGTTGAAATCGTTTTTCTTAAATTTCCTGGAACATTTTATTCCGACGCTGTGGGTTTTGAATTCAGTTATGAATCAGTTAATTTTTACGACAAGTTCTTCTCGCTGTATGTTTTAATCTACTGTTTGTACATAGCGTTGTATGTTATGTTGGAGCTTTTCGTTTTTCTAAATTCTTCCAGTTGCTAAAGACATTTTGTTTGATCTTAATAGTTACATTGTTTTTAACAAATTCATTTCGTTTCTACCTTAAAAATATCGTCATTGGACGAAATGCGTCGGTTAATAATTACTGTTTTCCTATTGTCTTTTACATTTATAAATATTGTTTTTTCTACAGGATTTTTCACACACACACACACACACACACATATATATATATATATATATATATATATATATATATATATATATATATCAGTGTCTGTGCCTGTGTTTGCATATATATATGTATATGCATGTATTTATATACGTATGTATGCGTAGATATGAATGTGTGTATATGAAAATATATATTTGCATAAGTAGATATATAAATATACATGCATATATATGTGTGTGTTTATGCACATCTATGTGTGTATGAATATATATGCATATACACTCACTGATGCAATCACGCACACACACACACACACACACATATATATATATATATATATATATATATATATATATATAACTTCATAAATATAAATATTATAATTTAATTTTATTTGATATATATACCTGTATATTCTATGTTATTTCATATATACACACACACGCATATCTATTTCTGTGTGATTGTGGATAACTTGATAATTGCACCGAGTGAAAGCCGTCAAACTACCTCCACATTTGAAATAATTTTAAGAAAAAGTCGAGTAATAATTAAAGTTAGAACTAGTGAAAATAAAATAAAACTTCAAACTGAAAATAAAAACTAATCACAATTTAAAAAAATAATTTCCGTTAAAAGAAAAAAAGAAAGAAAATACACTACAAGAATAACTAATGGGGACCGATATATTTTTTTTTTTTTTTTTTTTTTTAATTGGCAAGTCGAAGACGAAATTGGTGAGACATTTCCCCCCAAAATTACACGTTTGAAATTAGAGCAGCAACATTGGGACTAATAATTATCGGAGCGAACTTCGTGTTAATTATTGTCATTAGAACGATTAAGGAAGGAAATCGCGGCATCGAATATTAAAATCTGCCACAGATATTTCGCCGCGGGTTCTTTTCCAGAAGGGAGAGCTGCCAGAGATGCATATTCCCGCCAGGGTCTCTAAACATTCAGTGAGACACACTTCTCAATACGAAAATAAACGGAGACCTTGAGGGTGTAGTGGGTGTGGCAAATGTCTTCTGACTCATGATAGAAGACAGATTTCTGATTATTTAAATGAATGATTATTTCACAGAAACATTTTCATACTTTTTTTTTCTGTTTCTCCCAATATACTTCGTCCTGCATCATTAACTCATTTATAACACACACATATACACATATTTACATACCTACATACACACACATATACACATATTTACATACATACATACATACACACACACACACACACACATATATAGATAGATAGATAGATAGATAGATAGATAGATAGATAGATAGATAGATAGATATAGATATATAATCACATTTCATTGAAAACAATAGACAAGATGCTTTTATTTAGTTTTTTATTCAATTTTTCATGCGATCTGATAATTATTTTCTTTTCGGATGATCAATTATATAAAAACTGTCCGAATGTCCTTTTTATCCGAGCGCTTTCGGCTATACATTTAGCGATTTTCAAAGACTATATTTTAACTGTTGAAATAAGAAATAGCTTGTATGTTTAATAAAATATTTTCATTTTTCAAAACATGGTCAGGATATTTTGTCCATGTTCAAATTTTGAAAAAAGGGCTAAAATAATGGAAGCCTTATTAATTAAACAACAAAAAAAACAACACTTAATAATATTAACTTTGATTATGGACGCAATATCTTGACCGTGTTTTGAAAAATGAAAACATTTTATAAAAGATACATACAACAACCTATTTCTTAAATTGTATAAAAAACTAAATAAAATCGCCTTGTCTGTCGTTTTCAATGAAATATGCATGAAAGAAGGTTTGTTGCTTAAATACACACACTCACACACACACACACATACACACACACACACACACACACACACACACACACACACATATATATATATATATATATATATATATATATATATATATATATATATATATACGCCATAACAAACAAACAGTGAAATATTTGTTAAAATCGTACACGTTAAAAACCAAACTTGCAGTGCGATTTAATATATTAAAATTATGAGAACCCTGACGGGAACACTACCGCGGTTTCGAACGCCGAGATATCGTCAGGTGGTATGTTCAGCGAATCAGGAGCAACTCAACAACATATAAGCCTTCATTCGACACCGGAAGTAATGGGGGGGGTTGGCAAGTTGTGAGTGAAAAAAAAATACAACATTATTATTGTATAGCCCTAAAATTAACTTTATGTTGTCAATGCAACTATAACTCAATTTAACCGTATTGCGGTTAAATAACCTAAACATCTCGAACGCTTTTAGGAAGTGATTATTTAGTTCACTTAAAAATAATCTTAAGTAAAATAAATGAAATCGTCCACTTCCATGAACATGGAATATATCGAGATGATGTTGGTACCGGATAATACAAGAAAAAAACGATTTCATCGGCAAAAAGCTACACGGAATATTTAAAGATCTGAATTTTACTCTTGCTGTGCAGATCAACAGATAGGTAGTCCAGATTTTGGAAACAGAATTAAAGCTGTTCTATGGAATCATCTCACCCTTCATGGAGTGTAATATGGCTTTAAGATATATTACTACGGTATCGAACCACCAGTTAAGTATAATTAAACATATCCCGTAAAGCGTACAATGCAGATTGTCAAAAAAAAAAAAATTCATTTGAAGAAATATTCAACGAAAAGAAGAAACTCTATGATTCTGCCTTGATAGAGGAGGCAATAACACCAACCTGCGTTTGAAGTACTAAACGAGCACAAGAATAGATAATATTAGAAACACATCCTTTAACAAAGACAAAGGGAAGACGTTATTCAGTCTACTAAATAATCACTTTCCAAAAGCGTCCGGGTTTTATCGGTCATTTAACTGCAATACAGTCAAATTAAGTTATAGGTGCATTAGCAAGATAGGCAATCTTATCAAAATATTAAACAATAAAAAGTCACTGCTTGAAGGGGACGTGAGAGATGAAAATAAGGCCATTTGTAATTGTAGGTAAAAAAATAATTGTCTATTAAATGGGATATTTTTTACAGAACGGGTTTTGTATTTTGTCGAGATGGAAAGTTACAATAGCAGTGCCAAAAAATTACATCAGGTGCAGAGGGCCAGTTAAAGAAGAGGTGGTATAATCATACGTCATCTTTTAGAATTCCAAAACGCAACTTCAATACGAAGCTGGAAAGCCACAATTTGAGCTTGAGGGATAAGCATATGCGGAGTTCGACCATTAAATGGAGGATTTTACGAAATGGTAATGCTAACAAAGTGTATGGCAACTAGTGTAAAAGGAGGAAAAGCTAGCTATAGCAACATACAAAGCTGGCGCTGCGGTCTGAGATTATGGCCAAATGTTGACACGCCAGAAACATAATTTTGGGGGCTATACGAACGCGGATAAAGTTGAATTATTTATTTTACACTCACAACTCACCCGATCACTTCCGGTTTCGAATGAAGGCATTTAAATTGTTGAGGTGCCGCTGATTGATTCGCTGAACATACCATCTGAGGAGACCTTGGCGGTGGAAAGCGCGACAGTGTTCCGGTCAGCATCCTTATCTTTTTAAGTAACTCTCTAACTTGAGTGGCTCTTGAACCTTATATATATATATATATATATATATATATATATATATATATATATATATATATATATAGTTTAGTAAAGAAAATCTTTGTAATCCGTATGAATAACCATAAGGAGGATGAAATCCTGAGAGCTCAATGTTAAGGCAGCGCGAATAATTTAATTTAAAGAAAAACGGACAACTTTAAGGCTCTATTAGTTATAATTTATTTCAACAGAGAATTGTATTTTTCTCTGGAACTTCAGACATCACTTTCAAAGGTGAAACGAAAAACGAATTTAAAATTTACACTTTTGACGGGCAGTATTAATCGTATATAAGTTGACATAGAGTGTGGTGAGGAATAGTGTGAGAGACATGGTCGAGTTCCGAGAGGGAAGGGAGAGTTTCAAAATTTATTTTTATTACAATACTTAATATTGAGGAGCAGGGAATAAGGATCAGACATTGACCTATTTAATCGGACAACTCAACGAAAATGATATGGGGAAAAGGGAAAAAAGGGAAAAAAAGGGAAAAGGAAGAAGTGGGTAAATATAAGAGATGTACGCAGGATTTTTGGAAGAAGGTGTGGGGGTGATATATATATATATAAGGTTGGTGCAAAAATAATTTCGTTTTCTAACATATGTTACTATGTGAAAAAACGAAATTATTTTTGCACCAATCAATTTGATGTATCCGTTATTAGTTACGTTTTCGTAGGGGTAGGGATGTATTTTTCAATGAAATCTGACATACGATGAATGCATGTCGTCTGGATTTTTTAAAATAATATTGTTAACGGCAAAAATTTTTACGGCATTTTTTCTATTTTTCTATTTAAAGATTTTGGGGGGTGTTTAGGTTAGAATACGTTTTATTTAACTACGATTTGAAATATTTTCATTTTTAATTATTAATTTTTAATGTACTATATTTTTTACGAACAATTAAATGTATGAGAATCCCTTATATTCTATAGAATTATTTTTACATCAAGTATAAGTATGTATATTAGGTTACAATTTTTTTTAATAAATTATTTAAGTAAAAATTATGACAATGACGGCAAAAATAGTTACTTAATTTCACTGATTTAGTAACTTTTAATTTTTTATATATAAACCTAGTAATATATTGGTTCTTATGAGATTTTCGCCGATAACAATAAATCAATCAATTTATAATATATATATATATCAATCAATATATATATATATATATATATATATATA
Source organism: Acanthosepion lycidas (assembly GCA_963932145.1). Taxonomy (NCBI): domain Eukaryota; kingdom Metazoa; phylum Mollusca; class Cephalopoda; order Sepiida; family Sepiidae; genus Acanthosepion; species Acanthosepion lycidas. Next base: position 85,464,097 of record OZ010583.1, read on the forward strand.
TATATATATATATATATATATATATATATATATATGTGTGTGTGTGTGTGTGTGTATGTATGTATGTATGTATGTATGTTGTATGGAAAATTTTATGGCAAAGTGGAAAAAAAGATTACATGTAGCGCGTTTATTCCTTTAGGAATTCATCGGACTAAATTTGTTAATTTAGTTCGATGAAGTCCTGAAACGCATTACAAGTAAAGTTTTTTGCACTTTAATATCTCTCTTTGTTTCTGAGATGACGTTTTGTAATTGTTTACATTATAGATATTATTCAAGAGCACATTGCCTTGTAGATAAAGGCTTTGATTAAATTCGGTGTATTGATCGAAAGCGTTGTGAGTTCAATACTTGGCGACTGCATTTGTGAAAAAAAAAACAAAAAAAAACTTGGAGAATTGAGTTAAAGATTTATAACTGCGGCACGTGGATTTAGAACAATCGACACCAGTGGACAAAATAAGTAGTTCAGTTCGGAATTCCAATCACCCGAAGAAGTCTGGAAGGTTCAATGCGAAATTTTAACAGAAAGAAGAAAAAGACAATACTAGTTGCTAATGAAATGTTGTTTGTTGTTTATAGATACACTGTTTCAATAAAATTATTTCATTTTATTGACTTGAAAATGTCCACATTGGATGAAATGCGTCGGCAAAAACTACAGTTTTCATATTGCCTTGTTTCCTTCACACACAGACACACACACAAACACACACACATATATATATATATATATATATATATATATATATATATATATATATATATATATATATATATATATATATATATGTGTGTGTGTGTATTTAGGCAGAAAATTCTCTTTTAAGCATGTCTGATAGAATACATTATACTCTCTGCTAATTTTTAATAAAATACGTCCATGATCATGAATAACCTTCCATGTATTGATGTTAAATGATGAGAGAAATGTGCTACAGCTGTTTAAATTTCTTTTAATTTCATACATTATTTATTTTCAAGTACTTGGGTAATGAAAATGAAAATATTTAACATCTATGCACAAAGCTTATTCATGACTATGAACAGATTTTATGAAAAACTAGCTGATATAATGTGTGCAATTTATTCAATCAGACACACACACACACACACACACACACACACACACACACACACACACATATATATATATATATATATATATATCGCTCGACTTATCCGTCGAATCCAACGTACGAGCGTCAAGCAGATCAGTTCCCAGGAAACCGACAGCCCGATAACTGCTCATGAGAATTGATTATAGTGGTGAAGGTTTCGTGCAGGACAATGCACACTTTTTGATGGGCCGAATACAGAGACCTGGTGTACGAAGTGCCACAAAGTCCCCAAATGACCCTCCGCAGGTTTTGAATTCAGAGTTGTCCTTTTCTTAGACCAGTTGCAATCCAAGGCTATTTACTCATAGCTGGTGAGAGAAGAAGAGGATTCATACCTTTCCCAAGGGTATTATTTCAACTGGGATTCGAACTCGGCACTCCGATTCCTCAATCCAAGCCGATATCCATTATATCATATATATATATATATATATATATATATATATATATATATATATATATATATATATATATATATATATATATATATATATATATAAGGAGGCACAGTGGAGTAATGGATATCGGCTTGGATTGAGGAATGTATATATATATATATATATATATATATATATGTGTGTGTGTGTATGTATGTATATTATTGTAAAATACAAGCGCCACCAGAAGAAACCGAATGTAGATGATACTTCAAAATATAGCGAGCACAATACCGCATTGACAGTGAGTGAATTGATATTTATCTGTAGGTCAGACCGACCAAGAGTGTCTGGGTCCTGCACTCTATGCACACATTCAGTATGTCTTCAGGCGTTCGCTGGACCGATAGCCTTAAAAATGCGTGCAGAGCACACACGAGAATAACAGTTGATGTTGGCGTGGTTTACGCAGGATAATTTTGGCAATCGTTTTCGACAATTATCATCTTTATTTCTTTTTTAATAAAACGGTATTTTTCTATATTGAAATTGTGGTATTGACGGTTTTGGTGGAAAACCAATTCATTGAGTTTATCTATTGTTTTCTTTAAATTTTTGGACGCTCCCTCAATAAACTATTAATTCAAAACATATCTGGTTGATGGAAAGCTCTCGTTCTAACCAATAATATATTTAGAATATTTAGAATGCTATAATTTGGACAGACACTTGAAAAACTCTGCCATAGTAATCAATATCCATCATCAATTTCTACGGGTTGCTTCCTTACCATATTTATTTGCATATAATACTACTACGCCATTCCATGATGCGTTGAAGACGTTGAGAATTTGATAGACAAATTGCTCATTCCACGCTGATGGAGTAGATATGAATGAGATATACATATGAGGAATTAGCCCCGGTAACAAAATGGACGTGAATGAAATGGGAAAGCTCTTCATCTTCATCCCTCTAAACAAATGCAACTTAATGAAATAGAAAAAAGAAATGGATCAACCCTAAAGAATTATTTAGTTCAATTCTTTAGGGTTGATCCATTGAGATTGAAAGTTGTGTGTTCGATCCAAACAAATCTAGATCTGAATTAGATAGACAGATTAGGATTCCGCCCCACAAAATTCGTGCTTAATGCGATTGAAATATTTTTCTTCCCGGTTTCCGAAAAAAAAAAAATGCGGACTCTCCCACCCACCAATGACAGGGCTCTATGAGATTTGCGCTGACCACACAACCAAAAACTGGGAGTGGATGTGATAGAAATATGTGTAACGTCTACCCCAATATTCCACCGTCCTTACAAAATGAGGTGTATGACATAAAAAGATCCGTATCCCACAACCACAAGATGAACTGACTGGGGTAAATAGATTGGGGTTACCCCATGCCAAAATATGGACCTGAATGAAATGTAAAGATACAAGTTGTTTTAGCCTACCTACATACGTACGATAATGGGAACACCACCACTCCCATATGTACAGTAGTAAATACAGTATGTGTGCATTTGCGGTCTACAGTTGGAGATATGGCTTCAGCTGGGCTGGTTAAGCTTTCTGCCTCCGGTCAGTGAGCATCCCCAGACACAGAGGCTCGTTTCGGGAAACACCTACTCGACCCCGGTTTATACGGGGTCTACAGGAAAATTTTGGTTGAGTTTACGGGCTCGGATACCTAACATTATATTCGGCCTTGCACCACATCTGACTGCGTGGGGCAGTTGGTAGATACCTTCTGCGGTCTAGAGTTGGAGATTCATTGTGGAATTCACTTGACTCATTTCTAGCAGTTGATTACTTCTTCTACGCGCCGCCGGCGAATCTTATATGTGATGGTCTTCTCGTATTATCGATCATGACCAAACTTCGAGTTTATTATCTATTCAGTAACCTTCCCTAGGTTAGAAAACACAGGTAATTCCAGACTAACCAGGACCTGGCATTTTGCTTCCAACATTTTACGGGAAACAACATCGATGTCTTTTTCTTTTTTTTTTTTTTTTTTAATCAAATTAACCCCAAGCAAGGCAGTAAAATCACAAAGACACGATCGGCTACTGGATTTGCAAGAAGTAAAAAAAACATAAATATTACTAAGTATCTAGAACAATAGAAGTGTAATTTGAAAGAACGTAGACAGCGACTCAGATAGCATTTAAATTTCTGAAGATATATGTTGACTGGAAAGTATAGCGCCAGAAGATATTTCCACCAGCTGGAAGTGGAACTAAAGAAACGGTATGCATAGAACTTATGGTTGCATGTAACAAACTCACCTGTAAAATGAAACCTCATTGCCAGTATCGTAATTTGTTTAGATCAATAAAATTTAGATTCCATTGTGAAGAGTACTATGAAATTATTTATAGAAACAGCACAGAAATACATGTTTACGACGGTGGTACAGTAACTGAAACCGAGATGCCAGGTCAGGACCTATAATATTGCTGATTCTTCGTTTGATTTATCAAGAATCTCTAAATATATAGCGGAAGCACTGGGCCATATGTGGTTGGAGTATTATAACCATGGATGAATGGTAGAATTATAGATATGTAAGATCGAAAGGTATCTTAAATAATATATACTCATTTCGGAATGTTACACTGAGTTGTTAATATTTCCAGTAAAATTTAAAAGAGCTGATTAATAAATTATGGAAAGAGATGTGTATAGGTTCATTACTATTACTAGCTTAATAAGCTGCACTCCGTGGAGACGCTTAAGCCATATACTTCGGAGGGTTAATTCAGCAATCTAGACAAAGTAATGATAATTTTAAAGAAATAACTTTAACTTCTTCAGTTGACTCAATGAAACATTAAAAACTGATTTTAACTCTGACTCTGACTATAAGTCCATATCCAGTAAAAAGACAGATTTTAGCTGAAAATTCAAACTAGGAAGAAATTCCGATTTGGGACCGAAATTCTAATTCAAGTCGAAAACTGAGTTCTTTAAATTACAAACTCTGCGGAACCTCAAAATCTTACGTCACGGAACCTCTCACTTTAACTCTTATTCCTTGGCATTTTGAAGAAAGAAAATTAATTTCCTTAACTCCCAAACTTTGAGAGATATTTTAATCTGAATTTAAAAGTAAATCTTTACGTTACTTTAAACTCAATATAAATGAAAAACTTTTAAATATTCACTAAGATTTTCAGCTATTTTAAAATTTTAAACTCTCACCTCATTCGGACAGAAATCGCATTGCTGGATGTTCAAGCAGCAGATGACGGACATATTTTCAATTTCGAGATACTCCTGATTCCAAATAGGTATACTATATCTATGTATAGCAAGTGTGATCCTAGTTAGAGGGTTTTCAGACACGGACTGATAGATAAAATTTGTCGTTTATTTATTCACGAGCCTAGAAGCCTCCCTCCTTGCCGACATCGGAGTAGCTTCTGCGGAGAGATATAAGCCTTTGGCATTTTACCTTCACTGTCTTATGTACGTAAATGATATAATAATTTAGAAATATTAATTTTTTTTTAATCTTTATTCGATACCTTAATTGGGCATAATCTTTCTTCGTATACGCAACCGATCTCCTTCGTTTGCTTACATTTATTTTGGGCACAATTTTTCTTTTCTTTTAAAATGATCATTTTTTTATGATCCCATCAAATAAATTCCCTCTTAAAATACATTAGGAAACTCGAACTATATAATATTTCAAATATTAGGTTGGTACAAAAATAATGTCGTTTTCTCACATAGTAACATATGTGAGAAAACGACATTATTTTTGCACCAACCGAATACATCACAGTACGCATGCTAGAAAAAGTAAAATAAAAAGAGCAAGGTTTTTTTTTTTTATGATTAAATTCAAAGAAAAATATTTGAAAAAAACAAATGTCTTTACTTAGAATTTCTCGTATTTTTTTTTTTAGTCCATTTGTATACTCCAAGGCCTTCTTTTTCGAGGTAACGTTTTGTTTTCTTTCGGATACTATATGGCATGTTCTTTCTGACATCATGTGACGTAATATAAGTGCATTAAATTACAGGAGAAGGAAAGAAGAGTAGATGAAGGTATTAACTGTTTGTTTTGACGTCTAAAGTCGTTAACGCGTAGAAATATAAAATCTCCCCACCTCATTCAGGCTTCGTTTTTATAGCGAAGGGAGATAACATTTCTTGAGAAGGGAGATAACCGTGGAACACTCCACTGCTGTTAATTCAGGTTGTTTATGATACACTCTTATCGAAAAACGAACAGACGGACACACGTGCACTATAATTTATTATTATAAATATATCTTGCATTTTAGATATGGAAAGCCGTTAATTCTGTTCTCATTTACGATTTGGTCTTTGCAATTAGGACTCTAATTTCATATCTACCAGTGGCACTAACATCAACTAGAGATCTTTCTGTTGCATATAACCTGTGGCATTTAAGATATACTGTTGCTTTCATCATTCTAAAATATAAAGACGACTTCATTATAGCAAGTGATTCTTATACGAGCTCGCCTTCATTCGATTTTGGCGTCAAATAATTCTGCAATTAACTTTATTTGAAGCTGTACTTTTTCACGAAACATCAGACCTCTCATAATGAATTCTATAGATTTCCACTGAAATGTAGGCTGGTTCTTTATTCATGAAACACTTACGCCAAATTCCCTAATTCTAATAAAGGCACATTGTTTTATTATTCAATATGATATTAATCCAAGCAGCTGTATTCCACAGTTCCTGCTTCTTGAACCAATTTAATTGCTTTCAATTTTTTTTAATTAACTTTGGTTCCCAATGCTACATCTGCTCATTCTGTCCATATTCTCGAAGGATACGCTTAATTGTATCAATTGACGCAAAAATGGATACCTGACATTCAATATTTATTTGTTTTAGAGTTTGCTTGGAGTGGAATATTGATTCACTAATTACTTTCAGAGTGATCACGTCTTTGTCGATTCGAAACATACATCGAGAATATTCCTGAGATACCTCTCATTCGAAAATCAAGCTTCTATGTATACGTTTGCTAATCTTCTCTCGTATTCTTCATCTCTTCGTCCTTGTTTCCCTGGATTCTTTCTACAGGATTCAAATCAATGGAATGATGCTGCACTTTGATGTTTAAATTTTAAGTAGATGAATAAATTAAAAAAAAGACGCCTTATGAAAAATTCCATTTTATTAACGAAATCATTAGAAGGAAAATAAAGAAAAGAAACGAAGTCGTTGGAAATTTTTACACAACGATATTTCGATTTCATTTTGCATTTTCAAGGCTCATTAAGAAATCTTAATACAGATACAACTTCGAAATCGACATCATATCCATTGTAAAATTGCTGTCACCTAGGGAAGGTTATTGAATAGAATAATCAAACGAAGGTTGGTAATGAACGATAATACTTAGGACAAGAACAACAGATATAAGATTCGCCAGGGGCGCGTAGAAGAAGTAGTTACCTGCTAGAAGTGAGTTAAGTTAATTCCACAATGAATCCCCAACTGAAGGATATCTACCAACCGCCCCACGCCCTTAGGCATAGTCTCGTCTGGGGATCCTCTTTGGCCGGAGGCAGAGAGTTTGACCAGCATTGCTGGAGACGAATCCTCAACTGAAGGGTATCTACCAACCACCCCACGCGATCAGATGTGGCACAAGGCCTAATTTAATGTGGGGAATCCGAGCCTGTAGGCTCGGCTAAAAATTCCTCGTAGAGTCCATATAAAACAGAGTTGGGTAGCTGTTTCCTGAGGCGAGACTATGCCATCTCTGCCACTCAACATACCAGCACAACTGAAGACGAAACTCCAACTGCAGACCAACATACAGTATTTACTACTGTATTTATTTGAATGGGGACATACCCATTATCGTCCGTGGATATACTGCGACAAAAAGATAAGAACAAAATACAGCAATTGATGAACTGACGCATATGACAAAGTATGATTTAGCTCATCATATGAATATTTTATTTTTATGGGTCTTTTTTTTTGTGTTATGGATATACTAGCTTCTGCCAGTGGGATTGAAAACTAAACATATACACATATAATATATTCTCTTTTTTCGGGACATTCATTCATGAAATTTCCTACGAAATATTCTTAAACTTAAACGTTCTTTTATTATAATACTTTTCGAAGCGTAGCTTAGATGCTGCCCAAAGACGAAGGTATGAGGGACCTACTAGAAATCCCTATTCATTTATAATTGATCTAGCGAGATAAGCTTGCTATCCATTACACCTCTTCGATGTTCATATAGATTCTAAAACCGCAGGTTAGATATGGCACAAGGACGAAAGTGTGGTGTACCCACTGATGATTGAACAGACTTTTATTTTTATTTGAACGACAAAAACTCAGTAGTGATGAGTTTTGTCAATTTAGTGAGGAAGCAACTCACTATTCACTGGTTATTGATCGAACGAGACAAGCTTGCTAACAATTACACCACGTCGATATTCCTTGGGATTCTCTAATCTCATGTCAGATGTTGCACAAGACCGAAAGTGTGATAAACCCAATGAGGGTTTTTTGTTTTTTTTTTACATATGGGCAATGCAAACTTAACAGAGATTATTTTGGTGCATTGAAACTATAAAAGACTTTAGTGAATATTTCGTCAACCAAAAATTTAAGAAAATAATTTGTATAAAGCAACACATTAATTATTATCAAATAAAAATCGAAAAAGAAATTTTTAATAAACACGACGTTTTATAAAACTACTTACGTTAGATTATAAGAAATGAAATATCCAGTTTTTTATGCGTAATGTAGAACGTGGGTATTTTGTTCATTTAAATTTTATATAAAGTTTATAAGTGTGTACATTTTATAAGAGATTTACTGCATATATTAAAACATGCTACGACTAAGTAATGAATATTCGATTCAGCGAACAGTGTGTGTTCGAAGCATTCATTGAATAGGACCGACAAAGAGGAGTGAATTAATCTTTCATGAGTTTCTCTTGCATTCTAATATGTTTTCCGTTTAGAATGAATTAAAGTATATAAAAGTTGTCCATAATTTGTATTGTCCGAAAGATTTAGAGGTTTCCAAAAGCACTTGGGTCAATAAAAGTGATGGACAATTTTTATATTCCGTAACTAGCAGCATGGCCCGGTGTTGCCCATGCTTGATTCAAAAATCGTACGACCCATACAGCAATCCCTATCACTTGACTTAAAATATTTTTGTCCTTCCTTGCCTTTAAAGGAGTGCCCTTTGCCGTGCTGATGTTTCTACATGCCTTACTTCTTGCCTATAACACATGCGAATTTTTTTCTAACCACTATACTAAACATTAAATCTGTTACGAAAAAAGAACTAAACAAAATGAACACAAAACAAATCAGCTTTAAAAAGGTCTCGTAACTGGAAAAACCGAATAAAAATGAATGTTAACAACAAATACTTTTTCACACCTAACCCAGTTCTGCGGAATCAGAATCAACGTTGAGTTTAAGCAAGCGAATGAGCCAATTGAAGTAAAGTGCCATGCAGATCTAAATTTTTCCCACTTGTGACGAATGCAGTAATCGATTTTTTTGCATGCTAGCATGCTAGTTAACATTCGGTCAGTCAGCTGTTAACTCTCACGCTGGCCAACAGAATCATCCTGCTTATTCGTGGCAGCCAACTATAGGCTCTCACTCTGGCCAGGAGAAAATGGTCACAAACTACATGAAAATTATCGTAAAATCATGAAAAAATCGATTATTTCCACTATCGATGGTAGTTGGTAAATACAACGTCGGTCTTAGCCTTCCCATTAACTTGGAGCATGTACATGTAAATTTTGGTGCAAATCCGTCGAAAATTGCGGCCGTGCATTCGTTACACACACACACACACACACACACACACACACACACACATCCTGCCTTTTATTGATAGAGATTCCTCAAAAAAGAAAAAATGTTAAAATCCTGGAAAACTTAATAGAAAATTAATTAAATCTTCCTTGTAGCCCGTACTCAAGGAAAGATATCTCTCTGTCTTGAAGCGCCCATTCGTCATTATAATGGATATACATAAATTAAATTGCTCCCTTGATATTGGTAATGACAAGAATACAAAAAATTTTGGTCGATATTTGGGCTCTCCGAATTTAAAAATTCTCTCGCAATTTAACAAGATAATTATCTAAAAGTTGAAAGTAGAATATCTACTCCTAGTCTACAGATTTTAATTTAGAGTGTCCCCTATTAGGATTCTTTACTATGCATGCGTAAACAGCGAATTTAATGTTATTTTGGGTGCTTCTGTATGCCTCATATTTTGATTGAAACTCGGAAATTGACGCGCGGAAATTGTTCGAATTCTTTGGAAGCCTTTCAAGCAAGATACAATGAGTGAAGCCCATATAAAATTTTGCTACCAACCTTTTAAATTTGGCCTTCAATCTGTTGATAAATTCCAGTATGATGAACAGTCAGAAATGTTGAACTCGGGTAAACTGTAATCTAATATTATTAGTGGTTGACAGTGCGGTAATGACGAAAATACGGGTATTCCACAAACTGTCTGCAATAGATCCAGCCATCTTGACTATATCCACTGACTATACGATACGCATTTTGATATTTGTCTTTGAAAATACCGCATAATTCACGTATGTCTGCTCCCGCAATTCCAAATACGTCTTTATGTGATGACAAAAAACCCCATTAAAAGAATCTATTTTCGGAATTTACAGCAATATTTGCTTAATTTCTACTTTTCTCAGTCTGTAAATAATTTAAGATTGCCAACAGATTCTTTGTCCATTTTTATTTCTTAATTCTATGGAGTGTGTGAATAGGAATTTTTAATTTGACATACTTTTGAAGGCGCAAATAATATAACCATTATCAGAGCGGAAAGTGTATCAGGCGTACCCGGTTGAATTCCAGCACGATTCTTCTTTATTCTCTTCATATTAATCATCTTGAAAAGGGCATACATGCATTTTCCCGAAGCTATGGGTAAAATAGCTCGGTTCTCTTGTTTTCAGTTGACAGCCTGTCTAGAAGAAAGAAAATTCAAAACCAGCCTGGAGAGGGACGTGTGGCTCCTTCAGACTATATAGCGAAAGGCACACCACTGTTTCTAGTATTCTTAAAACCCTAAGTGAAACAAAAGACTCGGAATATGCGCAAGTCGCAGGAGCGCACATGGGTGGTGGGATCGTCGTTTGTCTGCCAAACCTGGCTGTTGCGATAGTTTGGCAAAACAGTTTGCACAAAACGAGAAGTATGAATTCGATCGGTTTTTGTCAATACGATGGTCACACAGTACGCAAACTCCTTTAGATGCTCCTCATTACCGACTGTCTAAACCAAATATAGAATTGTTCCTTACGCATGCAGACATAGTAAATGATCTGATAGACTCCCAAGTTATATCAAGGTGGTGCAACAAACCTCGAGATATAACAACCGGTTGGTTCATTGGGTGCCCCATACTTTCGGCCTTGTGCCACATCTAAACTGCACTTAGAAAATTATTATAATAAATGGTTGGATACCACAGTGCTTTTATTAGGCTTTCTTTATTTTTACATCGGATTTAATGATAATCCGGGATAAATATACTAAAATATGTCACCCTCTTCCGTTCCATAGTGAGATAGATAGATGCAGGTTCCTCGAAAGGGAAATTGGACCTGAATGAATGAGCAATATGTTGGATCTGATCTAGAATATGGATTTGTATAAGACAGAAAATTGTGGGTTTTATTTGATGGATTTCGTCATTATATACGCCGTTCGAAACCTGAAGCGCACACTATTCTTTTCTTTTGTAAAACGTGTCGTCCATTAGATAAACCATAAAAAATATAGTAGTTCAATTCATACGTTTATTCGACGAATTTGATCAGTTGGAAAAATATCCACGACTCGCTTAAAACAGAAAATAAATATTAGAAAAAATATATATATTTCGCTATATCTCCCTCGTAACATGCGTTTTTGTAAATCTGCAATAACGCACTTATTAAAATGGATTCCGCTTGAGAATATTCTCCAAATATCATTGGCCCCATGCTTTTAAAGAACGTCGTTTTGTGTTTTTGTTTGCATAGCTAATTCTTTTCTTCTCCTGTTGCGTTTTTTGATCCACAGAAATTCGAATGTGACATAGATATTGGAATACATATGGTAGCAATCATTTCAAAAGTCTTCGAGAAGAATTTTGGCGGCATAGACTTTTACAATGAAAATAAAAATATATATGATCGATATTATGTCGTAAACAATAAAAATGCTGAGAAGGTGACATATTTAAATGGGAAAAAATGTAATTTTAAAAGAACGAATTTTCTGATGCAGTTCCTTCGAGTAAAGCAAATGATATTTTTTTTAAATGTTTACTTACAAAAAACAGCTAAATTCTGATATGTTTGTTCTTGAAGAAAAATAGGTAGAGAAAACGATAGGAATGACTATAACGATATCTATAGCTATATCAGTCAGACAGACAAACAGACAAACTGACAGACATTGTATACTTGCTTGGTTGACTAGTCAATTTCTTATGCAGAACCTTGCCCTGGAAGTTTTATCTTCGTTAAATAAGATCAGTACTCTCAAACAATCTGTTTCGTTGACATTTGACTTCGTACTAACAGTGAATTATATATATATATATATATATATATATATATATATATATATTGTTGATATTTGATATATTTATCACTTTGAATATTATTCTCACGAATACTCATACACGCTCTGTTTCCCGGATATAACGAGAGTTCCCTCTAATCACGAAGTGGGAGCGCAGATTTTTCTTTAATAATATAGATTATTAATTAAAAAAAATCTAATACTGCATCTCTCTCTCTCTCTTTCTCTCTCTCTCTCTCTATATATATATATATATGTCATTCGCATAGAGGCCTGTTACAGTGTTTCACAGGTCTCTCACTATATACATACATATATATATATATATATATATATATATATATATATATATATATATATATATATCGGTATATATATATATATATATATATATATATATATATATATGTATATATATATATATATATATATGTATATATATATATATATCGGTATATATATATATATATATATATATATATATATATATATATATACACACAGATATATATATATATATAGATAGATAGATAGATAGATAGATAGAGAGAGAGAGAGAGAGAGAGAGATAATAGTATCAAATCTGTAAGTGGTAAGGATAATACAAGTATGTATTTTAAATATAAAATATTAAAAGATATATTAAAAGATATATTAATGAAGAGAGATCACTTCGTTTATATGAATAGCAATATGTTATAGGCCAAGAAGGAAAAACTTAACATATCAACGAAGAAGTTTTCCTTCTTGATATATATATATATATATATATATATATATATATATATATCAAGCAAGGCGCCAATACTATTAGGAGACAGTGGGTTACATGGAGTGAAATAGAATAGAAATACTTTAAAGAGGAAAGGGCAAGAAATGATCAGTGTTCACGGAGGCAGAAAATGCAGAATGACATTGCAATATCCGTTCTATTGAAAATACTACTGCTGTTAGAGTCTATGTAGGATGTACAAAGAACAAATTTAAATTAAGTTGGAACCAACACCAAAGTTCCTTCTGTAATACTCAATACCGCAGCCAGATATCCTTATCCAAATATTTCTGGCATTTAAAAGAAACCAATAAAATATCAGCACTAAATTGGACATTAATAAAAAAAAAAACTTTTTAGATCTTTAAATCACCCATCTCCTTTTTGCATACATTAAAAGTTAAATATTATTAAGTTTCTTAAAAAATAAAAAATTATTAAATCAAAGAAATCAAGTAGCAAGTTTTTGTAGACATTGGCAATTTTTTCCTTATAATATAGCTAATATAAAAAATAACATATTTGTATTTGAATAAAAATTATATATATATATAATTAGATTCTAATATATTAATTCTAACATTACCATATACGTACCCATTTAGTAAATAAATTAAATTTAATATCTTAAGTCGGTAATAATAAAAGTATAAATGTTAAAAATATGAATAAATAATATGTGAATGTCACGTTTGAAGAAGTCGTAATTGAAATTTATAAAAATAAAAATTAGATAAAAAAAAAGAAAAGCCGAATATTTTGCTATTGAAATCCAGACAATGCGTTGGAACATAGACACTAACAGACATTTCTGCTTGGATAAAAGGAAGTTTGGATCAACAGACAGACTTTACGGACTTGATAGCTACAATATGATTCATGGGTGTTCTATAAAAAATTATATCTTAACACCCCTAAAATAAAATCATGGAATTTCCAAACATCTCAAAATATTAAATTTGTGTGGACTTATAATTTAAGTGAATCAATTTCAAAAAAGTTAATCTTAGCATCGCTGATTCTGGAACGAAATTTTGTATGATTGAATGTAAATTGAGGTTTCAGTTTCGAAACATTGGAATTTCAGTGTTGCGAAGATTATATATTAAAAAAAGAACAATTATAATATTATGGTCTACTGCTGTATCGAGAACTGATTTTAAAAATAAATGCTAAGAATTCTTAATTATACTCACACACACACACACATTTTTTGTTTAAGCTTTGAAGCATTGTATCTAAGAAATGATTAAATATATCTTACTGGAATTCTCCGATGGTTATATAACTCTATTGGACTCTACTTCGAACAATAAGAATGTATAATTACAGATGAAATCGGTCATAGACGGAAATGATATGTTCATTGTTAATTAATGATAGTTAAGTAATGGAGCTCTTGAAGTATTGAAATGAAGTTCAAATACAGACACACAATAGTGCAAAAACATACATAAAAGATATAGAGAATGTAAGGGCTTATTGAGATAAATGTATTTGAAGATAGATAGATAGATAGATAGATAGATAGATAGATATCATTCATGTTATGGTACAGGTTAGGACCAAGGAAGAACAACATGAAGACAAGAGTAGAAATAACGAAGACATATTACAAGAAATAATAATACAAGATGTTGAAGGTGTTAGTATGACTATCATTCTGATTTGGAGTGAATCGGCTCGACTCGATTCGATATCTAGCCACCCTCCCACGAGGGTTGCATGTGGCACAAGGCCGAGTTTAACGTGGGCTTCCCGAGCCCGTAGGCTCGGCCAAAAAATGCCCGTAGAACCCGTATAAAGGGGATCGGGTTGGTCAACCTCCCCGAACGAGACTCTGGCCTTCGGCGGAGCCTCGTCCGGGTTCCTCTCTGCTCAGAGGCAGAGAGTTCGACCGTCAAGCCGAGAAGCTCGGCTCGATTCGTCCCTCTCTCTTAAGAGGCGTAGCATACATAGTGTTAGGAAGAGTTCATTCTGTAGTTATAGGTTAGGACCCATGACAATTCCAGGATCATATTCCAAATTATTTACGATGAACTACACCCTCTCTAATCTTCTAACATTTTTTTTATCTTGGGGTAAAAAGATGCTTCACAGGCTTCACGTACGATTTCATTTTCAAATATTTTCTCACTGGTCTTTGAACTGTCATAGGCGTAACTCCTCTCTCACGGTCCAAACAAGTTATGTATTAGGTTGGATCTTTTTAAATTGATATCTTTAGTTCTAAATTGAAATGAGGATACCTCTTTCTTTTGTGGCCACATGATCCAGTTTTCCATTCTACTGTTCTCTCTTTTTTAAAATTGATTCTTTTATCTTTTGATGGTTCTTGAATGGAAGCCAGACTATGAATGCTTGTACCACTGCTGAAGGCCTGAGGGATCTTTTTTCCTCTCACCATTGCTTACTTAGGAAGACAGTGGAACTGTCAGAAAACAATTTTAACCTGTTCTTTTCTAGCTGAATAACTCAAATTATTTTTCAATGAATCTTACGACAATTGGTGTCAAGATGACTAAACACTCAATTTGTTTTGTAACCTTTTAGATATTAAACATTTTATGGATAGTGTTATGCTGTTACAACTGTTGGACAATTTTGCTGTTGCAACCTATATATATATATATATATATATATATATATATATATATATGTGTGTGTGTGTGTGTGTGTGTGTGTCTGTGTGTTTGCGTTAAATTGTATTCATGCGTGCGTGTGTGTGTGTGCGTGTGCGTGCATGTTTGTATATGTGTGTGAGGGCATTCAGTATAATCTTCTGAAAATGCAGCATTTTGTCACATGTTCTTTAACCTATTTTCTACAATTTTTTTTTTTTATTTCTCCACGTGTGAAGTCCTTCCTCAGATTCATGTTGGTGAATAGGCTATTACCCTACTCTGTTGGCCCAATGCCTGTTGATAGAAGGCCGCTGTTGTACCGGTGGGCGAGCAAGTCTCTTTTCAATTAATTTGCGCAAGTGAATGTAACAAACCCGCCTGGAATTCGAACACGTTTCTCCGATTTTGGATCCTGGGCTTTTATCCATCACACCACCCGCACATCCAAGCACTTGACATCCACATGAGTTTACGCATTTACGTACTGACCATATTCAACATTGCTTAACTTCGCTGATCGGATAAAAACCGGTTCTTTGAACGTGATGTGGTTGCGAATCGCACAAAACAAGAAAAAATATTTCCAAATAAAAAATAAATGAAAGAGAAAAATATTTTGATGCCAAAAATGAATAATCTATTCAGTTTGCACGGTCATCAGATCTGGGTATATATTATTAATTCTCTTCCTATTAAATTAATTTGGTTTTTCAACGTTGACTTTGGAATCACCGGTAGAACAAGGTAAGTTGAAGAATTTATTGAGTCTTTCGAAGACGTCTCTCACTGAGAACTGATGTATCTTGCATTCAAACGACAAATCTGAATCAATTACAAGGAAACTGATACGGAAGACATTCTGATTTGGCTTACTTCCGTTAGAATAATTGTCCTAAAATTTGTAGCAAAAGCTATTTGAGAACTAGCTGAGAACAAATTTGAAATACCGGGATTTCGAAAAAGAAACAAATCACGATCTTCCTCCAAACTTTTAACGAAAGAAATACCAGGAATATCCACTATAGTGCAGATGCTGATTTGCACAGTGAAAAAAAGCCTTAGACATGAGGGAAACCTTTCCCAAGAATGTCTTTCAACAGTTTAAATTTTTTTTTTCAATTGCATCATTCTTTGAAGACTCGGTGCTTAGCTCGGAGAGCTACTGAAATTTGCTAATGATGTCACATATTTCCCGAATTACAAAGAAAAAAAAACACATCATTAGTTATGTCACCAAACGAAGAAACTAGATATTAAAGCATGGCACTTTCAGTTTGACACCCTTGTACCTTTCTCTGTTTATGAGCATTGACTATGTGTTGCGAACTTCACTTGAAAAACATCATCATTTACGTTCTAATTTATCATCAAGACTCTCAGGCCGATATTCTGCAAAGAGTGGATATATATTGACTATGCAGATGTCTTAGCGATCACTGCAGACCAATGCAAGAGCTCTCCTAAATTACCTAGAAAATACTGTTAACGATGTTGCATCCTATATAATTAACTCTTAAACTGATTTCATAAGCTTCAACCAGCAAGACGATATAAAATATATATATAATCAATTAATAAAATCTGTCGTTTCTATTACATATATAGGAACCGAAATAAATTCTGTTGAAAATGATATGAAAATTCACATAACTAAAGCCTGCGCCGCCGTGATTAAAATAGATATCATCTGGAAAAAAAATGTATTAGTCGAGAGGAAAAATATATTTGAAGAAAGTATCCATTTATTAAATTGCAATGGACATTATAATGCAATTTTTAATTAGCGTTCAATGTCAGGAAGGAGTTGAACAATATCATTTGGAACGCAGTATGTATTCTTCTTCTCCCCCAGCTATGGGTAAATAGAAGAACAGACCAGGTTATATGGCCTTGGGTGGCAGCTGGTCTACCGCAGAAGAAATGGCAACCCACTACCGGAAAAAATCTGCCTCTTCAGTCATGCATCGTTCGATACATGATCGCCTAATCGTGTAACACGCATAGCACAAATTTATTTCTGGAAAAGAAAAAATCTCTTTGAAAAAAGTACCCATTTATTATATTGCAATGAAAATTAGAATACTTATTTTAATTTTGTAAAATAAATAGTCAGTAAGAAAAATGCTGCTACATTTGAAAATTTCGACATTATATCAGACAAAGTATTTTTATAAAATTCATTTAAAACAGTATTCTGCAGTAACTAGATGTCAAGCAGTGTTTCCGAAAAGGTGCGGCGCGCCTCCTAGGTGGGGCGTAAGAGGGGTAGCAGGTGATAAGAAATGATTGAAAGACAAAGATTTAGAAACAGTTTCAAAAATTTAATATGCAAAAAATAAATATGATTTCAAAATTTAAAATATTATGGATCACTTGTAATTGCACGCATGAGTCCCAGTAGTTTAAATAATTATTGGCCTATTTCATATCAAATATTAAGGATATAGTAACTAAAATCCGCAAATTGGAGGAGAGAGTTATCATTTATCGTGTTCTGTTTTCGAATCCGCGGTTATCTCCACTTAACAGTTTGGATTTTTTTTTAATTTTTAAATGGGCTTTTATCACATAAAATTTGGCGCGGCGCGAGCAAATTTTTATTCCGAAAATGTGGCCCAAAGAAAAACAAACTTTTAGGAAAAAATGAATTAGAAGATTGCATTTGAAACGGCAGCGATAAATACGTGTGATAAGAAATAATGAAAGTAGAAAGTGGTGATTACGTAAATAAGCGGGACATATAAATATGTATTCTTCATTTGAAGAAGTCAGGATTACAGAGTTCAAAGAGACAGTCACACAGATCTTGTCCCACAAATTAGTAGATCTTGTGGAAAAAAGCTTTTTGAGCGATTTTCATTCTTTTATTCGGGATAGAGAGGCAATGAAGGCGAGTCAACCCTGTGGATGTAGAAGGGCGTTTCCTCGCAATAAATATCCGAGTTGTCGCAAAGAAAGAATGCACCTCTCCCCATTTTCTATGAAAATAACGTTATCCTATATATTTATCAAGATAAAAAAAAAATAAAAAAATAAAAAAAAAGATGCCGACTATAATTAATCCCAATATATGCAACAAATGTTGCATATTAGGATGAATAAATTCAAGGCGTCTTCAACAATATCAGCAACATTATAAACAGCGACAAAGAAATATCATGATTCTGATAGAAGACTTGAACAACAAAATTGAGAAAACCGGCGTAAATTTTGTCGTGTTCGAGAAAATTTGAATTGGAACGCGAAATATTAATTATGCTATTAGAAAGTCAAAAATCGCCAGTTATTAATCCATTTTCTATGAATTAAAAGACCACAAAATGTGAAGCAAACAAAAAAAAAAAGAACGAAAGAGAAAAATGACTACATAATTGAATGCAAATCCAGATGGAAACAACAGGAGAAAACAGTTTTGTAGCTTGCAAAGTCAAACCTGATTTTAAATTGCAAAAATTATTTTCCGACTGAAAACAACAAAACCCAAAATGATTTCGAGACTGTAAAGAGAACAGGAAGAACATCAGTGACTTTCGTGGAGAAATCAAATTTTTTTAGTAATGACAAAAATAATATCGAAAATATGAATTGTCAACTGTACTCTCGGATTTGTAATAAATTTTAGCCTCTTCGTTTATTAATCTTCAAAAAATTCCAAATGCTTATTCCAGGTCCTGCTCATTCAATTTCGCGGACTGTTCCTAGAGTAAAATTCAATTCTAAGAAAATTATCATTTATAGTTGTGAAACTGATTTAAAATCGATTCTTAAACTTTATTTCAATTATAATTAATTCACTTCCAAAAAGCCATTCGAACCATAATAATTCCAATAATATTTTAATCATATGACACAGTCTTTCCTCGTTATTATAAAATAATCTAAAATATATGGCAGAGAAAATAACTTTGGAATGAGTTTTCTATTGAAGATAATCAATCTCTTGCAGCTGTTATGCAAACATGTAAAATTGAATATTGAACAGGAATTAGAAAGATTAAAAGCTGAAACACATTGATATGCTTTATAATCTTTTGTAGGACTTTCCGTGGTTTCCATTCTGCGTCTGATATCAAAATTGTCATATGTTTATCTAAGGTTGTTATTATTGTTGGCGCCAATAATAAATCCTGGTAGGACTTCTAATTGTGTGCCTGTTATATTCCATGCGTAATACATGATTAGACGAGCATGTATATTTCGATACATGAGAGACGAGTCAGATTTTTATCCCGCAGTAGGTTGCCATTTATTTCTACAAGTTGCCATACAAGGCTATAGAACCCGGTCTGTTCTGCTATTTGCTCATAGCTAGGAGAGAAGAGGCTTCATAACTTTCCCAAGGGTATTAGCACGTATGTGAATGTAATACATTTGATTGGAACTCGAACTCGGCTCTCCAAATTACTCAATCCGAGGTGCTATCCATTACGGTTTAAGGATCCCAGTGAGAAAAACATCCTTGGTTTAGACGCCTTTTATTTTTGTATAGTTAACGATTTCATGTTATATCCATGTGCAAGAAGTATGGGTTCTTGTTCATTGTATTAGGTTGGTGCAAAAATAATGTCGTTTTCTCACATAATAACATATGTGAGAAAACGACATTATTTTTTGCACCAACCTAATAATATCCAACCCAATTACAAGGTCTGTCTGAAAAGTAATGGAACTGGTGTCACAGACAATTTGTTTCAATTCCAAAAAACGAGCTACATATTTTCTCCTCGAGTCGAATGCACCTTCTCTGCCATGCTTCTATGCACTGCTGGAAGATACCTCGTGGATACCACTTAGCCCCATCGTTACGGTCCTCTTGCCCGCCTCCACGCCTTCAAAACGTGTCCTCTGGATGAACCCCTTCAACTTGGAGAAAGAAACCTAGTCACGGAGCAAGATCCGGTGAATAGGGAGGTGGTTAAAGTACGACGATGTTCTTCTCGACTAGAAACTGCGGCATGCTCAGAGCATTGTGGGCAGGTGCATTGTTTGCTGAATCAACCAGGATTTGTCCTGCTACAACTCTCGTCTCTTCACGTTTACTCCGGAGGATTTCGTTGTAGACTTGCCAATTTATCGTCTGGTCATCTGGCAATAACTCACCGTAGAAGATGCCTCTCACATCGAAGAAAGCACGTTCCGTTACTTTTCGGACATACCTCGTAGATCAAGCTAACCTATTGCGATCATTAATAGAACCTTGGGCGATATCTATTAGGATTGATACACCAAAGCAACAATATGTTGCCATCTTTTTATTTCAAGTTGGATACAGTTAAAAAAAAAATAGATAACAGACGATTCGAGAAGAAAAGGAAAGCATTAGAAATATGCTTTGAAAGTTTATTTAGACTAAGAATTTAGCTGGCGAAAAACAATGCTTAAATGCTTAAAGGGTTCCTAATTATTGACATTTCTTTATTCAAATAAACTAAATTGTGAACGAATCTCAGAGATACTCATAATTCCCAACCCATTAAATAAATCCACTAGTATTAGATTTGGGGAAAAATCCCCACACTGTATTTGAAATTGTAGTAGAGTCGCTAACAACTCTTCACTACTCTACCTTAAATAGTCTACGATTAAGGATTTTAACAGTCTGTCTATATTTCTGAGATGAGGTATTATGTACATTATTTACATTATTTGGACTATTGTCCTCATCTTTGTGGCGACAAAGATAAGGACAATAGTCTGAATAATGTAAATAAGGACTTTAACAGTTGATTAAGAAGATTATCCTAAGCTGATTAATATTCGGACTGATATTACTTTGTTTGGCTATACCGCATTTGACCATCTTCTACTCCTTGCAAGTTGTCTTGTTAATTGATTTGTAACTTATTGATCTGTGTTTATTTCTATGTATCTGTTAGCACCGGATACAGGTCCTGAATAAATATATTAAGCACCCATTCTTCTTTGTGCATCATTCCCCTCGCCTATACAACACAAACCCTATAATACCTGAAAGATTTGTAAAAATAACGGTTTCCTGCGTTTTCAAATAAAAAAAAAAAATTACTAATAATCCCTCGAAAAAGCATGTAATTTTATTGAAAGCGACAACGGATGAAACTACCTCTGTGCTTCGGAACGTCAAAGGAGGAAAACCACGATGAGAAGATGGTACAAAGTTAAACATTTTGAAATAATCTTACGAAGAATTAATACAACTATTTATCAACTGAACACGAATAAGAAAAGTAACTGAAAGGGAGGTTAAGTTAATAGAGATAATGGTAACTATAGTTTTATTAGATTACTATCGAACATGACAACGATATATTTTTCACGTGACTTCGAATGCATATATATAAATATATATATATATATATATATATATATATATATATATATATATATATGTATATATGTGTGTATGTGTGTGAGTGTGTGCGTGTGTTCGTGCGTATGTGTGTGTAGGTTTATGTGTGTGTATCGTTCATAATGAGCAATCTATGCATCTAAAAAAATTTAAATAAATCTCACTATATATAGATATTAATCAATTTTCCCATTGAAAATAATATACGATATATATAATATTATTCGTAATAATATACTAAGTAATATATATATATATATATATATATATATATATATATATATATACATATATGTATGTATGTGAAAAGTGTGTGTATATAAATATATATATATATATAAATATATATATATACATATATATATATATATATTTATATATATATATATATATATATAATTATTTATATATTATATGCGCGGAACTTATTAGAAAGCGCTCAATATCAGAGATAGAGCTAACATATTTAGGGTCACAAACTCATATCGATCCAACCAAATATATATATATATATATATATATATATATATATATATATATATATATATATATATATATATATATATATATATGTGTGTGTGTGTGTGTGTGTGTGTGTGTGTGTGTGTGTTCTTGCGTATGTGCATGTGTAGGTTTTATGTGTGTGTGTATCGTTCATAATGAGCAATCTATGCATCTAGAAAAATGTAAATAAATTTTACTATATATAGATATTGATTAATTTTTCCATTGAATATAATATACGATATATATATTATTCATAATAATATACGAAGTAATCTATATATATGTATATATATATGTGAGTGTGTGAAAAGCGTGTGTATATAAGTATATATATATATATATATATATATATATATATATATATATATATATATATATATATATATATATATATATATTATATGCGCGGTACTTATTAGAAAGCACTCAATATCAGAGATAGAGCTAACATATTTTGGGTCAATAACTCACATCAATCCAACCAAATACATACATACATATATATATATATATATATATATATATATATATATATATATATATATATATATATATATATATATGCTGTACATCGTCAAAAATATGAGGTAATGGATTTACCCTTTTTCTTTTGATTTTTCAGATTATTTTGGGGTCCTGATTATTGGCTTGAAAAAGTAGTAATTCTTTCCCAAATGTGAGATTGGAAAGAAATCTGTCTGTCTGTCTGTCTGTCAGTCTCTCTGTATATATATATATATATATATATATATATATATATATATATATATATATATATATATATATATATATACGAAGAGAGTTAGAGCGAGAGATATAAGGAGAGAGAGGGGCGATCTTTTGATCATGTGTCACTCGTTATCAATGAAATTAGAGAGAACAGATTACTTCATCTAAATTTCACATTGAAATGATAGCCACATAGCTGTGAATTTTCAAAAGTGAACAGTGTCAGTATCTATAAAATTTGTATATATGGTACTGAACATATTTCCTCTAATTATAATTCATTTTTATATGTAGGTTGCGATGGGTAAATTGTCGTCATTTTATATTTTTAATTTTGCCCATGTGCTTTGTTTGATTGTGATTTTCTCGACTACACAGTATAGTAGCGTCAGTTGGGCAACATCTGTGTGAACAAGAGCCCCATGACGCAAAATGTTCCACCAGAAATTAGGAAAACGTCATGCTCTTCTGCTTAGCATTCGACAATGCGAACATTTCAGAGTAATTTGGTATCAATATGAGGTGAGTGTAGAGGATTTGGAAATAGTTGGATGAGTCTAATTGTAATAGCGAATGTGTTTGGCGTGATCGCTAGTAATGTCGACGTTATGCCTCTATTCATTTTCCCACGCTGCCTGAGACTCAACATGGACGCCTACATCAAGAGATTGTGTAGCCTTGGCTCAAGAGTGTGTCTACTGGAACACACAATGTCTGACAACAGGACTTTGCACCATATCACACAAGCAGGCATCTCCAGTAATGGCTGTCAAACAGTTTATGCGACCAAAACCCCTTACTTCTCACCACATAACTCCTAGACTGAAACCTCCTTGATTGCTATGTGAAGTGTCCTGTTGTACGAGAGATCAATAAAACTCCTTGTAAGACCAAAGATGAACTGATGGTAAGGATTATGGCAACTTCACAAAGTTAATCAAGGAGACCACCCAAAAGAGATTCAGGAGATTCCGAAGCAATTTAAATTATAAATTTTCTCTTTCGTTTAATATATATATATATATATATATATATATAGAGAGAGAGAGAGAGAGACAGAGGCAGAAAGAGAGTGAGAAAGAAAGTCAACGACGAAATTATTCGTACACCCATCAAATTTGAATATTTTTATCCATGTCTCAGAATCTAATGCCCATGCCTGGCCTTTTTTATGTTAATAAACAAAAAAAGCAATATTAAATTCAATTTTCAGCTCAATAGGTTAAATACAACACATTTGACAAATAATAATATTTACCTGAAATTCCGAAAGTCATATCACCCCACTATCAAAAAAAATAATGCGAACAATAGAACAAGAATTAATACAGAAATAAAAATCTCATATACAGTGTTCAGTTTTATTCACTTTCATTGTATGACACCAGCATTTTCTTTGCACAAAAGGATGCAGTGTCATGTCTTGTGTTATATTTTACGAAGCTGTGGTTTGTTGATTGTTGCAAAGGCTCACTGAACGGTGTCCTTCAACTGATATGTATTCTGGTATCGTTTATGGGAAACTCTCTCCTTGACAGTACCCAACATAGAGTTGAAATAGTATGTACGGCCTTTTGAACCCGGCCACAGATTTTATCCTTAGATTCCTCATGATTGCGCAAGGGAATAAAGTAGCGGGTTTTGGAATCTGAATCTTTTTTCTGTACAAATAATTAAACTTTTCAAATATATATCGTATATAATACAAATGAATAGGCAACATTTCTTTATTAACAAATGTATATTCGGCAAGACTTCTTAGTCAAATATAAATGGTAAACACAAATGAAGATAGCTTGACTGATCCACAAACTGTGTGACAGAGACAAAGTAAACTACATTTAGTAAAAATAGTGGTCGCAAAAAAACATATATACTAATACGGGAAACAATTCTTCAATAACGCAATTTTTCTGTTTAAAAACATTATATGCATTTGATTTCGAAGCGCGAATCTTTCTCCCGGCAGTTCACGGAACTGTCAGGCAGTTCCGTGTGTTGAATGACATGCGGAGATTTTAGTGGAGAAAAACAGGCGTTTTTATCCGATTTTTGCCTCGTAACTTGTCAAATATTTACAATTACATTTCCCCATTCTTTCAGCCTCTGCTGCATTGTAAACTTACGTCGATTTGTATATATATATATATATATATATATATATATATATATATATATATATGTATACAAGTGTGCATTTGGGTAGCAATCCCTCTTTTATAGCAGTTTTATTAAAGCCGACGGTAGGGATATTTTTTAATGTTTATATACATAAATATTTCCCTAGATACATAAATAAAAAAAAATAATCCATAGATTCAGTTAAATATAAAAATAAAATCATCCCTGTTAATGGCTAAATATATAGAAGAAAGCGCTTCGACCTACAGAATATTCTGACAATTTCTACATAATTTATGTTCGGAAAAGAAGAAGATTATAGAAGACAAGAAAAATTAAATAAGAGTTAAACATCCTGAAAATGGCTAATA
Source organism: Acanthosepion lycidas (assembly GCA_963932145.1). Lineage (NCBI taxonomy): Eukaryota > Metazoa > Mollusca > Cephalopoda > Sepiida > Sepiidae > Acanthosepion > Acanthosepion lycidas. The sequence goes on from OZ010583.1 coordinate 85,489,677, forward strand.
AGTTGTCCGAGACAGGTTTGAACAGCGAACTATAAGGTCACATTCTACAGTCTTCGTCCTGAAAAAACGCCCAAGAAAAACTGTAAATACAGAATAAAAACTAAAAAAAAAAACATATAAAATATTTCTAACTCGCCACATTCAAATAGAAATGAATAAAAAAGAACTGCTATCTAAATACATAAAACACACGCACACACACACACACATATATATATATAAGTCAAAACATATACCTATCTGAATATATATGTATGTATGTATGCTTAACCAGAATAAATTGGCAGTTGTTTTTAAATAAACCAATTAACGGAAACACAAAGCCTTCTAACGACCATTAATACCATACTTGTGACCGATTTATAAATATTGATGATATATGGCAAGAATTTAAATCAATCCGGTTCAAACAATTAATACTCATCGAACACTGTTTTATTAAGGCCAGCCCTCAATATATATATATATATATATATATATATATATATATATATATATATATATATATATATATATATATGTATATGTATATATATGTATATATCACAAGCCCCTGTATTCGTGTCCTCTGAATTCCGCAGATACTGTTGTGGTATGGAAGACATATCCTCTTGTATTCGCTCTTCAAGACTTGCTAATTTAGCCAAACCGAAAGACAAATGTCACCGGATGTTAGTCAGGAAACATCACTGGCCACTCCCCAATCAATATATATATATATATATATATATATATATATATATATATATATATATATATATATATATATATATATATATATATATATATATATGTATATATATATATATTCTCTCATCACGGTAGACAAATTTATGGTTTTCCACCTTCAACTTCTTCCAAAACGTCTTGTTTTTTCAAAGACAAAATATTGTTGTGATCATTATTTTTCTAAGGTAATAGTGTCGTGTTCATCTAAAAATTAAATTTTTTTAAGTTTATATGCTATACAATTTTTAAATTTTATTATGTAGTCGCACGCGGAAACAATTTTCGCCATAGAAAAAAAAGACCTCGATCACAACAATGTCGAAAGTTCTCATAATTAAATGAATATGCATCATCACGTATTATTTTCTTTATAAGGAAACTAAGAAAACTCTGAGAAGATCCTATTAAAAGTAAATAGACAAAACTTGTTTAAATTATTTAATGAGACATGTTTTAATATATATATATATATATATATATATATATATATATATATATATATATATATATATATATATATATATATATATATATATATAAATTATTGTTAGTGCTGAAGCACTGTTCACATCATTCCTGTTTTTACGGCAAGATTAGATTGTGAATTTAAACCGATTTTCTATGAAGTCAAATTATGTTGCTTTTTTCGATAAATCTGAATATGCGTGTGTGTGTTAAGCAATCTATTTGAAATGCTTTTTATTCATTTTTATTTTTCCCGCAGCTAAATGCAATGAAATACGACACGGAGAAATTCTTGAAATTACTGGAAATTTTTATCTACGTGAGAAGAGATATATACAAATAATCCGTAAGTTGTATTGGAAACGATCTGACTGGTTGGCAATAGAGAATCTGTTAAAGGAATGCAAGTAAAAAAGAAAATGGAGTACAAGAGGTATTTATTATGTAACAGGATTTATTCTACAGAGACAATATGATGATATTACCGAAACAACTATGATTTGTGCGCAGTAAAAGTAATGATAAGAGCGTAAACATTGCAGACTACAATGGCTTCCTTCATGAGAGTTCAAAAAACAACTGATAAATGTATATGACAAAATAAGGGGAAAAATCGTAAAAAAACACCGGAAAACTTAGTTTTCAGCTGAACTGAGATCCTTATATTTGATCTATGTTGGCGGCATTGCTATCAAGCAGGTGCAGAAATTTAAGTGTAGCAAATGCCAATGCAATGATTTGCCTATTACAGCGAGGTCATCCTCAGAGATAACCTTTTCCTTCCACGTTTAAGTTAAGCTTGAGGTAATTGGGAATGATATTACAATAATTTACAAGCTATACTGGCATCAAACCACCGGAAAAGGAAATCAGTGTATATACAAAAATAAGTGTGTGTTTCTTCACCGAACTTATTCAAATTTTACAAGAGATTTAGAAGACCTAGAAGAATTCGTTATTAGTGGTCACATTATTAATAACATAATATACGAAGATGACACAGTGCTGATAGCAGACACAGAAAAGAAAAATGCTGGAACTCGTACAGGCTTTAGTAAAGCAAAGGGAGAAAAAAGGAGAAAACATCACTCGTACGAAGACAGAATGTATAGTTGTCAGCAAAAAGAAGAGTCCAATATGCAAATTACAAATCGGAGATGATAAAATCAAGTAAGTACAATTTAAATGTATAGCTATATTTTAACGGAGGACAGAAATTCGATTCAGAAATCGAAAGGTGATTTGGGGCAGCAAATGACGTATTATGTAATGTATTAAGAAGCAGGAAAAACCAAGGAAAAGAGTGCTTAAATATTACATAATATCAGTCCTTCTATATGTTAGTGAATGCTGGAAAATCTCGTCACAGATTCACAACATTGTTAACGCAACAGAAATGTGGTTATACTGAAGGATATTGAGAATACCACAGACTGAATATATGTGCAACAATGTCGTTCTAGCGAAAATGTAAACAAAAAGAACACTTGTAGTTTGAATCCAAAAGTGATACTTGCATTTCTAGGGAACGTAGTGAGGACAGAGTGCTTGGAAATTCTGGTACTCACGGGATGGTTGGACAGTATAGGTTTAGCAGACAGGGATTAGAAGAACTAGCGAAAACGTACAATTTACTAAGAACTACAAAATATAGGAAATTGTGGAGAGCCATGCTTGCTTATATCCTTTAGACACAGGTATTAAACATCAGGCATTTCCGACAGAACTTCGTAAAAGAAAGTGTGCAGAAAGGACTATACATCACTTACATGAACACATAATGCATCGCAAGTGGTTTAACCCAAAATGCTGACGACAATTAGAGATATTGAAGTCGAAAACAAGCAAATTCGAATATGTAATATCTGGGAAGTGCTCTTACAATGGATGAAAAATGAGACACTGAGACGTGAAAGCGCATTGGAATAGCAAAAGATACCTTCCAAAAGCTAAGCATTTTATTAAGAAACAACAAAGATCCTTAGAAACGAATAAAAGACTACTAAACTGGTATACACTATGCGGCAGAAATACCTCCGACATAAATCTCCCAGAAATGCATCCCTCATAAAAGGAAGACATTAGCGGCAATAGTGTATTCATCTACCTAATGACTTACCATTGTGCGAGAGGTACTCCCGGTGATATATGTTGGAGGTATTTCTGCCACATCCTGCGTAATATCCGTACTTCTTTATATGTCAGTGAATGCTGGACTATCACTCCATATATAAAAAAAAGAGACTTGAGGCATCAGAAACGTGGCTTTAAGGGGAGTGTTTTGAGAATCTCATAGACTGAACAGGTAAATAACGACGAAGTTTTAAAGAAAAGGACAATAAATTTCTATGATATATAATGAGGAATAGTCACATGGATAATCTGTCACTGACAGGGTATATAGAACGCGGGAAGTACAAAAGAAAGCGGCGTATAATTATCTAAATAACTTGTCGAATTGGAAGCTAGAACAGGGATTTGTGTGACAACTAACACAAAATAAAAAATTCAACGGACTGTGGAAAGTCATGATTTCTCATGTCCATATAAAAATAGCCTTTTCAGAATCTAGAAAAAAAAACACATTAAGGAAACGAGATATGTCCTTGGCCACAGGGTAAAGTTATATAATATTATGCAATACTTAAACTCTTCTATTGGGTTTCGGCCTTTGTACGGCCCGGGTTTCTTCAGATGATTGTTATTATGAACTTAACGGTTTATATCATTCACCAGGGTTGATTGTTCTAGTTCCAAGTCACATGCCTCTTTCGGATGTATCAGTTGCCTTCCTTTAACTCAACTATCCAATTTTTTGTTCACACGGCCTAATTGATAAAAGCTTTGGTTGAATTCAGTGACTTGCTTTGAGAGTTAAGTTAAAGGGTATTAACTGAGAGATCCCGAAGAGCCATGGAACGTGGAACTAGAACAATCTTCCCGCGTGGGCAAAATAAACGGTTCAGTTCAAAATTAAATCACCTGAAGAAGGCCGAAGCGTACAACGGCCAAATCATCGTTTTGTAGACTCCTGCTCAAACACATATGTACTTCGTCAGCACAAAGAGGGCCAACCTGCGGTTTATAAAGCAAGTATGCTAATTGGAACTTAGTTACAGTTTTTTAGGGGAAGCACATTAACTGGACATGGACGGTATGCTCAAATTTTTGGTCACGATGACTTGTGACTTTATCCTCGAACAGCTATCAAATAGTTCCGTCTACCTACTTTCACTCGCAGGGTTTGAGTCAATAGGTGGTATGGTTTTCAGTCACTTTCCAAAAATGCTGCCGTCTGAAATCGCCTAACAATCCGATTAAATCAACCAGAAGTAAGATTCGAATCCGGCTTTCACTGTTGGAAGGCGACAGTTATAACAACTCCGGCTATATATAGCCTTTATTAAAACATCTACCAATTCTAAAATGTAATAGTTTGTTTTTTACAAGAAAACGCAAAGAGTTTTTAAAATCATTACTGATGATTCGAAGCGACAACCTATCGAATTCAATATGGCTCTCTTACGCAACTATGTATCGTTGTTTTGAACAGTCTGTTTTGTCTTAGGTATTCTCCAGGGAGGTTCCGTCTCTGTTATCTTAAACTTATCCCACAGAGATGCATTAATTTTGCTTTCTTAATATCTTCTTTTTTTTTTATTTATCTATTTTGGACATTGTGATAAAACCTAAGATTTCGATTTGCATTTGTTGAGGAATCTAAGTATAAAATTGTCAATATTTTTCACACTCATATCTCCCCTGACACATACGTTGTTATGTTTCCCACGATTTAAAAAAAAAACAACAAAAAAACAACAAAAAAATTAAAATAAAAAAGGAGATTTTTTTCTAAGGAATCCGTCACACATCTGTATTTCAATTACTACAGGGTACTCACAAAATATCATTACGCTGGAAGTCCCTTAGTCCTGTGTATTGACGGTAAACCACATCCGATAGCAAAACCTCTAATCAGGAGATTGAAGCGTTTGAAGAGCGTGGAAGAGCCTCTTTATTGCTGTTGTTGTCATATCCACCGGGACCAGCGTTGGTAGCACCTGTTAAGGTCCAAGATATGGGCAAATACTGAAGCCCCCCTACCAAAAAAAAACCCCGAAAAGAAACAATAAAACTATGAAAGTATAAAAATAATTTGTATTAGTAAAATGAACAATAAAGTGTTAAATAGCATAATTACAAACAATATACAGTGTAACCCGGATATAAGAGAGTTGTTGGGACCGGAGAATAAGTCTGTTATATCCGGGTTTGGTTTATTTTGTTTAGGTAAGTATGGCTCTAATTTGGGACCAGAGAAATTCTCGCTTATATCCGGGTTTCTCTTATATCCGGGTTACACTGTATTTTATCTGGAGTTGAAAGCTTGAAATTGCATTCAGAATATTTTTAGTATTTCAGCATTAAATAACCTACAGAGGTTGATATGCTGTTAAGAAAAATTTTAACCATAAGGCACAAATTATTGTGTGAAGGTAGTTTGAAAGAACCCTTTCATAATCCATATAATATCCTACAATTTCTAACATAAATCTCTATTCCAAAATATAACTTCAACAAAAATACAACATAAAACACACATATCAACGTCTCTAGTAATTATGACCCCACAAACATATATATCCATAAAAGCTGATTATCATGTACTATGTATTCAATTGTGAAAACAGAACGGCGTATATTAGTTGTTTTTTAATTGACAGCTCCCAAGAATTTTAAATTTCGACCTTAAATGACCCATGAGGTGTTGATATGTCGTTAAACAAACAAACTAACAAAATTAAACTGACAGTCCCTCAGTAAGTGCATGTGGGCTTGTCGTATATATATTGAGAGAACAAATCGTTTAACAACGGTGATATTTTAACGTAGATTCTGCGTACTCAGTGTGAGAGCAGAAAAGAAACTGGCGTTGTTAGCAAAGTTTAATTACGGCTTTTGTTTTCGTGGTCTTATCCAATGTTTTGATGGGTTAGATCGCAGGATTTATTCAAGATATAGCGTTAATGCTACAAAAATATCAACAAGTGGTTTCCCATATGAAACCGCATTTGACTTTTACAATGGCAGATTATCTAATATATATATATATATATATATATATATATATATATATATATATATATATATATATATATATATATATATATATGAAAAAATTGTTGACTCCGTCAACACAGCTATAATGACAATATTCTCCACACGTGACGGTAACTGACGTCATTTTCAGTAAACAATATGAAAATAGCTTTCTCTAAATTTCTCCAGTTGCTGAGAAGATTCTGTTTTTTGTTATTATTAGTCAATTTCTTTAACTAAATACATTTCGTTTTTTTTTTTTTGCTTTGAGAAAGTCCACATTGGACGAAACGCGTCAGCAACTACTACAGTTTTCCTATTGTCATTATATATATATATATATATATATATATATATATATATATATATATATATATATATATATATATATATATATATATATATATATATATAGGCAGGATGTCTTCATTCGAGCTAGTTTCCTTGAATAATATAGATATATTTAATTTTTTAATAATCTTTTCAAGTTCTCTAATTAGTTTCTTGATGGTAATTTGAAATTCATAAAGAAAGGTACCGTCGTTTATTTAAGAGACCGACATTATATAACTTTAAATATATCTGTTTAAATGTCCTTTGGAAAATTGTATCTCAGACAAAATGTAAGTAGATATGTTCGTTCGACAACCACAACATTATCAAGACGCCTTACACTGCATTTCTCGGATATGATTTCTATCTCACAACATATAAAGATATTTAAAACAAATGAATATATCTAGTAAATACGAGCATCCACTGAACTTAACGTTTAAAATGCTAAAAGTCTTTTCTATATTCTCTTCAAACTCCTTGTAACGTTTAGTTTTTTATGATGCTCTTGAATTTCTATCGGATGGTATCAGCGATACTGCTAGTTTCAATCGACTTGTATTAGAGATACTATTGACGTTCTATCAGCTGTTTTTAGTGATACTGTTGGATTTCCATCGATTTGTTTTAGAGATACAATTGGCTTTCTATCAGCTGTTATTAGTGATACTGTTGGCTTTCAATCGACTTATATTAGAGATACAATTGGCTTTCTATCAATTGTTATTATTGATACTGTTGGCTTTCCATCGACGTATTAAAGATACTATTGGATTTCTATAAGCTGTTATTAGTGATACTCTTGGCTATCCATCGACTGGTACTAGTTATATTTTTGGCTATATGTCGACTGCTATTACTCCGGGAATAGGAATTTCCGTCAAGCGAACTGTCATTCAGAAGAAGTGTATCTTTTCCTAAAAAAATCACTGCAAAGTCTAGAGACGATTGTTTTAAAACCGAAGGGAATCAGCAGAGGTTGAAACCATCAAAGCCGCCTATCCGATACCAACGGCTATACTGCTTCAAAGTCATTTAAATTGCCATTATTTCCCTTGCTGACGAATGGAATGGATTTCAGCAGGCTGTCATATCCTTGTTTAATTTCCTATAACTATTAAATTGTTGGTACGTCATCAGCTGTTGAGCAATTTGCATAAAAGTACATTTGCACACGATTGAAGCATAACTGTCGTTAAGTGAATGATAAAATCGTGAAGTTGTAGGTAGATGATAAAATTAAAATTAAAATCTCATACGTTTCGCGTTCGATTGCTCGAAAGTACGTTCATATGAATCTCTTTACATATGAAGGTGCTTGAAGCCAGAGCGATGTGCTTTAACTTAAATATACTAAGAACACCATAGACTGAACATGTGAACAACGATGTAGTTTTAGAGAATATGAAAATAAATATATATTATTATTATATGAAACATCAGAAATAGACGGTTGGAATTTCTAGGGGGGATAATGTGTAAAGACGGCTTTGAAAATATGACATTCACAGGACATATTAAAGGAAGACGGACAAACCAAACAGCGAAAAACCTACCCAACGAGCTTGTTAAATGGTTGGCAGAATGTATTTTAGGAGAGAGCAAAAGGAAAAAGAAAATGTAAGAATTCCAAAGGACAGAAAATTGTGGAGAACCATGATCATCTATATCCTGAATGGACAAGACACATAGAAAAAGATAATAATAATAATAATAATAATAATAATAATAATAAGAAGAAGAAGAAGAAGAAGAAGAAGAAGAAGAAGAAGAATGGTCTTATTGATGGAGTAAAGGAATAAAATAAAAATGCACATCTTGATGAAAATCGTTCGGCGTTTGATAATTTTTCATCCTCTCTAATATATATATATATATATATATATATATATATATATATATATATATATATATATATGTGTGTGTGTGTGTGTGTGTGTGTGTGTATATATATATATATATATATATATATATATATATATAAAGAAATATATATATATATTTATATATATATGTGTGTGTATATATGTATATATATATACATATATATATATATATATATATAATACTCTATCGATAAAGGCATTATTAGTCTGAAGACGTACTTTCGAGTGATGAAACTCATAACGAAGGATTCTTTTTTTATTCTGTCATTCAATTACACACACAAACACACACACACAAGCACACACACAAGGACACTCATACGCGCGCAAACACACACAGACACACAGAAACACACACACGCACACACACACATTTCATCGACCGCGGCCGAAATCACTGAGTCCGCAAATCGTTAACAGAGTTAATTGCGATTTCCACAATCATTTCCATGACTAGAAAGTATGTGATGGGCTAAGTTTACACAGAAGTTAGTATTCATAGTTGAATCAATTGTTGCTAAGCAAGGCTAGTGTGCCCAGTCTGTCCCGTTATTTAGCCCAAATTACTATAAAGTAGAGCTGGGGCTTTTTAATCTCAAAATTCGTGGGAGAATTGAGCTCCAATTTTGTATTTATTCATGTAGATTCCATAATAAAGTTTTTACTTCATTATCTATTATGTTTCTCTAATTCTTCAAATGTTGAATGTAAAACTAATTCTAATTTCTATTTTCCCATCTTTACAATATATTAATTTTATCATATAATTCGCTCCCTGTTTTGTCAACCATGAAATTAAAATAATTGTTTGTACGGAAAATAAGGATCTACGCACATCAAATTGTCTTTAAATTAAGTGGCAGCAGAAGAATTATCGTAAACATTAGTTCAATTCTTAAAAGCAGCGTTCAATTTTGAGTGCTTCTGTAGTTTATTTATGCCTATCGCACCTACTCCTCCCTAGCTGTTGGGATGATGGACACACCAAGAGTCTTCCACAGGAGCTAGCTTAAATGCCGTCTGATAGGGAGGCTTTTCAGCTAGTTTATAATAAAACGTGAACTGCAGTTTGGATACAAAAGGGAATAAGATGTACTCCCTTTGAACCCTGCTAGCAACGATATAGGCTAGTATAATATATTAGTATATATTTTTAACCTCGCATAATCTGTCAATCCTGAATCTGAGATCAACGTTCGCTGCGCCTATCATTTCTATCATATCTAGGTCTTTTTGAATGAGATATGAATCATTGATACCAGTCCAGTGGGAGCGGAGGAGTTTCTTGGACACAGACACGCACAAACACACATACACTGTACACACAAGCACACACACACACATACATGCATATATATGTGTATGTGTGTGTGTGTAAGCCATTATCTCCAAACTTCTGAAGGAATATGCCACAAATATAAATAAGAACAAGATTAAGGTTACAGTTGAGAACTCAACGAATGGGTTCTCTAACTAATCGCCTACTGAGAAGATAGAATCTAGCGTTGCATTTTCATTTTTGAAAATTGCAAGTGGCAGACAAGCAAGAATACAGAAGATGCTACACAGGGGAGAATTTCGAGAAAGGACACTTTTCGTATAGAAGAGACGTTTGCATTTATTTTTAACTAATTTAGAAGCTTAACTGTTTTATTATTATTATTATTATTATTATTATTATTATTATTATTATTATTATTATTATTACCAGTAGTAGTAGTAGTAACAGCATCAGCAGCATGTTCCATTTATTTGAATCGACCGGAAGTTGCCATGAGATCGGCCATGGTGACAATTGTGAAGGAGACATAAATGGTAGCGTTGACATTGATTTTTCATTTGCAAAGGCACGCTATTCTTTATCTTTTCAAATTTTAATTTCTTTTTATCTAGTTTTTGAAGACCGTGCCAATGAAACCTAATGACAATTTTGCATTTATTTATTACTTTTTTTATCATTTTGCGCTTGCAAACACGTAATTACTTGGCAGCAGCGAAAGTTTAAAAAAAAGCAATTTTGAACGAAACAATCACCGCTAAGAACGTTACCTAGTTTTGTTTAAACTATTCACGTAACTATCATCCAATCTCGAAATATAATTATTGTTTGCGGCACGTCATTATTATTATTATTATTATTATTATTATTATTATTATTATTATTATTATTATTATTATTATTATTCTCCGCCAACTCCGTCTGCTCTTTCCTTATTGTCATGCAACGGTAAAGATGTAAAGCTGTGTATTTGTCTCTACATTTAATATTGCCTTCATGCTTCTTCTTTCATGTGTCCTGTCCGTTCACTGCGTAGTTGATTATGGCTCTCCACAACTTCCATATATATATATATATATAGATGTGGAGAGCTATGAATGTTCGAAAATTATTTTACTAAGACATTTTTATGTGTATATGTTGTTTTTATAGATATCAATATTTAAGTAAATATTCGGTTTATTATAAAAAATTATTAACAACATTTACCGGCCTGGATGTCCGAAACATTTCTATGAAAATTCTCGGACATTCATAAAAATGTCTTTTATATATATACACACACACACTCTTTCATAAAGGCATATGTATTATATATTTGGGCAGAAAACATCGGTTTTTATATTTTTTTAATACTTGTGACGGACCATGGAAATTTTATGTTTAAAAAAGTTTTTTTTTCTAGAATAGGAAACAATACATTAAATGAAACGAGTATATATATGTATATATATATATATATATATATATATATATATATATATATATATATATATAAATAAATAAAAAAAAAAATGTCATCCACAGACAGACTGTTTCGCTCATCAGTGCGGCTAGACATCCGGTTTCCTCTAGCTAGGATCGAAACCCGACTGAATTGGTATCAGGCGGATATTCTACCACTAAGCTGTCGGCGCACGGTCGGGGGGATGAAGGTGGATAGCTCACTTAATCAAATAGACACACACACATATATATATATATATATATATATATATATATATATATATATATATATATATATATATATATATATATATATATATATATATATATATATATATATATATATATATATATATATATATATGTGTCTATTTGATTAAGTGAGCTATAGATAACTGCTGAAACTCCTAGGTAGACATATTTGGGCAAGATTTTACAAGAATTAAGGAACTTATACTGGGAGCAAACCCTCTGCTACAGATATAAGATGAATTCAGCAAATACAGACAAATAGAAAAAGGAGTGAGACAAGAATGTATCTTCTCATGGGACATATTTAGCCTATAGAGTGAAGAGATTCTCCGCGAAATGTATTTAGTATATATCCAAAAATAAAAGTCCTATATGACAAGGATATGTTTTCTCACCGGACTTATTCACATTTTACAGAGAATTAGATGTCATAGAAGGATTCATTATTGGTGGCCACAATATTAAAAACCATTAGATAAGGCTGATGACACAGTATTGATAGAAAACACAGAAAGAAAACTAGAAGTGATCCTACTGAACTTAGTGAAAACATGTAGGACTAAATATCAATTGCAAAAAGACCGAAGGCATGGCTGTCAGCAAAAAGAACAGCCAAACATTTAAATTACAAATTTTCTATATATATCAAGAAAGTACATCAGTTTAAATATATGTGAAGTGTATTAACAAAAGACGGAAATTTCGACACCGAAATCCGAACCATTTAGGCTACGGAATATGCCTTCCAAAAGCTAAGCCAATTATTAAGAAACAAGAAAATTTGGTTAGAAACCAAGAAAATAGTACCTAAATATTACGTAAGATCGATCCTCCTATATGATAGTGAATGCTAGAAATTCTCCACACAAGTGAGGAACAGAATTCTGATAAGAGAAAGGGCGTTCTTCAGAAGGAATCTGAGAATACCATAAATTGAACATGTGACCAACAAAGAAATTTTAGTAAAAATAAAGACACTAGTACTTAACATCAAAAAGGGACGATTGAAATTTATAACGGCACTTAATGCATAAAGATATCTTTTTTCTTCTTTTTAAGTTCAAACAAGTAAGGAAATAAAGCCACTAAGACGGAAGGGGTTACTGAATGTGAGAGAATATGCGAATGAATTATTAAGCGGAGAGAACACTAAAAAGGATTATAGAAATAATAATAATAATAATAATAATAATAATAATAATAATAATAATAATAATAAAATGGCTTGGAGAATTTCCCACTGACATGGCTTATTGAATGAAGTTGGGTCTTTAAGAAAACAACACTTAATCTACCTAAGGTGCTTGTGTAAATGGATTATTTAAATGTATTATGAGAGATACCAAAAATTTAAAGGTTACTAAGAGCAACAAAGTATACGAGATTCTGGACTGTTCTGAGATCCCGAAAGGATTTGTCTGCAATGCAAGACATACCTATTAAAACTTCGCTTAAACTCGAGATTTTATGTTAATGTTATGGTTTTATCAATTTGCGGTGTTGGCAAACACTATCGTAGCTTAGCGTACTCTATGTTGTATTTACTTATCTCTTATATATATATATATATATATATATATATATATATATATATATATATATATATATATATATATATATATATATATATATATGTATGTATGTATGTATATAAGAGATAAGTAAATACACATATATATATATATATATATATATATATATATGTATGGATATAAGAGATAAGTAAATACATATATATATATATATATATATATATATATATATATATATGTATATATGCTTGCCGCATCGTCAGGCCACCTGACGATTGCAACCAATATTTACACACGCTCTATCTCTGATATTGAGCACTTTATCCCAAAATATAGAACACCTTGAGTGTATTTTTCTTCATATATATATATATATATATATATATATATATATATATATATATATGAGTTCAATCAGAAGAGTTGCAGGAGATTCCGAAGTTATCTGGAGACCGTGGTTGAAGCCTATGGATATTTTATTGAATAAATTTAATTCTTATTATTCTATTTTGTAAAATACATCTATTGGATGCTTTGGTACGCATCATCATTAATGTTTCTAGCCTAGGTTCATTAGGGTATTTGGGTCTTTCAACATCATACCCCCCTGTCCACAGTCACCCAGCTGATACTGATTGGGTATCGATTTGTGTACCTTCGGTTAGCTACAGTTTTTTTTTTCAGCTGTATAACTACACATTGACTCCGCTTAGCAATTTGAAGCCCACTCCCAGAGAACATACGTTAACCAGCAATGTGCGCTCTTCCATAAAGAATAGAAAGCAAACGCACACACACTTTCTATCTTGTCAGAAACATGGGGTCGTGTTCGGCTTGAAATGGTAAGTAACGATTTGTTTCCATCACTAAGACTTATGCACATACATGTACACATAGGAAAAAGCGCTCAAGTTTCACGTTCTGCTTACACTTATTCCATTTCCGTTCATGTTAATCATTCGCCAGAAGGAGAAAGAATGTCCGCCTTTCTTTTTTCCTTGACCTCCCCCTGTATGAAACATACACACACAAAATATGTTTCAGTAATTTTGATAAATATATCTTGTAAATTGAGATGTCAGTGTTTTTTTTTCATTTTTCATTTTAGAGTAAATTAGACGATAATCTATCTATCTTTTTCTCTATCTCTATTTCACTCCACTTCTTTCTCTCTCTCTCTCTCTCTCTCTCTCTCTCTATATATATATATATATATATATATATATATATATATATATGGAGTAACGGACTTGGATTGAGGAATCGGAGAGCTATGGGTAAATAGCAGGAGAGACTGGGTTCTATAGCCTTGGATGGCAACTGGTCTAGGAGAATGACAACTCTGAATTCAAAACCTGCGGTGGGTCGTTTGGGGACCTTGTGGCACTTAGTACACCATTCGTCCCTTCAAAAAGTGTGGATGGTTCTGCACAAAACTTCACCACTCTAATCAAATCTCATGTGCTGTCATCGGGTTGTCAGTTCCCTAGGAACTGATCTAGCTTGACCCTTATACGTCGAATTCGACGGGAGATCCGAGTCTACACACACACACACACACACACACACACACACACATATATATATATATATATATATATATATACTTGTAATAAAATTATAGTCGACGTATGCTTCTTGTAATATGCAGGTATGTTAGGCCGACAAAAGAAATTGGAGAGACAACAAAAACAACAGAAATTAATGTTATAGATAGGGCTAATAATATGTGCGCTTTTTGACAAAAGGGGAGGATGATGAGAAAAAAGATGTAAAATCTGTAATTTCGCAGCAGGAAATACAAAGTGATGTCCCTCGCTTGGGGTGAAATTATTCTAAAAAATATTGTATTATAATGAATTATTTTATTATCGTAATTAAGCGGAAATCCTTTGAGAAAGAGAGTGAATAAAGCGACTCCCAGTGAACAGGAATTCAAACAAGCATTCCCGAAATAATAGAGCTATTACATGTATATTAAGTTTAACTTTAAATCCACGAATGTCTTTTCCAATATAATTATGCAGAAACGCATTTAAAATGATAGAATTTGGATAATCTATTGTCAGGATTTAATGCAAGTCTTACTGTAAGCTAAAAACGATAATGCTTGCATATCATTTCTTTATAAGTAAACCATTAAATTTGTTGATAGTATTTAAATACTTCAGAGTAAACTTACTCCTTTTAAAATCGAGAAGGTTTATATCAAATTCTTGAAGGTAATAGCGGACCAGTAAATGAACGATTAGAGAGAAAATAATTAGAAATACATAAAAATGTGTTTAGGTTCGAGTCATTAGGATTCTATCTTGGGAAATAAAAATTTTATGTAAAGGAAAAAAACAGATACGTATAACTTGAAGCAATGAAGAATTAATTTGCAAAAGTATATAAACACACCTATTTAACATTTAAGGGGTTTATTTTAGATTAAATCACTTGAATTGTCTTTCATTCGGCAATCCTTAATCTTCAGTTATAGTTTAATGTTCGATAAATTAAACAGGTTAATACCGACAGTTTATCACTGATTTAGACTTATACACGCACAAACACACATACTTACACACACATATATATATATATATATATATATATATATATATATATATATATATATATATATATATATATATCGAGAGAGATAGATAGAGAGAGAGAGTGGGCATAGAGAGATAGAGAGAAAATAATTTCACTCCAGGAATGCCACTAATGCACAAGGGGTTACTGAGTATGAAAAAAGCTAAACTGTACCATAGTGTGAAATATAAGAAGAGTAATCAAAAGGACTGTGTATAAAGATTGACATGTTTTTAAAATCTTTGCAGATTAACTTTGTCTAGAAAGCTTGGCGCTGGAAGAGAGCTCCACATGCGAGAAGTGTGAGAGAAGAAACTGATAATCTAGAGCCCACGGCTGCATACATACAATGCAACTCTAAATTGCCATTCTAGTAATGCGCTGATATATATATATATATATATATATATATATATATATATATATATATATATATATATATATATATATATATTAGGTTGGTGCAAAAATAATGACGCAAAATAATGACGCATAAATGTCGTTTTTTGATCTATTTTTTTACGTCAACAAACGACATTATTATGTCATTATTTTTGCACCCACCTAATATATTTAATTTCTAAGAGTTATCTGTAGGAAATATTTCTTCCGCACACTGTACATAAATGATTTATAGTAAATGTAATAACATAAACGTCCGTACACAGATATCACACACGCACACACACTCACACACAGATAATATATATATATATATATATATATATGTGTATATATATATATATATATATATATATATATATATATATATATATATATATATATATATAATACAGAGCTATGGGTAAGTAGCAGGACTAGATTCTATAGCATTGCGTGGAAAATGTTCTAGAAGAAGGACAACTCTGAATTCAAAACTTTATCCTCCAGGTTGGGGGGTGTCCTGCAGTAGGCTAACAAAGTACTAACTTAAGAACTGGCTTGATAAAGAAACCGCAATATGCGGTCCTATGTTCCTCAAGGAATTTAAAGGTCTAATATATATATATATATATATATATATATATATATATATATATATATATATATATATATATATATATGTATACGTTAATGGAAATCAATGTCCTTCTTATTTTCTGGCTGTCCAAGCGCTTACAAAAAAAATTAAACCCAGCATCAATCGCCATCTTCTGTCTTTCTGCACTTTGCTCCTTTATTGGCCTTTCTCCTCCCCTCTGTCCAGCAACGTTTTGTCATCTTGATTCATTTTCTGTAATTTCCTTAATGCTCGTGGATTTTCGCTTTGCTTCGGGTGAAATTATCTACAAAAATTAATGTAACACTTGCATATTAGGATTATATGTACATAGATAATGAAACAGGGTGACTTTAACATCGTTGGTATCCGTGAGACCTCATCTCATGAGTCTTTCTTACAAAGTAAATTTCGTAGGAAGAATCTGACTTAGTGGTATTTCTTGAAAGGAAGGTTAATATATCGACCGCCTGAACATGGTATAACGGTTTTTAGATATTGATTCTCTTAACCAGAGTAACCTTCTAGATCGGTACCAGGAAACGACAATTTTCTACCACTTTTTCGTGACTGATTGCATACATGTGTTCCACACGATGATGTAGATGTTACCACAGTGTGTCTGTGAACCTCCTAAAATAAATCTGTGTGCTGATATTTTAATTGACCAAGCTGTTGGAAAGATTGGCTTGTAACATTCAATACTTTCCAAAACAAAGAGGTAACTTTTCATCATCAGCGAGCGGGCCCTGTATGTACCCTATTCCTCATGATCAGTTTTTATTCCATTGGTATGTATTTATTTACACCTAGATAGCTTCTTCCCGATAATCCATATTCTGAGACTCCTGACTGCATGATTCCTCGATTAACACAATTTTCAAGTCTAGACTCAATCGTTATCTTTCCTTCATATCCTCAATTCACATGGCATGGTGGATCTTAGCTCGGAAGGTCTCAACCAGTGGTACCCTGGAATGCAGCTCATCAAACCCTTTTCAATGGAAATAGCGATCCGGTACAAGAAGCTTGCAAGCTTGTTTTTTTGTTTTTTTTTTCTGTGATGAAATACGTTTCATAATGGAAAATAATTCATCAGCCTCAAGACCAAAAAAGACACTTTTAAACTGTATCAAGCCTGGAAAAATGGTTATTGGGTAGCTCCGGACTGCGATATAGCAACAGTATTCCAATTTTGCTCTTATCTGACTCTTGTAAATTTAGAACATAACATGCGAGATTGAGTGCTTCTTAGAGGGTTAAAATGAAGCGACCAATTTTCCCAGCATTTTTAACCTTATTCGCAAAAGGAAATATTGGTTCAAATGATGTCTGCACCCAATCCAGGAGTGCACCCTGAAAATATTATGCACTTTGTTTTATACCTTCCTTTAGGAAGTGTTAAATGATAGAGAAAAAAGTTAATTCCGAAATATTGCAAAGAAATTCGGAAAGGTCTGTTCCCCTTCCATAAAAATCCAACGACCACCACGCCGTTGCAAAATGTTCACGGGCAACTATTCATGCTTAGTATTACCCCTTACGTTACATTCGCAATTCTACAGACGATTGATCTATCTGTTTGTTTCTTTTCCCGATTTCTACCGCATTTCCTAGACAGGATCTCTATATCTATTATACAATGATATACATAATATTTTTCCTTGAAAGCTAATGTATGTTAATCCCCAGTTATGAATAGCTTATCTGCTCGATGTAATTATGACATCACAAAAGAAGGAAGTTAGACGTTTGATTGAATTTGGAGCTGAAAATAAAGTAATTCCCAAATTAATCTTCATGTGAATTCATTATAAGATTTTATTAAAGAATTGAGAGAGAATGGGTTACCAGTTTATATTTCTTTCGAAATGAACACATGAATTACTAGGAGAATAAAGTTTATTAGATGTATAATATCTAAAGGTCAAATAAACAGCTTCTTCCCACGAAGAGCTGCTTTGTTGAACCGACATACAAGAGGATGCTTCCTCGATCACTACAAGCTTAACCTGTTCGAGTCTAGGGTTAACCGTTATCGTCCCTAATCTTCCTCATAAACTGTGCCTCTTACTGTGTAACGCTCTGCGTCAAAAGAATATTGAGCCTTGTAGAGGGTGAGCATCATTATGAAAAAAAAAAGGAAAAAAAGAAAAAGTTAAAAAAAAAAAAAAAAAAAGACCACCATATGAATTTAGCATAAATAAAAAAAACTTTTGTTTTTACTATTTTTGTTTAATAGTGTCTAGAAAAATCTGGGCTACTTTGCTCTATTAGGCAATGTGTACTCTTGCTCGTGATATACTGTATTGAAAAAGTTTAATAATGTTTAGGGTGTGGATCACCACTCAACAGAGCAGGTGCGTTTCCTTAATTCTCTCAAGCACGAAGGAAAAATGTAAATATGCTCGTTCCTCTTAAATCACGAGCCATGCACCACGCTGCAACCAACGGGCATTTGCTAGTTGCTAAAGATAGAAGAATAATTTGAAAAAAAATTAGCATAGTTTAGATTTCCTTTCATGATTATTTACAAAATAAAGCCAGGATAGCAAAAGTGATAAAATATAACAGCTACATTGCATGCATTATTTACATTATTCGGTTTGTTATTCTCATCTTCATTGGCATATTTACAACGTTTCGGCCTCTATATCTCTGAGATGAGGTATTATGATTATTTACACTATTTACATTATTCAGACTGCTATTCTCATCTTCATTGGCATATTCACGAGGTTTGGCCTCTATATCTCTGAGATGAGGTATTATGATTATTTACACTATTTACATTATTCAGACTGCTATTCTCATCTTCATTGGCATATTCACGAGGTTTTGGCCTCTATATCTCTAAGATGAGGTATTATAATTATTTACACTATTTACATTATTCAGACTGCTATTCTCATCTTCATTGGCATATTCACGAGGTTTTGGCCTCTATATCTCTGAGATGAGGTATTATGATTATTTACACTATTTACATTATTCAGACTGCTATTCTCATCTTCATTGGCATATTCACGAGGTTTTGGCCTCTATATATCTGAGATGAGGTATTATGATTATTTACACTATTTACATTATTCAGACTGCTATTCTCATCTTCATTGGCATATTCACGAGGTTTTGGCCTCTATATCTCTGAGATGAGGTATTATGATTATTTACACTATTTACATTATTCAGACTGCTATTCTCATCTTCATTGGCATATTCACGAGGTTTTGGCCTCTATATCTCTGAGATGAGGTATTATGATTATTTGCATTATTTACATTATTCGGAATGTTATCCTCATCTTCATAGCCATATTCTCAGCATTTATGCCTTTTTCAGGTGATTAGAATTTCGAACCGAACTCTTTATTTTGTCCACGTAGGTAGATTGTTCTAGTTTTACGTGCCATGCCTCTTCCGGATGTCTCAGTTATTGTTTTTTTACTCACCTCTCTAATATTTTTTTCACCACTCCTATTGAACTCACAACTCAAGGACACATAGCCAAGTGGATAAATACGTTGGTTAGATTCAGTGACTAGCCCTATAGACTTGTGAGATCAACACCAGTCTATAACATTGGTGAACTTAAATACTTGATGCGTTTAAATAACTCAAGCAGGCACGGGGAAATAAAACAATCTATCCCGTTGATCAAAATAAAGGGTTCGGTTCGAAATTCCAATCACCAGAAGGTTGAAGTGTACAACGGCCGAAACGTTGTGAATATGGCAATGAAGATAAGGATAACAGTCCAAATAATGTAAATAATGCACGTAATCATAACACCTCATCTCGGGGGTGTTATGATTACGGAAAATATATCAGCAATGCGATATATTTCCACCAACCACTGAAGCTGCACTATTTTACTTGGATTTGGTTTTTATTTTATTATTTTTTGCTAATCCTTAATCATAAACTCCTATATACTACACATTCATTGTTTCGACGATGAAGATGACTTACCAAAATTATTTAACCATCTTTATTAGGAAATATTTATTTTGACTTCCTGGAGTTAAATAATGAAAAATAAGAATCATGCTGTACAGGGAAGATTTATATTTCAACCTGACGTAAAGGTCGGGCCCGAGTTTTAGAAAGAGGTTTTCAATTTGAAGATGTCGACTTCTGTGTAGTAATTTACGGTAGGCCGAGTAATTTTTTCCCTGAAAAGATAAGTGCAAATAAAATAGTAGAAGCTATATATATATATATATATATATATATATATATATATATAACAATTGAAAAAGTAAATATAATAAAAATCCATTGTTCTTAATAACACTGAACGTTTCCAAGTTTACTTAGAAAGAAAAAAAAAAGAATTAGCTGTTGAATTTGAGAGGAATTAGCGTGCCACTTTCGCCTGCACGAGAGATTAGTCTACAGTCACTAATGATATTGGGGAATGAGATTCATCGGAAGGAAAGTGTTAAGAAAAAATGTGGAAAGTTGTGTGACAGTAAAGAGGGAATAAAAGCTAATCCATACATAGAATATATAAAAACACACACGCACACATACGCAGACCCGCACGCATGCGAAAGGACATACACAGAGCTTTATAGCTAAGTATATGTGCGAAAAGGGAGATGAAAGAAGTAAAAAGGTAGCAGGTGATGATAGGTAAAATTAACAACGGTACTGCTGCAAAAATAAAGAAGAATATTAAATAAACGTCAGGGTGTAGCGAAAGGTCAAGGCAGTGCTTGATGGTAAACCTGATGGGTTTTGTAATGATTTACGTGGAAGGAAGGAGATTCTGAGAGGATAATCGATCAATGTCTTAATTTCGCAGCAAAGAAATACTTAATAAAACGATTTGAAGATAACTTTCATAAAATAAGTGGAATCTTTTTGACCAGAAATCATTTTTTTTTCGAAGATAAATGTTATTCAGAAAAAAAAAGGAGAAAATATATAAAGTATTTGCGGAGGATTTCCTTTCATCTGGTGCATTATCCTCGAAGCAAAAATTGAATTATAAAGTAGTGAATGAGGATATTTCGAAGAGCATGAACAAGAAGAATAACAAGAACAAGATGGCGTCGGAAATGTGGAGAATATGTGGAGTAGAGATATCACGACAAGCAAACACTAGTATTTTGTCGAGAATCTCGGTTTATATAGTCAGAGTACCAGACTAGGCATAGCAGTAATAGAGGAAAGAATCGTAAATTTAAAAATTCTGACGAGAAAGATCTTTTTCCAAATCACAATGAAGCAATATTCTTAGCAGCAAACCTAGCAAGTGATTCAGTATAATCGGTCGACTTCATGTCAGTAGTAAACGTGAGACCAAAAAGGGAAATTAGTTGTTCCTCTGAAGGTCAGGACAGGCATGATGGAGGGTAAAATGGTTCACTAATATGATTAAAACACTGCAGTTTCATTTTGAAGGCGTTAAAATTAAAGAAAGTAGCAGCAGTAGTAGTAATAATACTCACAGACATAAAAAGTTAGCGATATATGGCCACTGGAAGATATGCAGGAGGCACAAAATCGAAACCACTGAAAACCAACCTGACACACTTAACCAAAATAACGATGTAACTATCCAGTGGGACATTCCAATTCAAACTGACAGGGAAATAAAAGCCAAAAGACCTGATATTATCACACAAGAGAAGAAATTAAGGAAGTGTGTGGTTATTGACATAGCTGTAGAAACACCTCCCTGAAAATTATCGAGAAAGTTTCCAGAAACTGGGATCTAGTGAGTGGAATTAACAGGATGTAGGAAATGAAGCCCGAGACTGTCCCAATAGTAAACGGATATCTGGGACTCGTGAGAAAAGGAATGGGCAATTTTGCTAAGAGGTAACATCAACATACAAGTTGCCCAGAAGAACGCCCAACTAGAAACATCCCATATAATACGAAAAGTCATAATTTAGATGAAAGTTTTCCTATAGGTCCTAAGGACCATGGTTGGGAGCCGGCTCTAGAGGATACTAAGCTGCAAATATAGCAAATAATAATAATAATAATAATAATAATAAGAAGAAGAAGAAGAAGAAGAATATCATTAGGGTAAGGAAACTCAAGTAAGCGGAAGATATAAAAAGGAGAATCAAGAAATTAATTAGAAGAATAAATGTATGAATTGGATGAGGATGGCGAGAAAGTGAAGATAAAAGAAGAAAATAGGTATAAAATAGAGTCGAAAAAATGATCCTAATAAGATTTAATTCCAAAGAAGCCAAAGTGAAAAAAAAAAATATTTCGAAAGTAGAAAGGAAAAGATAAAAATTCCTAAAGGCAAATTACGAAAGGAGAAAAAAAAGCTCAAATAGACGCTGGAACTTGCATGAACGTAAAGAAAAGATGACGAACAAAAAATTAGAAATAAAGAAAAAAAAAATCACTTTCGCAAAGAAAAAAAATATATACATGAGAAAATGTTTAAGCAGAACACTGCGAAAAATTTAATCAGTCTTTCATGAAATAATGTAAGCAAAATTCCACGTAAACGAAGGGGAAGTTACACAATTGTGTCGACATAAGTTTCTTCCAGTTAAGGCTATTTTGATGGAAGAGATGAGAGTTGGAAAGAATTTCTCTTTTTCTCCTGTTTTATTTTTATTTTTTGCAAATCATGAACTGTAAAAGATATTTTGGGGATGAGTCAATTTCAATCGCGATTCAGAGAAAAACTAGGCCTCTTAAGTATGTCTTCCAACCATTCTGTTTATATTAAAATATCCTTTAATAAAGATAATACAGACAGTGACTACAGTTAACTTGGAATTTATTCGACGTAGTAGTTACTATTACTATTGAATACTACACCTACACCGTCAAATGTAGCAGAAATAATTACCGTATTTATAAAGGACACACTAGCAAATACGTCAGAGCAAACGTTCAGCATAGCATATTCACCCAAAGGACTTTAGTATATTTAAGCATGAAACTCTTAAAGTAATCTATCCGTATAGTGAAAAGCATAGAAAAACTGTTTAGCGAGAATAAAAAAAAAGTTACTGAATATAAAAAGCAAGTTAACAGAATAGTTTAACATAACCGAAGGAATTTCCATGTAAACACAATTATTCACCTGTTATTCTCCTCTAGCCGCTATGTGTGACGAATATATTTATCTATGTAATTAATGTTAATATTCCCAGGGTAATGTTTTACAGTTAGCGGAATTGTGTGTCCCTTTTTTTATAGTGCACTCTTAGTTAATTATACAATACTTTTGTATGGATGCAGAAGGCTATTATCTCACTGTGGTGGAGATAAGTCACCTAACGGAACACTTAGTGACGGTTGTCCATGTAGTGAAGAAAGGAGCAGTCATTTGTAGTTTGCAGCAAAACGGAAGGTTGCTTTATTTAGCTTGGGCATCCCCTGCCCCGAGCAAAGGCTACATCTTCCTCGCGAGTAGTTTGCAAGTCAATGGCGCTTTTTGCTTTTCGGAATATATCCTCCCCAGATACAGGAAGAAACTCCAGCTCGCTGTCCTCAATTTGGGAAAACCGAAGAATCGCAATTTCCCGTTTATGTGAGACTTAGTAAATGAATACGGTCCTTTTGAATCCGTAGTTTGTATATATAGTTTTGTGTATGTCTTACTAGTAGAAAAATCTCTCTTTGAACAAAGCATGTTTGTGATTATTTTTCGTTTCAGCCATCCCATCCCGTCCGTTAAATACAGTGATATTATATCAAGGATAATAATACTGTCCATAAAGGGGGTAATGCAAATAGGTGTGCAAGGCCGTCAGTAAGAGGATGATCCAGAAATGCGATCTGAAGTTCGGGAACACTAAAATCAAGCAGACGCTGAAGTTTAAATACCTGGGAAGCGTCTTGACAGAGGACGGTAAGTGCGACACTGAGATTCGTAGACGCATTGGGATGGCCAAGGACATATCCCAAAAGCTGAGCAGTATACTGCGAGACAGGAGCATTTCTTTCGTAACAAAGAAAAGAATATTGAGCTCTTATTTGACATCTGTACTACTTTACGGCGGCGAATGTTGGTACGCTTCCTCAAAGATGAAGAAGAGACTCGAGGCGACGGAGATATGCTTCTGCAGAAGGATGCTAAAGATATCATGAAACGAGCGTGTGAGCAACGATGAGGTTGTAGAGAGGATGCATACAAGGCGAAGACCTATACTTAATATCAGGAAGAGGCAGCTGAAGTTTCTGTTACACGCAATGAGGAAGGGGTCCTAGAGAATCTGATACTCACAGGTCGAATAGAGGAAAAGAGAGACAAGCGAAAAACAAAACGTGATATACCTGGTGGCCTTAAGCAAGTGAGTGACAGAACGTGGTCTGGGGTAGGTGGCAGAGGGAAGGAACTTGTTGAGAGCTGCAAGGGATAGGGGGAAGTGGAGAGCCATGATCGCCTACGCCCTGAAAGAACAGGGCACATAAAAAGAAAGCATGATCAACTGGTATAGACAAATGTCACTAGTACTTTATTAAAATAGTTCATGTCAGATTGCCAATAATAATAATAATAATAATAATAATAATAATAATAATATTAATAATAATAATAATAATACCAATAAAGTGCCTCCTTATTGATATGGCAGTCCCTGCAGACTGAAATGTATCTTTGAAGATATTCAAAAGACTGTCAAAATACAAGGACCTTGAAATAGAAATCTCAAAAATGTGGCACATGGGAACATCAACAATCCCTGTTTTAGTTGGAGCCCTAGTATTGGTTGGAAAAGATTCCAGTAGACTAATTGAAGGGATTCCTGGAAGTCCATGTTTCAAAGAGATACAAAAATTGTTCTGACAAGTACATCCCACACTTTAAAAAGGGCTTTATCTGTTTTTTTTTTGTTTTTTTTGTCAGTGGAAAGTGTCATGATGCCATTTCTAACTTCTGGGCGGGACCCGGAAAGAAATGTGTAAACGCCAGAAATCAAAGAAAATAAAAATGATAATAATAATAATTATTGGCACCTGTGGAATTTCCTAGGTTTTATCGCTTTACAATAGTTATGTACAAAATACAATTCTTTTTGGTTTAAAATATACTTAAATATGAACATCATTATACGTAGTTTCTTCATGGCTCTAAAATGTGTTCATACTTCAAACAGGAAAATTTTTCAAGATTAAAGTAAATTTCATGCTCGAATGGAAATATATAGAAACCTTTTTTTATGATACTGTACAGTATATAAGAACAATATACCAAACTATATTTTTCTTCCGTGTTATCATCTGAATAAAAAAATATAATGAACTAAGGAACTGAATAATGAAGGAAGGCCACTGATTTCTTCTTCAAATTTTCTGATGAATCTTGATTCTTAAATTAATGATTGAACAATATCATGGAGCTTTCTACGACAATAGAATATCCGTAGAAATAGCCCAATCGCATCGTTAAATATTTGAGCTTAACAACTTTAATAAAATATTGCAATAAAAATCATGAAAAGATTTGAATTTGATAACTTTTTTCATTTCACTGAAACAAAATTTCTAACTTTTTTCTTTCATTAATTCTTACTGAAGCCGTACAGCGTTTTTGATAATTCTTACCGCGCAATCAAAATAAAATAGTCCATTATTTATAGGTATTTGCAGGAGACGTTAAATACTAATATCTATCTTTCTGTCTTTTTCTTTACTCACTGAGACCAAGTAAAATATCTGCTATGCAATTTCCGTCTCTTCGGGCGTCTAAAACTAAATATTACATTGCTTACGAGGTATTGGCAAAGGGTAATGGTCGTGCAAAATAACCAACGACGGGAAGAACAAGCAATGATAGGATAGTACTACTACTACTACTACTACTACTACTACCAGTAATGATAATTAAACAGATACAATCACTTTGAAAGAGAAATCAGTAGAATGTGGCAACTCAACACTGTTTTTTATTGGGCTTCTGGGAAATGTGTTATCAAGAGGACTAAACGTATATCGGCAAAAAATTCTTGGTTAAAATATGTGAATTTCAAAAAATCATATTCATGGTCATTTCTCATATTCTGCTGTGATATAAAACGAAAAAAGTTAAAAGCAGAAGGAAGAAGAATAGAAGCATAACGATATAAAGAAATTCTACTGAGTGATTTGTTTTTTAAGGCTTATCCCAGTAAAGCAATGTATAAAAACGTTTGAGAAACTAATTAGTACAAGGACGTCGAGATATAAATCAGTAGAAGACAGCTACATTAGTGTTGTTATTGGAGCATTTGGAACTGAACAGAATTACACATTAAAAGAAAAAAAGCAAAATATTGCCGTCATATACGGTTTAGTGCTCCCAGTTTACGTCTCGAGGTCCTTGACAAAATCCAGAGACGAATATGCAAGATGGTAGGTCCTGATCTGGCATCTAGTCTACAATCGCTATCCCACAGACGTGCCGTGATCTTGCTCTATCTCTTCTACAAATATTTTCACGGCAACTATTCCGACAAGTTACTTTCGCTGTTTCCCGAACTTTATGAATTTGAACGTGCTACTAGGCTGGCATCTCGTTCTCACCCTTTCACTGTCAAAACGGTGAATTGCAACCGTCTCTTCTTCTCAAACAGCTTCTTGTCCTGCACTTCCTGCCTGTGAAACTCTTCCCCTTACTTGCTTCCGCGATGACTATAATCTTCGAATATTCGAGTGTAATGTCAATCGACATCGCACACTCTGAGATTTTTTCCATCCTTCGCTGTATCTTTTCCTCAAAAATGACTCCTTACTCTTGTTCTCAATCCTCTGTAAGCCCTTGCCTGCTAGTGGCAGTCGAGCTTTGCTTGGGGTGAATTGCCTTAGAAACATGTTTACAGACTAAAACTCCTACAGGATCTCTCGACGGCCGAGACAACAAGGGCCGCCCATATCAGAGACGAACTAATCCGAGGTCGAAAAATCTGTTTGGAACGAATTTCTCCGTCATCAATGCGACAACTGGTCACCAAAACCGGATTAACGCCAAGCCCGTTGACTCATTGCCAAATCAATTAATAAAAAGAAATTGGACGAAATGAATTCGCGATGAGTAAGAACATAAGTCATGATATCTTTTTACATTAAATTCCTCAAAAGAACATAACGGATCAGAGATAGCAATTATAAAGAGATATGATAAGAACTGAAGTAAGACTTCTATCTCGACTAAATATGCTTGGCAGTTTCCGCAGTTACATCATTCAAAAGAAAAGACTCTCAAATAGATCGAGTGAAACTAAATATGAGTCAAAGTCAAAAAGACATAACTCAAACAGGAATGAGGTAAGAGTTTAAATACATAGTATGACAGGGAATGAGGTGCAAACTATAATAAATGAGATACGAAATAATGATCCCACAGGAAATGAAACTGAACAATCTAGCGCGACATAAAGAATTTATTTCTCTGATTCATATTCTGTCACTGATGAAGATGAATCATACGAAATTAAAGCAGGTTTCTTTGAAAACATGAGTCGAGGTCACTGAAGCGGAAAACATAATTCAAATAATCAGCAAAATAACACGCACACAAATGTCAGAAAGAGACAAAATTCCACATTACAAAATCCAATAAACATATAACGCTGTATTGCAAACATTTTTAACGTAGAGACTATTAGTAAACATCACAAATAATGTCATATATGCAACTACTTCAGCAGCTACTTGAAAACGTAATATCGAGGCAAATAATGTTTTGAATTCAAACTTAAAGCGAAAAAATGGAAGAAATCAGACGTGAATTATCGATGATATATCAAAGATTATTTAATGTTTCCACGCGGAAAAACAGGAAGGTGAAGCAGAAATATAAAATTAAACTGGCAAATGCAATTCCAACAGCGAAAGAAATACATAAACAGAAACTACAATGAAAGTCTCAGAGTAGGTGACGATATAAAAAGCGCTGTACTTTCCCTCGACGAAATAAGATATTACAAACATCTGAAAGGAGATTTACAGTGAAATAGCAAAAAAACTTATAGAAGTCCGAAAGCACCGCCATACTAAAGAAGTGCAAATATTTTGGGCAGGCCAAATTAATATAAATCCAATGCGGAGTGAACCAAAAGAGAATTACAGAGACACATATCCTGATGTCACAAAGATTATTGGAGTGATTATTTAGAAAACTATAACTACCTAGGAGTCATCGAAGGAGATTTAATACAGTATACCCAAATGAAGGAGAAGGTAAGAAATGAAAACTACAGGCGTGTGCACCTAGTTTTATATACCAACTTGAATATTAGGTTTGGTTTTCCTGTGGTGCAATGCAGTTTCCACATATTTAACTGGACCATAGCTGACATTAAGCCAAAATGGGAAAGCTTATCACATGCTACATCATGCTATGGCCGCTGTTGATCGTCTATAGGTATCAAGATCCGAAGAAGATAGAGGATTAGTTCAACTAGAAAAGTCTCACCAAATCTGTCTTCAAAGATAAACAGATGATATATGTTAAAGAATATGAAAAACATAAGATAATTTATTCCGTAATAAATGAAGCCAACCAATCCAAACGTGAATTTGAAGTGGATAAAGAATAAGCAAACCATAATACACAAACTGCAGAAGGAAAGAATCTATAAAGGAAAGCAAAAAGAAATGTAACTAACCAAATGCAGAAATGATGGCAACCTAAACAACTTTATGATCACTAATATTTCTGTGCCATGTAAAATGGTGTAGACAAACGCCTTACCCGTTAGTGGGCAAATAGGGAAGGTTTAAACACTGAAACTGAACGTTTTATTCTTGCTGCAAAAATAATGAATTACTAATTCAAAAATACGCTTTTAAGTAGGCGCCCGAGGGGGTAGTCAGTGATGTTTTGACTTGGTTCATCAGGGAGTTTCACCATCATACACCCCATCACCAAATCGATCCATTCAGGGGAGATCAATCCCTGAATCCCCCTCACAACCAAACGCTAACAGTTACTCTGGACTTTTAAAAGAATTAGACAGAAAAGAGCGCGTTTTCCACACATCCGTTTGCATGTTTGTAACAACCAATGCACTGCGCGAACTATCTTTTAAATGACCCGCGATGGGGACTGCCTTCTTTTCTTTTTGGCGGTGGATTGCAGTTTCAATGGATAACCGAGGAGGTAATCTTAATCTTCCTAATTTTAACCCTTTTCCTTAAGTATTTTATAGTTTAAATATTTGCCGTTTTTATTTTATTTGTGCTTTTTTCAGTGCGGGGTGGGGAATTAAACTCAACCCTATTATCACATTTTATCGTTTAGCCTAATTCTTAACATTGTTACAGATTAAGAAAAAAAGTTACATAGTTGTGGGCGACAGAATCAATAATATTGTATATATATGACCAACCATGAGCATGCATGAAAACAAAGTGAATTGTTCGTATATGTAAAATGTTCGTAGAAGACCTAGAGAAAAATAAAGTAATATGAAAGTGCGTGCCTACGTCTGTGTGTGCGTTTGTGTATGCGTTTCCCAATGAACAACGCGTTTTCACGATAGACTTACATCGTAGCGTGTCTAATGAAAAGAAGACAAAATAAATGATAGAAAATATTTCAGTGTATTAATTGGTTCAGAATGCATCACCTAGTGACGGTTTTTAAGGCGCTAAGTGGAATAACTCCACAATTTAAAGCATTCTACCAACTCGTAGACATTTCCTTGATTCATGATGGATGTTCTATACTACGCGAACATCTATCGTTAGTTTAACTCCATCTTCTCACAGAAAGTGCCCTACATGGTATTGAAATTCGGAAGTGCACTCTGGCGGTATGTCCATACGTCTGATCTCGTTGCTTTTCTGCCTCTGGCACTGAACGATGGAATGATCCGCGAGGATTGCTACGTATCAACCTATGTGCATGCGTGGGGTTGCATTTACCGCGTAAAAATTAACTTTAATTTATCATTTATTCCCGTGTCTGTGTGTGTGTGTATCTATCTATACATACACACATATATATATATATATATATATATATATATATATATATGTGTGTGTGTGTGTGTGTGTGTGTGTTTGTGTGTGTGTTTAAAATCAATTATATGAACACACTAATATAAAAAACTGGCAGATGCATACACACATAGACATCACTGATATTACGTATAAATTTGCAGATACACAGACATTTATATCAATGTACCCACTGTTATACATACAAATATGCAAATACAAATACATAAATAAATACAAATATACACCCTCCCCCATATATATATATATATATATATATATATATATATATATATATATATATATATATATATATATATATATATGCAAAAATACCAAGACATAGACGTACTGGTTCACATGAAAATTTTAAAAACTTATAATATCTAGTGATAATGTCATATATGCAACGGCTTCAGCAGATACTGGAAAACGTAATATCGAGGCAAATAATGTTTTGAATTCAAAATTCGGTTGCGTGTCTTGATATAAATTGGTTGTCAGTTGGTGTCCTTAACTTATTACTCATTCGGCTGTAAAAAATCATATTCATATGTGCGTGTTTTATATCCGCATTTATCATGACAATGTGCCCTCACCTCTCGTGCATTGGTCGCATTGCATCGTCGAGTTACTTCAACAGCTGTCCATCACAGATTTCGTTCCTTGACACTAAATTCGGGCAAGGTTCAGTTCTTTCCTCATTTTAAAGCTTTTATTAAGATTGGCCTACTGTCTCTATTGTAAATACAGCCAATGTTTTTTCTATTGCCTCAAGTATGGACAGAACAATTATTTAATTACAATCTCAAATATAAGCATCAACGTTATTTCTTTTATTCGTCATCTTTCACGATTCGACCACTTTCTCAGCCATGCATAATATTGCCAAGGCTCGGCAATGAGAATAGAAAAAAAGCAAGACCTATTCTCTATTCTACAACCTCTTTGCCACAGACGCTACAAAGCAAATCTACCGCTAACCGATGAATGGCAGACATTGCAATGATATCCATTCTTTAGATTCCCAAGTTCATACCTTTATACTTAAGACACGCTATGATAGTTTCGAGGGAGTTGAGTAGGCCTCACTTCGTTCGTATTCCAAGTTATAACCTCATACAGCGTTTTACCGAGTGTTCCAACTTAGCAAAACGGATTCCACATGGAGGTATAACCACAAGTATATGCACAACCAAGAACTGAGATTTACTTATAATTTTATGTACGAAAACAGACAAAGTTTTCATATTGTGTGAAATATCGACACACCAAGTTTTAAATAAGGCCTCAAATGTAAGCATAAACATTATTTAAATGAGTATTGTCATTTTTCAGAATTCATCTCCTGTCTACAGTAATCATGATATTATCAGAAACACTGAGATGAAGAAATAATTATTCCATGGTTTAATCAGACTGTATGTGGGATTGTAGTTTATCATCATATCCACTATTCTTCATACCTTGATCGAGATTAAGGAGAATACGAATACTCATCTGAAAGTCTTCCTGAATGCTGATTTTCCAGGCTGAATGTTTATCTGATATTAAGAGGCATATCAATTGGATTCATAACTTTTCCAAGAGTATTTTCCCGTAGGTGAATATAATGAACCCAACTGGGATTTGAACTCGGCTCTTTGATTAACATATCCGAGCCATTATACATTATATCACCTGCATATCTATGCTTACAGCGCCTGTTATTCCACATGTCGTCACACATCTAGGTATTGATCAAGCTGATGTGGCCATAAACATTTTCTGTTTTTCGTTTTTTTGTTGTTTTTTGGGTTTTTTTTTTGAAAAATAGAGATAAAGTCAAGTATCTGTTTAAATTGACTCAGGTGTGATTTCATTCGATTGGCTGTTTAATCGTCCATGTTAAATGGCTGGGTACTTTTTCGACAGACCTCGACACAACCTGTCATTGTCTCCCTCCTCTTCCTCTCTCTATCTTTATATATACATATATGTCTATGTGTGTGCGAGCGTAAGCAGATACACACTTGCATGCATGCATACATATAAGGATAAACGCTTACAGAGAGAGAGAGAGAGAGAGAGAGAGAGAAAGAAAGAAAGAAAGAAAGAAAGAAAGAAAGAAAGTGATGCAAGCCCTGATGCATGAATAAACCTTGAATAATTTTTAATCTGCTTAAAATCCGTTTTAAGGCAAACAGCTTTGAACAGCATTGACTAATTTCCCACATGCTCTCATCTCATAAAAACGAACAGGAAAAAATAAAAAAAAAAGATGACTTTCTATTTATTTATTTATTTATTTATTTATTTTTTGTAATTTATTATGAACTCCAAGTTTGCAGTTTCATCCCAGAGGTAAACGAAAATTGTTTATTTAATTTTTATCAGGCAATCATTCAGGCTTTCAAAGAAAATTACGAGCCAATTAACTGGGTTCATTTTTCAAACTGCATTCGCTTGGAAAAAAAGTTACGGACGATTTGCTCATATTAAAAAGTCTGCAGCCGTGAAAATGACGGAAGGCAACATTTTCAAATTCAAAAACATTATTCATCAAATATTCCCTGTAAACTCAACTCCATTTATTCAAACGCCTATCGCCATCTTTTCTGATTGCGAATCAACATCTCCGTCATATGTGATAGTGTCTGAAATGCTGGGATGAAGAAGAAATAATTATATCACATATTAATCGGACGAATGATCTGCAGGTGAGTTATTGGGTGCGTTGACCATGTGAGTACAGAATTTTAAATATCTGTGGAATGTAGACGACGGAAAATTTGACACAGAAATCCAAACTCTCAGAGGAATAGTTGAAGGCACCTTCCAAATGCGAAATGTCTGCGTTTTTCCATATTCCTTTACCATTTTTTGTGATTCTATCCCCCATCATTTTATTCGTGTTGAACTGTCATTTTTCTCCTAGATTCTATCGTTTTTCCCTCAAAGAACGAGAGAATATCGCAATTCATAGTTGGCTGATTTCTTTAACCACATCTTTTTAGGTGTCATTTAATGCAGAAATTTAATTTTCTTGGAAGCTTTGAAATAATACACATATATGTTATTCTGCTTTCACAACTGAATAAATGGTAGATGATACTCAACTTTTGTACATATAAATTATTAGAGGAGATTATACGTGTGTTTTCTCTTACTGTTTTGTTCAAGTTATATTTTGGAATACAGTTTGATTTAAGAAATTGTATATATGGATTAATGTCAAGAAAATACATTCCTCTTGATTGTTTAGTTGATTTATTTAGCGCCATGTATTGCTGGCATTTTCACTATTGAAATATACTTTTATACTTTGAAAGTGTTTCTATTTCGGGGTGGGAGTCACAATTTGTCCGTAGATAACAACCTAACTTGTTCTAGCACCCCGTTCAGGGTGGACCTGGAAAAACAGTAATTAAGAGGTGGTTCCACGCTCCTCAAAATATCCAGTCGCATTGCTGCCGGATGTAGTTTAAAATCATGCTCTGGACTAATGAGTATTTAAGATATACGTGTGTGAACGCACTCTTTAAACTGGTTAATGCCATTGTGGCATTTATAGAAATGGTAATGGTAATATTTCCTCATAAAGAATTATTCAGAACTCATTGATAGGGCATAGACAGAAGCCTTGCTGCCGGGTGTAATTTATCGTCATACCAAGGACTTTTGACTTTTGAGGTTACAATTTACTAAGCGAATAGACTTATGGCCGTTCTAGACGCATTTTTGTAAAAACTTTTATAAATCTGCAACGAATGGTGTTTCATTTCTTAATACTGCAAAAGATTAAAGGCGTCCTCTTTTTTAATACCATAACGATATTTATACGTAGAATCCAAAATCGATAGTTGGAGTTTCTGGCGCGCATAATAAGGAAGGAAGACTTTTTGTATCCCACATAATATATAGAAAACGAGAAACAACAGGGGAAGATAGCGGACTACCTACCTGACGAGATTGCGTGCCATCATGGATGACATAGACGAGTAGGCCATGTTCTCTATTTGAAAGGCTATTCCAACCCCGTGGCAGTATATTTATCATTTCACTAAGTGAGATGGGGTTGATTTAATATCGGCGCCAACATGAAAGTGGTTGAGGGGATTGGGCGATTTTATATTGTGGGTAGTCTGTGTAACGTTTATTTTGGCAGGCGTGATTCATTAGTTTGTTTATTATATATGTTATTTATGTATTTATTTAGTTGCATTAATTCTTTTACTTGCTTATACTTATTTAATATTATTTTTATTTAATCTTTTCAGTTTTCGATTTTTATGCAACATAGTAAAATTTGTTTTGAGTCTGCATTTTGAGATGAGTTCTGATCGTTTACTTAGTAGTTTGTTTTGAGCTGAGAAGGTAATTGTACCTATTTTTCGTCCAATCTGAGTTTGCCTTTGTTGGATTGATTCTTGTAGGCTAATGTTATTTTCGTCATTTTCAATTACATTTTTGGTGTGATTTGCATTTTAATTTTTATTTCTCAGATATAATTGGAAAGGTTTGTGCAGCTCGCGTATTTACTATTTGTGAAAGATGTTTTGTGTGCATAGTTCCCAGGTTCCTTAATTTACTCCTATGTATATTTTGTCTTCGTTATCTGTTGATTTTACTGTAGGTCGGTATATTGTTTTCTAAGCAACTGCCGTTTAAGGGACATTCGTTCTTTCTTCTGCAGTTACATGTGTGTGTTCTTTCAGGTTGTTTGTTGAAGTGGCCTGATATTTGCATGAAATATTCCGTCGGCTTTGAGCGTTGACTTCAATTTTCAGTTTTACATTTAAATACGCTATATATATATATATATATATATATATATATATATATATATATATATATATATATATATATATATAATCAGAATGTTTTGTAGCTCATCAGTGTGGCTAGACAGGCGATTGCCTCAAGACGGGGTCTAAACCCGACAGATTTGGTACAAATACGCCAGTGACCGGGGAACGTCTTAACGAAGAGTCTTGCATCAGTAGCAATAATTGTCAATGTTTACAAATTCACTTTTCTCTCCGAAGACCTCAACCGAAATAATTTTTTTCAGGATCATGTATATATATTGTCATCCACTGTTTTCCAGCTCATCAGTGTGGCTAGACATCCGACTTTGAGCCACATCTTGACTTCGTAGTGCGATCTGGTAAATAACGCTTATGTGAATGGACGACAGAACGTGGGGTGGGTAACAAAGGCTAGTAACTTATTTAGAGTCAAGTTCATTCACGGCCTGATGGGACGTAGTACACCGAAGAGAAAATCTTCTTAAGATGTACTCTCCCCTGACTAATAATTTCATGTGGGGCGTAATTACCATTCTTTCAATTTTTTCTCATCACTTTCTCACCCTCGTGAAGTGGCTTCCCTCTGTCTTTTCTACAAATATTTTCATAGTAACTTCGTTCATTTTCACCCGAGTGCCTCGACTACAAGAATGTACGCGTGCTACTAGATTGACAACTAGGACACACCGTTTGACTTAAACTAGCTAAACGCAACTGCCACTTCTACTCTAATAGTTTCTTTTCTCGTACTTCTCACCTGTGGATCTCTCTTCCGATTCATTGCCTTTCTGATAAATAAAATCTTTAAAAGTTTCCATCAAACGTAAATTGGTATTTTTCTGTATTTCAGAAGCTTCTTCGTTTTTGCCCTTTCTTCAAACAGACCCAATGATTCTTCTATAATCCTCTTTCTCTCCTGCGTATCAATGGTCTTAACGCCTTTACTTTAGTGTGAAAAGATTAAGAAAGAAATGTATATCCACTTATTACCATCCCTGTAAAGTTTGTTATACATCATTTCGACCTGTCGACATTTGTGTTAAAACAGAAGTGTTTATTTTATTTTATTCTGATGTGCTAACACAGAAATTCATCGGCCTATCATGTCAACTATTAGGGCCCTGCATTAAGGTCAGAAGCTCATTAAGGCGGCATCTTGTGTAATTATATAGTTGGTAAGTGTACGTAGATGCTAAGCGACAAGCCAGGCTTGTGCCATAGCTGGGTGTCCAGAGGGGTAGACCAGTCGCAATTACTTGTTTTAATTCCCAGCAGTGTCCTGCAAAACGCATTCTGGGTTTACATATGATTGTCAAAAAATCAAGAAGGGTTTCAGCGAATTGTGATTTATTTGGATATGGTCTTTAAGAGATAGTAATTATAGCTCCCAGCATCTGAGTGTAGGTTCCATCAGGCTTAGATTCAAGTGGTTTAGTAAATGTCTAATCTGTGGCTTCCTACATTAAAGCCGACTCTACAGTGGCGCCAAAAGCTCTGTTTGAGGTTGTCGGGTGATCAGATTTCCAGATAAAAATCCATTTTATTCAAGGCAGGAAAGGCTCTAGCAATGCGAATTTTTTTCCATCATTTTCAGTAGAATTTATTTCCTTTCCAAGGTATGTAGAAGATTCGACAGATTAAGAAAGTGCTAGTTGTAACAAATTCTTTTGACACACCCAAACTAAGAATTTACAAGAAATGTCGAGTCCTTCACGCATATTTATTAGATATGGAAGAATATATGG
This sequence comes from Acanthosepion lycidas, assembly GCA_963932145.1. NCBI lineage: Eukaryota > Metazoa > Mollusca > Cephalopoda > Sepiida > Sepiidae > Acanthosepion > Acanthosepion lycidas. Next base: position 85,526,733 of record OZ010583.1, read on the forward strand.
ATGGATACGAAATGTCATATGATATATTTAAATTAAGATTACATATATATTGATATTTGATTTCGATCATCATCTTTTAACATGCAGTTATTTGGGTAGTTGCTCAAGCTGTCTAAATTTTAGCCATTCCAACCCGACTGGCCGCTATATCGACCGCTGTGTGAAATGACTTTTTTTAATCGTATTACCAGATGAAGAACAGTAAAAACAATAAGATCCAAGGGAATACTGAGTGGGAAAGAATAAGAAACGAAAGAAATATTATTAATGAGCCAGGACAATAGCAGATTAATCAAGAAAACAGTATATAACGATTTATATCGCATTTAAAGTTTTGAAAATTAAATTTGGCAGGAAAGTATGGAGACTGAAGAAAGTTCCATCAGCGTGAAAAGAAACTGTTAGGATAGAACTTACGGTTCGACATAGCCAATTCAATTGTGAATCATGAGATCTTGCTCGTAAAATATTACTGTGTTTAATATAATAAATTCGCGTTAGTATAGCTAAGAGTTCATCCGAACAGTTATCATGAATGTATTTATCGAAAAGGAATAGGGATATATACATTACGGTAGTGAAAAATGTTTGAAGTTGAGACGCCAGGTCAAGACCAATAACATAGCCGATCCTGGAAGCAATAGATAGCAGGGTCCCAGGGTTGGGGCTTTTTTAATTATCAGGGTTGCTTGATTAAAGGGTTAAACCCCATAATATGTGCTTGGTTCCATGAATTATCTCTTATAACGTCTTACTTATTCTCAAATGTATTGCACGATTGTTTATAGGAAGTAACTTAATGATTATCTATTTACGTGGAATCAGCGAGCCGAGTTCGAATCCTAGTCTATTATATTCATTCACGTTGAATTATTGGTTAAAAATCCGGGTATATTTTCTAGTCTTTGCTGGTAGTCAGTTTGATAGATGGGCAATTCTGAATTGAAAAACTTAAAAGAAGAGGATGGGAAATCCCCCCGTTATTCCCAAAGGAGTGATAGCAATCCGCTGATAATAAAGAATCTCAATTTAGGTTGATTGACTTGTTTTTACGGCTTATCATCAATTTCCAGGTTACTTAAAGCCAGAATATATTTTTAGATTCTAAATTTATTTTCCTTTTGGGAGATATTAAAGATCACTGACACAAGTCTAACTAATTAATCCATGCCTGGGAGGAAAAAAAATATTCATAATGTTCCCCTTAGTATTTGCGCTGAAGTCAGTAAAAGGGACACGGCTTTAAATTAAGCTCGGCTCTCTGATTTTCAATTCTGTACCCTTATATATTACACCATCTATACCACTAAGTTTACAACACATGGTATTCCTAAGATGTTACCTATCTAGGTACTGTATAGTTTAGAAGTTGCTTAACTTCAGTGATCGTACGAGAACCAGTATAAACAAAATAGACAGAAAAATCCTCACTTATGTTCTGTTTTAAAACAAGATTATTTTTTTAAAAATAGGATTCATTATATATGTTATCCGGAAACTGTGTTGATAAAAACACAAAAATCACTTATTTTAGTGAAAGTATCCAAGGCGCGGGCCAGAATTGCTCAATGAAGTGATGCTGATTTGAAAAGGGAATTCTTGGGTTCAGTATCTATTGATTGTTTGTCGCTTTTGGCTAATAGCAGTGATGAAGAAGTAATGTTAATATTCAGTTCCCAGTTGCCACTCTCAAGCCCTTGAGCAGACACTTCGTGTGTAAATGAGGAACAAATACTATACAAAGAATTGCAATTTTTTTCCACCAGCAGAGTGATTTTATTAAACTATCAAAGGAAGCGTAAGTACGTCACATTCGCGGTCGGGCGCTCGAACAAGATTGATAAATTACTAAAGAGATTAGTATTGTCAAAGAGTAAGTAGCATTTCAAAAACAGATCATGAAATTAAACCAGATTCATTTAATTAAAATAAGGCAAAGAAATGCCCTGCCAAAAAGTTTACCGTATCCTTATTTCCGCTCGTGTGCGCACACACACTAACATACATACATGCATACATATATATATATATATATATATATATATATATATATATATATATATATATATTCTTTCAGAAATTATACCGTCACTAGCATCCTCCATACGTTACCTTTCCTCCACGTAGAAAATATTTAGAATAGTTTAGAGCATTATCTAATTAATAAACAGATGCGTAACTTTAATTTCCCTGTATAAATACAGCTTAACAAGTAAAAATTCTACATTTCACTTGATAAAATTCATGTAAGAAGGAACCGCATTGAAATAAAAAAAGTTTTCCTTTTGTCACTTGTTTTGTATTAATGTTGTTTTTACAGATATATTCAATTTGATTCCTTGTCTGTTCGGGATTTCTTTAAATTTATGATCTCTGCTTAAATATCCTGAATGAAATCAGTCATACATCTGACGGTGATCTGGAGAAGAATTTGACTAATAGGAAAACTACATGAGATAGATTAGGTCCAAAAAAAAATTATTTAAAGTGGACCAAGGCAGCATTGATCCGGAAGTTTTTCGGGGTTAATATTTCTATTGACCTTTTACAGATAGCACTCGTATAGAGAGATCCGTTTGAATTATCTTTGCATAAATAACAAATTGTTAATCTAAATTTTATTTGCAAATTAGGAATTAATAGGAGTTAACAAATTCAAGACATTAGTCACAAAACAGTAATTAAATTCAAATGAAAATAATGTCTCTTTATCTTAGGCAAGGATAAATTTATAGATAACGAAGGTCATGCCACGAATAAAAATTCACAATTACTCTAAATCACACCAATTCTCATCCTACGAGAGAAATATTTTTATTCAATAGAGACTAAGAGACGAAGAAGCAATGTGTTACTTCCTACAACATGTCAATTAACTCATTATTTTTACTGTATTTTACAACTTTTCTCTCACGATAATGCATCTATTAGGTTGGTGCAAAAATAATGTCGTTTTCTCACATTGTAACATATGTGAGAAAACGACATTATTTTTGCACCAACCTAATATTTCTACATTAAATCTTTTGCTTCCTTTTTTCTTAAATATATTTTGTGTTTTCGCCTCTTCTTCTTCTTCTTCTTCTTCTTCTTCTTTTTTTCTACTTCTCTTCACTTTCTACTTCTCTTCACTTTCTACATTCTCTTCTTCATCTTTATCAATTTTACCTCCTACTTTGTAATTATTTTCTAAGATACCTTTTATCTAATGCCTCCTCTTCCTCTTCCTCCTCCTCCTTCTTCTTCTTCCTTATGTTCTTTCCTCATATGCTTCTTCATCAACTTTGCCTATACGTCATAAATATTTTATTTTCCTTTATCTTCTACGCCATCTTTTTTGCTCTCTTCTCTATCTTCTTCATCATTTCTTTTATCTTCTTAAATGTTTTATTATTTTTCTTCTTTTTTTAATAATCTACATACCCTATTTTGTCGTTTTCGTTATATTCTTATACATCTTCCTCTTCTTTCTCATCCTCATCCTCATCATCATCATCATCATCATCATCTATTTCTTCTTCTTCTTTTTCTTCTTCTTCAAGTTACTTCATTTGTTATTCTTTCCTTTAATTACTTCTCTTAATTTATTCACTATTTTTGTCTGTTCCTAATTCCATTCTCTTTTTTTTTTATTTTTCTTCGCAATCTTATTATCTTTGCCGGTAAACTTGGCTTCATTTCTGCTGAAATCCAGTAGAATCGTCTTATTATGTTTTTTTTTGCATAATAATGTTTATTTTCTTCAAGTTGTTTAGATTTTTTTTCTTTTCTCCATTTAACATTTCAGAGATGTTCTATAAAAATAAATAAATAAATAAAGTAAAATAAAGAATGAGATTGCACACCTAGAAAGATAAAACTCCTGACAGGCGACTTGAGTGGTGTACAGTTCCCCATCATTCCATTTTCGAGAAAGGTAAAAAAAAAAAAAAAAATTAAATAAATAAATTACTCCACATTCCCAGGTTATCCCTTTTCGCAATCTAATTAGTGACATGTGTTTCTTTTATCAACGCCTTCTTTGTTTCTTTTCTGTTTTCTTTTTTCTTTTTTTTTTTTTTGCAATCTTGCTTCTTGCGTTAAATTATTGCGTAAATGTCTTTTAATACTTTTATTAAAATTGTTTTTTGTCTGTTTATTCATTAAAAAAAAAACTCTAAACACACCTTCTTATTATCTAAGATTATATAGAAATGCTTATAAAGCAATCTCAGCTCTAATAACTATTGCTTTCTATAGCGATATACAGTCGTCTGCTATCGATGCGATAAGGAATTAAATTGAACTCTTCTTGACTTGAAGTATATTAGCAAATCTTAATACGACATAATGTATGTTTATATTCTAATTAATCATACGTCGAGTATTAAGGGTTAAAACAAACGGAAAAAAAACAATTTAATTCAAACCGTATGGACTTTCAGAAAGGAACGAGGTACAAGACTCAAGCAAAATGTTTCAATTAATTTTTAAGTTTAATCACCTCACCATCAGATGAAATTTTGCCAAACCTGTCTGTATTGTTAATGTATCTCTTCGAGAGCTAGGTAATGTTCTCTTTCATTTTTCTTCCCTTACTTATTCTTAAGTGCATGTCTGTTGGTTTATAGCGGAAGATAATCTATATAGTGTTCTGATAAAACCCCTCACATCTAGATTGGAGATTTTTTCAGTTCTACCATCACTGTCCATGAGCCCATAAATATTATGTCTAGATTGATATCATTTTCTTCATCGACCGTACACTGTCAGAAGTCCAATTCCGAAATTTAAACATTCTACCATTGTCCAGGAAAATTTGGTTCTTATCGAATTGTTTAGATCTGGCACCATTGTGATAATAACAGAAACTAAACAAATAACCACTTTTCATCAAGTGAATTACAAGGGATTTTACGTTTACGCTGTGGAGGCACGGTGGAGTAATACATAATGCCATGGACTGGAGTATGAGAGAGACGAGTTCGAATTTCAGTCGGATCTATTGCATTCAATTACGTGCTAATAGCCCTGGGAAAGGTATGAATCCTCTTCTTCTCTCCCCAGCTAAATAACAGGACAGACTGTGTTGACAACCGGTCTAGGAGAAAGAAATTCTGAATTCAAAACTGTACGTGGCTCTGGCGTAGCACATATTATAGGGCTAAAGAAAGGATCGTTCACATTGGCCCGATGATCCCGACTGCGGGCGAATGAGGATGATGTTTACTGCTTACGCTAGGATTGTTAAAATCAAAATTTCTGATCAAGTATTTATTGAATCTTTGTCTTTAATAGTTATTTTCCAAGCGTAGCTTAAATGTGGCACAAGGCCGAAAGTATGAGGCACCCAGTGAGGATAGGACTCACTACTAAGTCGTAGTTTTTTTTTCTAGCGAGACAAGCTTGCTAAACATGACTCGACATCGACTGCCGAAATCTTTGTCTTATATATGAGTTTCTTCTATAGGCCCTGTCGATTATGGCGCTCCTCACCTTACTCTTTTTATGGTTCGAAATAACTTTTCATCTTTCAAAATTGTTTTTTTCCCAGGTTAAGAAAGTTACTCGGTGTTTCCCTTTGATTCTCTTATTTTCAGTACGCCATATGAGTGTGAGGTTCTCCAGATCTTCGCTAACTGCAGATTCGTAGATTTTTCTTGGAAGCATCAATCTTCTGAGAAAAAATCCTGAATGTTAATGGTTTTATTCAAAGCAAGTGATGATGTCATTTAAAAAAGAAAACTCTTCAGTTTTCTTCACCTCTTTCTGTCTTTTTGCGTCTATTTCTCTCTCTACATACGATTAAACACACATTCAAAAACAGACACAAACTTATATATATTTTTTCAAGATCTACGTAAACTAAACTGTGAACACAGAGGAACCCGTGCATTTGCACGGACATACACGCGTCCCCGTGGCGCAAAACTGCCAACATACAGAGTTCCGGTTCAGTTAAGTAAATAACTAAAAGTAAGAAAATTTAACAAACATATGAGTTGAATCGAAACATTTTCCGCAGACCTGCATAAACATATATGCATTTATTTAAACTCAACATCCTAGGAAAATCTTGCATCTCACGCACACGCATATATATATATATATATATATATATATATACTGACACACAGAGATTAAGAAACACATACAGACTGAGAAAGATAGAGCTTAACAACAGATATCATTTAGGTCTTGCCAAACTCGTTTCAACTGTCACGCTGGATGGGAACGCCATTTAAAAGAATTTGGATTACTATTCGTCTTTCTTCTATACTGGATGCCCTGCTCAGGCTTTAGAACTGGCCTGCTCTATTATTTTATCTACATTCTTGGGTGGACGTGAAGTCATGCAATCTTGTCTTTCGTAATTACATTAAGTCAAAGTGCATGCAACAGCCCCGACATTAATTTGTATTCTCTGAGCAGATGTTCTTTTTTGTGTCAATAACGTCTGTTCGTCAAGACCCACTCAAATGCATACGCACACGCATATATATATATATATATATATATATATATATATATATATATATATATATATATGTGTAGAGAGAGAGAGGGAGAGAGAGAGAGAGATGGAGAGAAAAAATGGGAAGCGTAACTGTGAGGCTAGAGAATCACCATTGAATCTGATATATATAACAGTGCTGAATCTATCAGTGTTTCTGATAGAAGTTTCATTTATATCTAGATTGTATTTTCTTATGTCTCTTTAAAATAATGTTATTTTCATGATAACCTGAGATGCTTGAAATAATTCCGTTTATAACGGAAAATGTGTGTTTTAGATATGAGGTTGGGGCAAAAATAATAACGTTTTTGACGTATTTTTTTTTAACGTCAAAAAACGTCATTATTTTGGCACCAACCTAATAAATTCTAAACTTAATCTTTATACTTACATAAGGTATAAAAAAGCTGAATGTTAATATATATATATATATATATATATATATAAAAGTGAACATAGAAGTCAACACTTAGAGGCGACCGTCTTTTTCATGCTATATGCAATCGTCAGGCCTGGCGATTGCATGTAGCATGAAACAAACCGTCGCCTCTACATGGTTACTTCTATTTTCAATTTTATATTTACACACGCTCTATCTCTGATATTGAGCACTTTATCCCATAAATATAGCACACCTTAAGACTATATTTCTTCATATATATATATATATATATATATATATATATATATATATATATATATATATATATATATTTCTACATCTATATATATATATATATATATATATATATATATATATATATATATATATATATATATATATATATATATATATATATATATATATGCATATTTTATTAAAATGTCAGACAATGTACAACGATTATGTTTTTTATTTATTCTTTTTCGAACACGGATTTTTTTGTAACAGTTCAAATGTTTCGAGAGCTTTCGGCTATACTTTTAGCCGTTATCAAATATGATTTTCTTCGTTTTTTTCAGTGTGTTGAGCATATGTTTTTAGTGTTAGAGAGAAGTTTTATTTTCCGAAAACAGCATATTGCGGCCGTGTTCGTAATTTTTATTATTAATTACTGGCTTTTTCTTTTTTATTATTAAATCTTCCATTATTTCGAATCGTTTTTTACAGCTGGATGATGTTATTATGTTTCTATCTTCTACTAGTATGTTTTCGGATGAGTTCTGGTAAGCTTTTGTTTGTGTTTAAATGGGTTTTAATAGAGCTGTGGTCAGATAGCTGTAACGTAAGTGGTCTGTATAGGCATATAGACTACATGCCTATCCGTTAATAAAGTATTGCCGCCTAAATACACAACTATCATATATCTATACATATATATCTATATATCTATATCTATCTATCTATCTATATATATATATATATATATTTATATATATATATATATATATATATATATATATATATATATATATATATATATATATATATACAGGGTGTATCAAAATATTTTTACACACTTTGGAAGTTGGTTCCTAACAACAAAAGAACGCCCCATAAATATATCCGTAAATCCTTCATTTTTCATTAAGCTTAAAGTATATAGTATACGCTGTTAAATGTGGTGGCTTTCTAAACTTTAGCTTCGATGTTGCAAAAGACTGAATGTATCGTTACCCAGTGAGGATCGAACTCCTTCCTTAGTCGTAAGTGATCGAGCGAGACAAGTTTACTAGCCATTACATCACGCCGATGTGCCTTGTGATTTACTAAGTATTGCATAGTTGTGGCACAAGGCCTTCTTTAAAGAACACCCAGTTAGGATGAAACTCACTACTCATTATTCATTGATCTATCGAAACAAGCTTTTTAATCATTACATCACGTTGAAGTAGCCCAAAGCATTATCCTGTATGTTTAAATAACAAGCATCTTTTTTATCAATATTTTATTTACTTTTCTATTTAATTAAAATCTCCATTGCTTATCACATACAGAGATGAAAAAAGAAGAAGAGATTTCATTCAAGATTAATACTTTTCAGTGGTTTGGAAAAAAAAAAAATCTAGAAACAAATTAGAAAATATTTTCTTTAAAAGACGTCGCCTGTGCGTCTAATTTTGACAAATGGTTAAATTTGAAGAAAATAAATTAGAAATGAACATTATTTTGTGTCTGTTTCTAATCAGAGGCCAGGGAAATAGCAAATTTACCCTAATGAGATTAGAGGGTAATTTTTGAAACTGTGAAAATTAAAATTAAAGAAATTAAATTAAAAACATCATTTGAAATGAGTTAAAGAGAGTACAAACAAAAACGGATTCTTAAAATAATCGGAACAAATTAATTTATCATGGAAACTGGCACAGTATTAGAAGTTGATGTTTTTCATTTTAAACTAATTAGGGTCAGTTACTGATATTGTTATTGCTACTATCAGTATTTTATATTATTTATTTTTGTTGTTGTGAGCGTTTGTGGTGGTCGAAACGGTGGTAGAGTTAGCAGTAGCGTTACCCTAGAGATACTCAGCAGTGGAGTCTGTGGTTCGAGTGATACATATATATATATATATATATATATATATATATATATATATATATATATATATATATATATATATATATATATTATAAGTTAATAGACTTAAAATATGGTTTTTCGCTAAACAGTTCCAACCAAGTTTAAAAAAAAAAAAAGTTACTCCAAAATTCGCTTGAGGATGAAATGGAAGTGATGTCTTTAATTTAAGTACAAAATTAAATTAGGGGCTTTTAGCTTCATTTTTTGAAACATGGTTGGAACTGTGTAGAGAAAAAACCATATTTTAAGTCTATTAACTTATAATATTAATGCTCTGTAAATTTACATTGAGCACTATTTTGTAAAAATAAAAATATCTATAAGAACACCGGATTATATATCTTACTGTTATTTCTTTTTATTAATACACACACACATACACACACACACATATATATATATATATATATATATATATATATATATATATATATATATATATATATATATATATATATATATATATATATATATATACACACTCTCAACTATCTGGTAAAAAAGCACATTATTATTCTCCAATCAAATTGACGGAGTTTACAACGATTCTACCCTCTTTTTTCTTTCTTTTCTTTGTCTTCTTCCTCTTTATCTCCTCCTCTTCTTCCGCTTTATCTCTTCCTCTTCTTCGTCTTTATCTCCTCCTCTTCTTCCTCTTTATCTCCTCCTCTTCTTCCTCTTTCTTTTCCACCGTTTCTTCTTTAAACATGATGTTATTAAGGCATAATAGACTGAAACACACTCACGTTAATATTAATTGTAGCTTTCCCCAAAATGCCAGAATGTAACCAAGAAAATATTAGACACTACACTGGAAATATTCACTTCTGTATAATAAGCGTGACGCTCGAAATTACTCAAGCAAAAATTAAAAAAAAACGCATGTAGTTATGGTATGTTAACTACAACTTTATTTGGATTTTTAAAAAGTAATGAAAAATAAAACAAATAATTAAATGTACTAACCTTTTTTTTTTTTTACTTTTACAAACATGTTTCAATAAATTATTCCCGTCTAAATATACGTAATTAACTATTAATTTTTTTTTTTTTTTTTAACCGGAAAAGTATTTTTTTTAACATGTTACATAGCATCTCGAATATGAGTAACCAGTGAAATACCGTTTATAATAACAAAATAAAATGTCGGATAAAAATTCCTTTTAAAAAAGACAGTTGTTTACGCTTCCGATACGAAAAGAAAGCTAGCATATATAGATTCGTAGAAGTCCCGATGAGCAAATGTGCTTTACTTAAAAGGTAATTTAAACTTTGCTCTAGCATGCTTGTCTGTGTGAACGAACTGGTAGGGGTACACTCAGGCTCGAAAAGTGGTTTCACAGATGAAATAAATAATGCGTGTTTAATCCATGAATAGGAGCATAATTTTCCTTTACTCATCATCATCAGTCGCGTATTCCGCTTGTTGCAGTCGGCGCATCAACCTGAGATAGTTTCCTGCACAGTTCGATCGCCAACAGCAGAGTTCAAAGAGTAAGGGTCAAGTGTAGTCCATAAGTGGATATTATCAAACCAGCGTTTTGGCTGTCGAACTTTGCTTCTGCTACCTGCCAACTTTCCTTCTAGGCATAACTTACTCACACCATGAGTTGATCATTTGATATGTCCATGCAGTTTAAGTACTCTTCACTTGATCACTGATGTGATTGGCTTAAGTTTGGTAATGTTGAGTAGTTGATTGGTAGATATATGAGACGTTTGTTAGGCATAAGACTCATGGTGTGATTCTGGAATTTTCCTTAATAAAATTGTAAAAAAAACATGTTGGATCAACTCAAACACGAGCAATGTAAAATATTAATATAATCTGTAAAAATAGAGATTATATTATCAAGAAATATACATTTTTTTTTATTCTTAAGACTACTTTAATAGTTTCTAAAACCCGTATGAATATAATAATTATGTTTTAATTATTTTATAATATGATAATTATGTTGTAATTATTTTAATGCTCGTTACTAAAACTCCAGAGTGTTGTAATAATAAACAAATACTTGGGCGTGAAAAAGCAATCTTATTTGGTAAATAAAATAAAAATAAATGTTATATATATATATATATATATATATATATATATATATATATGCTTCCGGGAAATCCGGTTGAGCGCTCGAGAGAAAGGAGTTTTTAGAACCATCTCTCTGCTATTAATACATTTTTTTCCAAGCACGAATTGATTTCTCTGAGCCACTGGCGTATTTCGCATAGAAAAACGTTAAAATTTCCCTTCCCATCTACCGTGTGACGATAGCCTAGTGGATGACTATATATATATATATATATATATATATATATATATATATATAGATAGATAGATAGATAGATAGAGAGAGAGAGAGAGAGAGAGAGAGAGAGAGAGAGAGAGACATAGACAAATATATACATAGAGATAGATAGATTTAGTCATTATCAAGAATGATTGTAATTTGACTTTTTTATTCTGGGGGTATGTTTCTAAGTTATAGGGATGTTTTATTCCCAAACCTGTATAAATATGATAATATTGTGGCCGTGTTCGCAGTTAATATTATTGAGTGTAGGCTTTTACTTTTTTTGTATAATCAAGGCTTCTATTATTTTTAATCTTTTTTTCTTGTACCTGTAGATGGGCTTATTATGCTTGTACTTTCTACTAATATGTTTCAGATGGAGTCTGTTAACTTTGTGTGTTTAAATAGTTCTAATGAAACCACGGTCGGATAGATGTACCGTAAGGCGTCTTGACAGGTATGTGGTAGGGCAATCTATGTAATTATTTATGAGTTTGTTCTGATCTGGAAGGCAGTTCCTTTAGGGACATTTGAACACATAAATAATGTTCTTTCGTATTAATCTTGATTTTGGTATTGTGTTATTATTTTTGAGGTTTCAAAAAAAACCTCTATCCTTAGCTTTACCTACGAACTTAGTCAAAATATTAACTCATATTCCCCCTTATATATATATATATATATATATATATATATATATATATATATATATACTATTCGTAGGTATGTTAGTTAAATATTTCAATATTTAGAAATAAAACCCTTACACTCAAAGCATGCGTCACCCATTGAACTCTCCTCCGATCATTTCTCTTTTTAAGTTACAAAAATGATCTACCTCAGAATATACTGTTTGTTTCCTATTATGTTAGAAGTTTTAGCGGCATATCAACATCTTATGCGTCATTTAATGCCAATATTTAATTTTCCCGACAGAATTCGTAATTCATTTTTCAAATATGTATTGCTGGTCATTGTTTTTTTACAATGAAAACTTACTGTAGATATTTTTAGTGTATAAATGTATTTTTATATTGCCATGGTATTTTGACCCCAGATTGGCGGTTAAATATTTGCAAATAGTTGGAACCATAGGTGGTGCTACTATAGTCTGTTTGGACCTGGGAACAACAACAATTAAGAGGTGATTCTACGCTTCTCATATCTTGCCGATCAGCAGCTTTGCTGCCGGATGTACTTTATCATCATACCCAGAACGCCAGAGTATACTGCGATCGTTTGTGAATGTTGAAGGTACAATCTTATATGGGGTAAGACCCAAATCTCTAGATGACCAAAAACCGGCAGTTTATCTCCGATCCAGGTCTAAAATCTCAGTGGGGAAAAACTGGCTGGTAACCTTTGGTGTCCTAAAAAGCAAACTGGTTATATTGCATCATCACAGAATGGACTCTGAACAGGAAGGCCCATTGCCTTGAGCTATTATTGAACCTTCAACTCAGGCTAGACCTCATGTGTTTCTCATACATAGGTTCTATTGAAAAAGAGGCAGGAAAAATGGTTCCCTGTACCACTGCACTATGTAACTTACACCTCGTACTGTAATTTACATTTTTAAGAACTAGATCAAACCTAAAATGGAGTACTGCGTTCATATTTGGACAGGAGCTGCTAAGCCCTTACTTTACAGTCTTGATAGAGTCCAGGTGCATCTTCGTGTCCTTGTGGATGGCAAAATATTTTCCACCCTGTAGCTCCTCTGTCATAGCCGCCATGTCACAAGCCTCTAGTTGCTTTATCGCTACTTCCATGGAATGTGCCCTGACGAACTATATTCCTTAGTTGCACCAATCCTATCTTTCATGGCTAGGACACGTCATGTTGGGCGCATTGTATTGAAACACTCTCACTCCCTCTGTATTCCGTTGGTGAGAAGTAAGTTTCACTCGAGTAGCTTCTTCCCGCGGATCCCTGTTCTGTGGAACCGACTTCAAAGAGGATGTTTTGCCCATTCATACAATCCTAACCTGTTCAAATCTAGGGTTAACCGTTATTTTACTGAAATATCCGCATAAACTGTACCTCTCATTCTGTATCCTTCTACCTAGAATGTCTACGGGGTCTTGTACATGGCGAACCTGTCAAAAAAAAAAAAAAAAAAAAAAAAAACGGCGCCAGTCTCTTTTTATTGGACGCATTTGATGACGTAGTAGAAAAAGACTTTTCTCTTATTGTAAACGATTCAAGATTAAGATCGAGTGTCACCTGAAGCAGGCCGGTGAGCACAGATTCCTAGACTTCCTAGCCAGACATTTTGACATCCGTCCGAATGTATATATAATGCAATAGTGGTAACGCTTTATTAATCAGCATTTGCATTCGTGTTGCATAAGTCAAATGTATCTTATTTGGGCGATTTTAACATGAAATATTGATGAAGACATATTTATATTATATAAAGGGAGAGACGTATTGGGATGGCCAAAGACGCATTGCAAAAGCTATTCAGAGTATTACGAGACAAGAGGATTTCGTTGATAACAAAGGAAAGGGTATTGAACTGCTACGTGATATTTGTCCTCCTTTACGGCAACGAATGGACAACCTCCTCAAAAGACGCTAGGCAACAGAGGTGTGGTTCTACAGAAGTTTGTTAAGGATACCATGAACTGAACATGCCAGCAACGGTGAAGTTTTGGAGAGGATGCAAATAAAGAAAAAACTAAAACGTAAAATCAGGAAGAAGCAGCTGAAGTTTCTTGGACACGTAATGAGAAGGGATGGCTTGGAAAAACTGATACTCACAGGGCAATTAGAGGGAAAGAGGGACAAATGAAAGCAAGGTGTGACCTTCTTAACGGGCTTAAACAAATGGATGGCGGGAGAGGGTCTGGGAGAAATAAGTAAAAGACAAACCTATTGAGGGCTACAAGGGTAAAAAAGGAGATGGAGAGCTATGGTCGCCTACGTTCAAAAAAGGACACGACACATAAAAGGAACATCCATTTTATTAGATGCTCGCTTTGCTTCACTCCTCTTTTACAAAACAAATATATATATATATATATATATATATATATATATGGTTGGAAAAACCTTTCGTGTGACTCGTTTTATTTGTCCGTATCTGTAATCTCGTCAGCAAAATCATACACTTCGATGAAAAACGAAAACGTTTCCATTTTAATATTCTCTTCCCTCATATATATATATATATATATATATATATATATATATATATATATATATATATATATATATATATACAGGCTGTATCAAAATACTTTTACAGACTTTGGAAGCCGGTTCCTAATAACAAAGGAACGCGCCATAAATATATCAGTAATTCCTTCATTTTTCATTAAGTTTAAAGTATATAACATACGCTATTAAATGTAGAGTCCAAGATACAATCCATTTTGTTTTTGTTTTTTTGTTGGCGGGTTCTTCACACCAAATAAAATGTCCATATAAACAAATGTCCAATAGACCTTAACACAGCAAGTCTTATCAAATGTTAAAAATATCCTGTGTTTAACTTCGTCACACGCATAATCCCGTCGGATTATTGCTTGGGACAGTCTTTCAACTTCTCACACACGGTGTCGAATGGATTCGCAAGCCCCCATGAAACATTTATGAAGTGCCTCTACATTATGAATGTGTGCTGCTGAAGGCAATAGTTTAAGGTAACCCCGCATATAAAAATTCAAAGACTGATGCAGGCCATGGAAAGCTATTCATTATCATGGACATTTGCAAAAGTATTTTCGATACACACACACACACACACACATACTCTATAGTTTAAAGTTGCAGAAGATCATTATTCAAACGAATATGTCATTTAGATGACGACATTTCAGTAGGAACGCTTTATTTTTAATGACTGAAACATGTCATTATTTTAGTTAACAATGGATTTTTATTCATCATCCGGCATCGTGAGAAATGTCGGATTTCTTTTATGATGTTGGGCTTTTTCAGTTCTCGGTCAATATTGTCATCAATTTTGCACGCTAAATATGAATCGTGACATCGAGATTGTGAAATTAATTACGGATCGAAGAATTGAATAATAATATTATTAATAAAAACAAAACAATGGTAGAAATAATTGGAAAATAAAGCTAAAGGGAAAAAGGCAAAAAGAGTCAGCCGAATTTGTAATTACTTTTCAATGTAATTTTCAATTAGAAATTAACCAGTTATATATAGAATCCTTTTTCTTTACTTAGTAAAAGAAAGATTCATTATTACAAGCAGATAAATCGACTGAATAATTATTTGAATTTTCGCTAAAATTCCTGGACGAATATCAAGAAGAATTTTCAAATCTGTTGCAAATTCGTCTGTAACTAGAGTTAAACATATCGTTTCACGGTAGTGTCTCTTCTTCGTTGATTTAGAACGTAAAGCCAACGAATTAAAAAAAAAAAAAACATTTAACGCCAAACAAGGAAATGAAGCCATTAAGACACAAGATATTATTAAGACCGACGAAAACTGAGAAATTCTTAGATAGGAGAAAGATAAATTACATATCAGGATTCAGGAAGAGAGAAAATTGCAAAAAGTCAACAGAGATTTCAACAAGCGAAAAAATACTAGAGAATAACGTACGGTTATATCTATCTATTTCTACAGAAGAATGATTGGACCAATGTGTCAAACCAGTACTACGATTAAATACATGAAAACGAGGCAACATGGAGGAAAGCTCACCAGTATAATTGCCATAAAATAAGATTGTGGAAACGCCATTGGGAAAGTGACTGAAGCCTAGATGCCAAGTGAGAAACGATAAAGTTGCAGATTGTACTTTGGATTTTGTCAATATATCAATATTGAGATATATAGCAAGGGCTCATGACCAAATATGGTAGTAATATTTAATGCATGGACGAAGGGAAGACTTATAGAATGCAATACAAATTATTCCAAGAAAAAATTGTCTGACACGACACAGTAATTTCATTTTTTTTTGTAGCAACAAACCTAGATTGAATCAATATAACCGTTGATTCAATATAATCGTTCGAATTTATGTCAGATAAGACAGATTTAAGACAGTTAAGACTTAATGAGTTGCTCACGTGGAACTTGCTAATAAATTCAAAAGATATTTCTTTAAAAATATTCTGATGAAGCATGTTTCACATATTTATCGCCATATAAATATTAAACGATAATAAAGCTGGCTCAAGCAGACATCATGACCTCATCTTCGAGTTGACTCAAACGGAAAATTATTTTGGCATGCACGTTCGAGCTTATTACTTAGTTAAATTACTTGTATTCAGAAGTGTCAGCTGCATAGTTGCAATTTAAACTACACGTTGGCCCTGTAGACGATGAACAAATACAGATGTTTCTGTGCATGCATCTAGAAGCATGGTTTGCCAAGCCGCGTGATATATATATATATATATATATATATATATATATATATATATATGTATGTATATTGTTATCAGTTAATTTATGTATATATTTCTTGTAAATGTTGTTATATATATATATATATATATATATACACGCACACACACACACATATATATATATATATATAACATATATTTGTGTCTGTGTGTATTTATGCAGAAATCCTTCTTTCTTACACATATCACAGAATACGACAGACAAGGTGCTTTGGTTTAGTTTTTTTCTTTATAGAATTTCCCATGCGATCTATTTTTTTTCTTTTTGGATGATAACTTATATAAAAACTGTCCAATTGTTCTTTTTGTGCGAGCTCTTTCGGCTATACATTTAGCCATTTTCAAGGTTGAAGTTATATTAACTGTTCTGGATTCCGAGATGAAATCTGGTCTCCAATGAATGACAAACGCAAGAATTAATAATAAAAAATTAAATGTATTTACACGATAATACAGTATTATCCGGGACGAAGAGATTGCAAATCAGACTCAATGTAGTGAGAGTGAGAGTGTTGGGAGTGAGCGGCGCAACATTGAGTCTGATTTGTAATCTCTTCGTCACCGAGGCCCGGTGGAGCATTTGGTATGGTGTTCGCCTCCCAACCTAACCATCGGGGTTTCGATTCTGGTGGAGCAGTTGGTATCGTGTTCGCTTGCCAACTCAACTGTCGGGGTTTCGATTCCCTTGGTAGTGGATGCGCACTGCTGATGAGTCCCAATATAGGACGAAACGGCCGTCCAGTGCTTTCTGAGGTTTCTATCAGACTCGATGAATCAATTAATATATATATATATATATATATATATATATATATATATATATATATATATACATACACACACACACAGTCTCGAAGTAGGACTTCCTTAGAATCTCCGTGCTTGTAACTGTGTTTTCTACAAACGGTTACCTCACACTATTACTCTACCTCCAACTCAATCACAATCTCTGACTGAATCTGGGTATTTAACGGCAGCAGTCCATTGTGTGAAAAACATTAACTCTTAAATAGAGCGTTGTATGTATTTATGTAATAGTTTCATTTTCAAAACACAAATTGTGGCTGAGAACACAAATATAATAGCATCATCTACATGCAAAATACGCTACAAATAATGGAATCATTACTAACAAAAGCAAAAACCATCTCAGTAGTAACAGCTATGAACATGGACTGTTTTGAAAAAGGAAACGTTATATAAATACAACAATCTCTTTCTTGATTATATATATATATATATATATATATATATATATATATATATATATTGCATATATAATTAAATGCAATTCCAATTAAACGCAAGTTTATATTGATTTTAATAATTGATTTTTAAAATAAACTTCTGCATATATCACGAACAGAGTCACATAGGGTGTAAAAAAGTTTATTATTTTCTTTGATTTCTAATGAATACGCATTTCGTTCCGGATACCAACCAGAGACCCAAGCTCAGAGATGCCATCATAACATTTGCCACTGATCATTTTTGTAAAAAGAATAAAGAAAAAGAAAGCTAAGACCACACAGGTTTTAGATAGATAAAGCTCTTCGTAATGTGTGATATGTACTTGTTGATACATTTTTTTCTTTAAGGCATGGGCTGCCAGGAATCCCATCAATGACTCTATCGAAAACCTTTCTAATCTAGAAGATCTGTCATCATGAGCGGCATTTTTGAGATTTCCACTTCAAGATCCTTCTATTTTGATCTTCAAATATGCATTACAGTTTTCAGGAAGACATACCAATAAGAGAGAGCAATTCTGTTTTTGTGGTATTTGATCACGATGTCTGGGCACAATTTTGATTGTTCTGTATGTATTGTAAAGTCCCATAGAATTGTGACAGGTTCTATGCGTGCAACCTTCATAACAACTTCTTGCAGTTTATTTCCGTAAATGTTGCTTATACTGTACAAAAAAAGATGGTCAATTGTTTCAGGATACATATCACAGAATATGGATTTCAGGTTAACACAATTTTTCTAGTTAGCAACCATCAGGACTTTGCAGCAAGAATAAAACCTCAGGCCTCAGCTTTTAACCCTATTATTATTATTATTATTATTATTATTATTATTATTATTATTATATATATTTGGAAAATAATTGATTTATCATGTTTCTCTAACAGGGCCGGGTCGTCAGGAAAAACAATTAATTTCACAAAACTGTCCGCATTCATTCAAAGATACATTTTGTTCCTGTGAAATAAACTTATATGTCTGGTGACATAAGTTTATTGCCATCAAAGAACTGCAAGAAATTACTTACCTCGCTAATGGTCACTTCCATTTGTCATCGATTAGAAACACCTTTCGAGCTCTGAATCCACTGAATACTTCGATCTAGGAAATTTATTGATCTTCAAAATCTTATATGTCAAGTGTGGAATACAGTAGTAATTTCCAACTTCAGCAGCCGTGCAACACGGAAGAAATGAGAGCGCCAGTTCATTTAATTTTTTCTTAAACATATACAAACACAGATGTTAATGAGATGACCAATGAGCATTAAAACACTTAGTACCAAACCCCAGTAGAAGACACTGGTCATGCTTTCTATGTTAATGTCAATGTACTAGTGATGAGAGGGCTGTGCTGATGACATTGGTATTCATTTGGATAAGAATCACCTTAAACAGAAAATCAACATCGTCTATCAAGTGTTCCAAGAAATACGAGTCAAGATAAACCTTTCCAAAACAGAAATATTGATCTGGAATTTAAATGAAAGCATGGTGCAAGTGACGAGTTGGTGATGCAATATTCAAGGACTCATGCCCCAGTAGGTGCCAAAATCAAAATTATCATTCAAAGCTGAAGTAGAATAGATCAATAACATAAATGAAACAAATCGAAGAAATTGCGTACCTCTGTAATGGGAAACTGTATACCTGCTTTGTTGATAAAACCACCTTAAAACCTACAAATCCACTAAAATGCATCAACCTAATAGAGCAACTGTATCGAATTGCAGAATCTTACATATCTGGTGTGTATCATAATGCAGAAACATTTCAAACTTCCGTATGAGTACAAGGAGTAATTAAGAGCTCCCCTTTATTTAATCTCATACCAGACTCTACCTTGTGCGTTTACAGAAACAGATGTGATGAGATTGGCACTAACCATTTCAGTATCCTATACCACATACCAAAAAATTCTACCAACATTGTTATTTTCCAAGGATAGCTTAGATGTGGCACAAGGGCGAAAGTATGGGGCATCTAGTGAGGATCGATCTCACTTTTTAATGGTAACTGATCTAGCGAGACAAGCTTGCTAACCATTACACCACGCCGAGGTGCCCCAATTCTACCAATATAAGACAACAATCCTTCCTTCCCAAATTACTGATGATAAAAGGGCCTATGCTGATGACATAGGTACTCATAGTTAAGATGAGAATGTTCTTGAACA
>OZ010583.1:85551874-85599374 GCA_963932145.1 Acanthosepion lycidas
ATATATATATATATATATATATATATATATATATATATATATATATATATATATAACAGTTTATACGAAATATGCGCACCTTACTACGTGTGTGTGTAACTTGTTTAAACAGAATTATTCACTAAGGCACTGACATTTCAACGGGTATCTTAACTTATATGCTTCTATTATTCACATTTAATTGTGTAAAGAATGGCTTCAGAATCTTGAAGCTCTGATCTTTAAATTCAGGAAGCCCAAAACTTAATAAGATCTTCTGTTTGTGAATAAGATTGGATTCTGGATTTAGTTCACAACTGATAGTGACGTTTAACCAACTGATGATTGACATTGTGCAAGAGAAACGACAGTAGCGGAAGATAGAAAAAGAGATTAGAATGACTCTGAATTAACTTTGATAGTTTATATCCAAATTTAGTCTTCCCTGCTTTAAATACGTGACTTTTGAACAAGTTCAAATCGGATGGGAAGGTACATTTTTCATTATTTAACATAGATGTATTGGCATCAAATATAGATCAGATATGGATTGTAATCCAATAGAATGCTAGGATAAGGAGCAAAATGGCAATCGTTTATAAATCTTACATGTTTCGCTTTAATTAAAGCTTCATCAGAGAATAAAATAGGGGGTAGAAAAAGAAAATTCGCGTATTTTTTAAATGTTTGTGCTGTTTCTTCTCAGTGGGTAAACTGAACTCACGTGCTTTTATGGTTTTAAGCACCGGTACCATGTATAATTTATGTGCGTATATTTTTTTAATCATTTCATACCAAGGAAAGGTGGAGATTATTATTATTAGTAGTAGTAGTTGTAGTAGTAGTAGTATTTGTAATAACAGCAGAAGCAGCAGTTGTGTTGGTAGGATATAATTTCGGTATCCAATTTTATAAAGTTATACAGTAAATACATCGTCTGAAATATAAATTAAACAATATTTTCTTAGAGGTTAAAGAGAATTTTAAAGTATGCATTTATTATTATTATTATTATTATTATTATTATTATTATTATTATTATTATTAATATTTTCAAAGTTTCCAAAATACTACAAACTCATGAGTCAACTAATATATAATGAAATTATATTTTTTTAAATCAATTCACCCCAAGCAAGGCGAGAATGCCACTAGTACGCATAGCGTTACAAAAAATAAAGGTGAGAGAACAAAAAAACTGGGCATAGTGGGGTGCCGAGGAAAGGATAAAATCAAAACGGGTTCAAGAAGATAGAAGACGACGATTAAGATTGTCTTTACATTTTTGAAAATTGTAGGTACCAGGTAAGCAAGGAAACGGAAAGGAGTTCTACAGCGGAAAGTGCGAGAAAATAAACTGTTGCAGCAGATGTGGCAGTTACATGTACTTGATTCCACAGTTAAAGAATGAGACCTAAATGCCAATCTAGTAGCACGCTTACTTACGCAGTCCTGGTACCAGAAAAAAAAATCTCGTCAGAACAGTAGTCATGAAAAGACAGAAGGAAGGTACGTCACGTTGGTGAGAAAATGACTGATGTCGAGATGCTATGTCAGGATCCAGTACATTGTAGATCCTTCTTTGGGTTTTGCCAAAAACCTAGAGATGAATAATAGGAGCATCTGATCAGATATGGGATTATATTGTCTGTGCGAGATTGGGATGATTAATTATAGAGACATACGGTGGGACAACCCTTTAAACTCACTCGCAATTAGCAGAAGCAAAAAAAGGGCATAACTTTGATTTTAAAAATGCAACCCCACTTTGAAAATAACATACTGTTTTTTACGCAGGAAACACTTCGAAGAAATTCTGATAAATAGTTTACGGACATATTTTATTATATCACTAATTTTTACAAAATCCATATTTAACAAGTCAAGTCGGTTTACAGGAGGTGTAATTTAATTTCTTCCAGCCTCACACAAAACGTTGCAAATCAACATGCGGACAATCATCAAACATAGATAAAAAAAAAACATGGCTAATAGCCTCAAAGACATAGGAACAAACGCATCTGCATAATCATCTGAATCCAACATAGAAAAATTAGAATTATGAAACACGCATGAGTTATACAGACAAAATCTTTATGAGAAACAAATGTACGTCGGGTCTGCTTTATCAAAGAAAAACAAATGGAAACATTAAAAATACCAGAATTTTCCTCTTTGTTTATTATCCTTTTTCACTCCAGACAAGGCGGGAATGCATCTAGTGCCAGGGGAGTTACAGGGAATGAAATTGAAAGAGATAACTGAGAAAAGGGAGGATTTTTGAAAGGGCAAAAATAAACGGGATTCGAAACACAGAAGATGGCGATTGGGGATTAATGTCTTATTTAATTTTTTTAAGATTGTATATATGAGGGAAGCAATTAAAAGGAATGGAATTTCACAGGTAGGAAGTGCGAGAATTAAACTTTTAAAGCAGAAAAGACATTTTCATTTATCTATGTCAACAGTAAAAGTGGCCAAGTTGCGAATCTAGTAGCACCCTTAAATTCATGTGGTCGGGCTACCATGGAAAAATGATGTCAGTGCAGTTATATATATTATTCAGATGACGGTCCTCTTCGAGTATAGAATCCAGAGGTTAGCAGTGAATATTTCGGAGACAGTAGGAATGCGTAGTTCAGGTTAGCAGTGGATATCGCAGCAAAGTAGCAGAGCGTAGTACTTCCTTCTGTTCATCTTCGCCTGACAAGTTGGTACTAGTCATTCGGGTAGGTTAAAAAAAATGGCCGCCTTTATACACGACGAATTGAATGATCTACGTCTTCTGATTGGTTAACCTTCTATTGGTGGACTATAAAGTGTGTCAAGGCATTTGGACTAACTCACTAGTTACATATATACACAAAAACTGTAACAATGTATGTGTATGTGTATGTATATGTATATGTATATGTATCTGTGTCTTTGCGTGTGTTTGTGACGCTCTGTGTACATATCTCTCTCTCTCTCTCTGTATGTGTCTGACTGTGTATGTGTGTGAAAGTTCTTGATTAGTGTTTTCTTAATTAAATTTCTCTTTAATTTGAATAATAAAAGCTTTAAAAGTAAATTATTTAAAAGTTTGATATCTCAGCGTTCGCTCGCGTGTACATGTGCAGTTACATCAACGTAAACAACACTCTAGTCTGATGAAGTCCACAGGCTCGAAACGCATCACAGGAACATTTTTTCCAAATTGTTATTAATTTTCCTGAAACTGCTCTGGTGTATAACAATGTATAGTTTTCTCTCGTATCCAACTAGAAAAAAAATTATTGCTAAAATATTAAGCACAAAACAGCCAACACATATAAAAATCACTTACCCCCTCCACACACACACACACACACACACACACACAAAAAACTAAGTTAACAAGATTTTGGCATCTTATCTATCGTCTTATTTTGCGGTTACAGCTGAATGACGTAATAAAAAGACCATACAGCATAAATTAACTCCAAATCCACCTTGCAATCTTTCATCGTCACTGAAAAGACTTACTTTTACTCCAATAAAGAACTGCTGTACTCAAAATGAAGCTCTTTTCCTGGAATGGCTATTGGAACTCACCCCAGACCTCAAGTGGATATCGTATATACGATGCACCAATAAAGATGCTAGAAAAATAGGCAGCAACTTGTACCGTTACAGAAAGTACCTCACTCCATCTGCCATGATCTACTTTTGCAAATCTCAGTGTATCGATGCCATATCTGATCTGGAGTTATCAAATACGCAATTTCCAGCCTTGACAAAGTTTAAAAGCATTTAATCAGCCTTGTGAGTGATTACTTCTTTTTAACCTATCACCACTTTTCCATAGATGAAACTTTGCTAACGTCTACGTCCTGGGTATGAAGATTAACTACATCCGCGTCCTGGGTAAGATGATAAAATACATTCAACTGCAAGGCTTCTGATCAAGAAGTTTAAAGGAGCGTGGTACCACCTCATAATTGCTGGTATTCCTTGTCATCACCGTCCTCGGGTAGATATGGGTAAATCGTTAAGCCCCAAAATTGAGTCAAAACACTACGTAAGTCTAAAAGTAAGTGTTAGTACCAGAAATACATAGTAAAAGTTTATTACCAGGAACAATTCTTTGATGAAAAATTATTAGCAGCAATATATTATTAGCAGCAATATGTATTTGAAAAAGATATTACTAGCAATACATTTTTGAAAAGAAAATATTACCAGCTATACATTTAAAAAATTACCAGCAATACGTTATTGAAAAAAATGTATTGCCGACAATAAGAATCTTGTCGGCATTAAATAACCCATTGAGGTTGTTATACCGTAAAAAAAACTAACGTCTAGCTATTTGATCCAATATTTCTATTTACATAACAAGCGTTCAGTTATTAGTACTACCATTTCAAACATTTACAGTTAGAACACGCTATGGCCCATATACAGATTCGAACGGTATTCTTTCTTTTCGTATCCCATTGCTAAGAAAGAAGTTCCTGCCTTCTCAAAACTGTTACTTTGTGGTACAGACTTGATTCCCAGGAGGAGGAATTCTCGACCATAGCTATTTCGAGTCCAGGACCAATCGTTATATGCCCTAATTATCATCATGACATACACATCTGACTTCTCTATATCAGTTTCATTCAGTAACTCTCAACATCGAGAGAGCCTAGCACAAACTTTTTAAAAATTAAAAAAATTAATCAGTTTTTCTGACGATCGCAAAAGCGTGAAACCCAGGGTCACAAAGTCACACCAATCCAACCATATATATATATATATATATATATATATATATATATATATATATATATATGCCTTTTCAAAAGGTATGAATAGATCTGTTCTCCCACAGTTATCGGTAAATAGCAGGGAATACTGAGTTTTATAACCTTGGGTGGCGAATGGTCTTAAAGAACAAAAACAACATTTAGTTTAAAACATGCGGATTGTGCCTTGGGGGTACTGTGGTTTATTATCCACCAGTTCTGTGTATTCGACTCTGTTTGTTTGGTTCCGGACAAGCCTTCATCACTATACTCGAATGATATGTACTGATACAATGAATGCTGGTTCTCAGAAATGAGGTGCTTGACTGTAGTGTCCATTATATGTGTGTGTCTGTGTCTGTGCGTGTGTGTCTTTCTCATGTCCATATTTTACCCAAACTAAGTACGTTGCGTGCCTTTTCCCTTCAATGTCCTGTGCGATGAAAAATTATTCCAAATTTAAAACTTGATAATTGATCATCAGCCAAATATGTTTGCCAGTTCCGTATTTGACATTGACAAGAAAATATCATCAGTCTCTGGAATCGGTCAAAAAACAAAGATACTCTCTATGCCTTGGGTTATTAAGTACGGCTTTTTACTAGTACAAACATGCGTGGTACAAAGTCAACGGAATCGCTTCACATAAGAACGTACGATATCACAACCTAGGAAGGTAGAAATACATTTGTAGTCACGGATTCGGTAATGCGCAGTTTATAGTACATATGCATTTCGCATAACAATGGCGAAGGCAGGTCCTATTAAATACGTAAAAATACGTTATAAAAACAACGTTACCTCGATAATATTATGGATATCGTCATTATCTCAATTCTTGTTCTGATCAGGGATTTCATTGTTTCAAAGTTATTCACTAAGCTATTAGGTTGGTGCAAAAATAATGTCATTTTCTCAAATATGTTACTATGTGAGAAAACGACATTATTTTTGCACCAGCCTAATAGTTACCTAAAGTAAAAATACATTTATTCAAAATGAAGAGTTTTTTTTTTTTTTCTGAATAAAATAAACCATTATTCATTGAATATTTGTTTTTCAAATTAAAGTATACTGTGATTAAAAGCAATGAAACTGTTAGTTACTATAGATAATGTGAAATTGCATCACTCAAGAATCGTGTAAAAGTCATTTAAAAATCATAAATTGCCGGTTAGATTAATATAAGTATGTCCACTGTTTTCGCGGAAAAACAGCACAGCGTAAATGAAAAATACCAGAAACTTAAAGAAAATAAAGTATTATCGTCAAAATGCTTATGTTATTATTAAGATGAAAGAAAAAAGTACTTTTTAATTATTTTTTGATATTTTTTATTATTTTCTAACACGTTCGAAATTTTGGTTAAAGTCGTCTTTTGTTTACGTCATCGTGGTGACGTTGAAATAACATTGTTTTTTGTGCTTTTTTTCCCGTTGAAAACATATTGATTTGGAAATTCTTGTAAAAATGAAATAATTGTCCGATCTTAATGAAATTTTCAGGACTTATTCACAAATGAATGAAATTATTTTTGCAATATGTTGTTTTTAGAAAATTTTGGTAAAAAATATTTTTTTTACAATATGTTACCCCCCACTTATTTAATTTCATGAAATTTCGCCCAAAACCTTTTTGGCTCCTGATTTTTTTTCTTTGTTAAAAGAAGGAGTCTTTGGAGAAGATAAATAACCTACTTTTTTTTTTCAAATTTGAGCTATTTAACTGAAAATCTTGTCTGAATTGAAAAATAATGAATCCAATAAAACTATGATATTACTTAATTAGAAAAGCTTTTAATTTCTTTTGTAAATAAGTAATATTAAGGAGATTATTGTCTGAAGAAATAATTTTTTTCTGATGAATAATTAATTTTTACAAGAATTTTTTCGTTTTTTAAGAAATTTTAATTATAATAATGTATAATAGTTTAACATCGTGTAGGGCTCCTCGATATTATGTAGTAATTAACTAGAAAAAAAATTGACGAATCCAAAATTGCTAAGTTTAATAAATTTAGTTGAGCTACTTTTTTTTAAAAATAATTTTTTATGTTGTATTTTTTTACTTAATACATTCCTTATTTCCATGTATGATATACTGAAATTGTCAGTATTATTACAAGGTCACGTGATTTAAGGGTTTTCTCCCTTTACGCGGCCTTTTCAACATTTCTTATTTTCCGTTCAACTTTAAAAGTGTAAACTTTAAATTTTAAAGTAATTTTTCTTTTTTTCATTTACTATTTCACTAAATAATTTTATTTTATGTATTGTATTTCGATTAGTGTGGGTCATACTCATTTAGAATAATTTTTTTAAAACTCACACTTTTAAAAGTTATGTCATTTATGGTAATCCGTAGTAGCTGTCATCGCTTCGTCAGTCAACAATCCATTAATAGTTAGGTCAGATTAACAGGATCGATCGTTAATAATTGGTTGTATATTATTTTTTTATGCTATAAGTAAGAAAAATTTCTTTCAAATCAGATTACTTTAACTTTAAATTTTTTAATTTTACTAAAATAACGTGTCAGAAATTTTTTTAAATATTTTAAAAATCGATAAATTTGTGTTTGTTTACAAATTAAGACAATGGCCATTTTTAAGAAAATTTAAAAATTTGAAATTAAATTTGACAATCAAATGTATATAGTTTCTATCTGAAATACACCAGAATTGTTTAATTAATAGAAATCGTAAATTTAATTATTAAACTTTCAATTAAAGCTAAAATGAAATCTTCAAGAATGTTTTTCGTTGTAAAAAATTCATTTTAAACTTTAATATAGAAAATTTATGCCGAAATAGTGGACATTCCTAGATTAATATTACCTTACAGTCCAATGTTAAAACTAATAGAACAAGTTTTCGAAAGCAACATTTTCTGTCGATTCTGAAGATTCATGCAATACAGAACAACTAAAGTACAAAATTATTTGCATTATAGAAGTTTTTTTTTTTCTATGAATGTCTGTTTTTTTAAAATTCTCACGTGACGGAATTTTAAAGAGTTTTGGACGAAGCAACAATATTGTCACATATCTATATTAGTTTCACTTAAAAATATATAACTGTTAATTTACTTACATCACAAATGGGTACAATAATAATTTGCCCTATGCATCCAAATGTTTTTTCGATGTCTTTATAACCTCGTTACTTTGATTTGAACTCTTCATACTCGTGAATAACGGTCACATTACATTGAATAACAGTAAGTAGTTTTTGTAAGAAAGGTAGTTTTTTATTGAATAAAATAATATATTCAATGAATAGTACTCTTTTTATTTTGAATAAGCATCTCTTCTTCTATATAATAAATGCGAATGTCAGTTTCACTATCTCACACTTTTTCAACTTTACTTTTACGCAGGATGTGTGTGTGTGTGTGTGTGTGAGTGTGTGTGTGTGTGTGTGTGTGTGTGTGTGTGTGTGTGTGTGTGTGTGTGTGTAACGAATGCATGGCCGCAATTTTCGACGGATTTGCACCAAAATTTACATGCACATGCTCCAAGTTAGTGGAAAGGCCAAGAAGGACTTTGCATTTCAAACTCCCATCGATAGTGGAAATAATCGATTTTTTCATGCTTCTACGATAGTTTTCATGTAGTTTACGGCCATTTTGTACTGTCCAGAGTGAGAGCCTATAGCTGGCTGCCACGAATGGGCAAGAATATTCTACTGGCAAGCGTTAGAGCCAACAGCTGACTGACACGAATGTTAACTAGCATGCTTGCATGCAAAAATATAATCGATAGCTGCATTCATCACAAGTGGGAAAAATTAAAATCTGCATTACACTTTACTCCAATAGGCTCATTCGCTTGCTTAAACTCGACGTTGAATCTGATTCCGCAGGCCTGGGTTGGGTGTGAAAAAGTATTTTTTTAACACTCTTTTTTCATTCGGTTTTTCAAGTTACAAGTCCTTTAAAAAGATGATCGTTTTGTGTTCATTTTGTTTAGTTCTTTTTTCGCAACAGATTTAATGTTTAGTATAGAGCTTAGAAAAAATTCGCAACGGGAGATAGGCAAGAAGTAAGGCATGCAGCAACATCAGCACGGCAAAGGGCACTCCTTTAAAGGCAAGGAAGGGCAAAAATATTTTAAGTCAAGTGATAGTGATTGCTGTATGAGTCGTACCATTTTTGAATCAAGCACGGGCAACGCCGGGCTATGCTGCTAGTATATAAATATATTTCTCGATATTTCAAAGAAGTAGTAGATGTTCCATGATTCAAAATGAAGAAGAATGGAGAATGTATTTTTAAATATCAGGTTCTTTTCTCTTCCCTTCCCTGTTACAAAAAACAAAAAAAAACAAAAAATGATCTAAATGCATTGAAAAGCTCATTAGCCTAGTTCACATATTTTTCCACCTTATTAGTACTGTACACAGTTTCCTCGGCATCCTCCGTAAAATGAATCAGTCGAAATGTTGTCACAATACAGCAAACAATAAAGGTAACAACGGCAACCAGGAAAAAAAAAAAAGAAAAAAATATTCCAAATGTTCATACACCGCCAGCGTCGACGGGAAAGTATTTGGTTTCTGCTAATGTTCTGCCTTTTTGGGAGGACGGGGTGGCGAATGCCTATTTAGTCAAGGGGAGCTGTCTATTACTGACTTGCCTGTCTAGATATTCAAATACGTCTACACGACTTTTTTGAGGGATAAAATATTCCCCGCGTTACAAATCCTTCCACTGACAACAAACGTTGTCCGCCTCTCCCTACTCTTTCGCTATTTCCATGGGAGGTGTTTTAACGAACTATATTCCTTGATTCGACAAATTCTGATCTTTGCAGCTGGGAACCGTCATGCAACCTACACATGGATGCATCCTCCTCATCCTCTTATTATTTCATTAATAAGAAATAGGATTCACTATGACAGATTTTTCCCAAAGAGCTGATCTTTCCCGATCACTACAAACTCGACAGCTGCAAGTCATGGCTTAACCGTTATCTTTCTTCCATAACATCATGAACTTCACTTCAAGGCATTTACTATACTCATACAATACTAAACAGCAACCCCCTAAATTAAATAGCTACTGGGCTTTGCGTGAAATAATCATTAATATAAAATAAAACAGCTAGAAGTCAACAAAAGGATTTCAAATTATCTTGAGAAAAGTCAAACACACTTAAAAAAAATACAGTTATTGATACATTGCTTAGAGAAAGAATAACATAGCTTGGATACAAAGCCTTCATTGCTGAAATAGAACTGGATATGTTTTAACCTAATGTCGATTGTGTGTAATAATAGATTAGCAGGTTATTATTTATGCGAGGAAATGTATCTCAGCTCCGACTTCCGTAGGTTGACCTTCGGGGTCAGCTGTTAGACATAATGAGGAAGTCGATTTTGATTGGCTGAGCAAGCGTGGGAATGACAAATAGAGAAAGTTTTTTTGATTGTTATTTTTTTACAGTGAGTTTTTTTCTTATACGTCAAGAGATGTAGACATCTTTTTCGTGTCCGAAACGGTCCCACTGGATAGTTAGATTATTTACATGTCGACATGTTTAATAAAAATAGTCAAGTTACAATTCTCTGTTTTAGGGTGTTTCATCTCGAGACCCAAATCATTTAGTGAACCGCGCCCGGAAGAAGATAAGAGAGAATGCGACAATCGAGACATGAAGTGGAGTCAAGTTGAGCCGTTAAATACTAGAAGTCTGGTCGCTCTAGCATTTCTGGAAAATACGTGTATCCATATCACGTCACCAAATATCTATATTGTCTGTTGCATATTAACCAGTTTAAAAGAAAGCAGATATTGAATTTCAGAAAGCACGGCCTCTTGAGTTTCGTTGAGAAAGAAGATATCCAAGATTTTAAAAAAATACAAAAATTAGAAAATTAGATGGCTAATCTGTGAATATCTGCGTCCAAGGTTTATTTGAAAATTACTTTCTAGCTCCGATATTGATCGAAATTGCCTGATATATATATATATATATATATATATATATATAATTATTTATTTAAACATATGATTCCATCGCTACATAAGAGTTCTCGTGTTTCAAAACAAGAGCCGAAAAATTGAAACATGAGAACTCTTATGTAGCGATGGAATCATATTTTTAAATAAATAATTATATATATCCTCTACTTTTATATCGAGCACTATTTTAAAAAAAATAATAACAAAAATACTAAAGAAATTTGGAGTATTTACTTAACGAGTTCTTTCCTATTTTCTATATATTTTCACACACACACACACACACACACACACACACACACACACATATATATATATATATATATATATATATATATATATATATATATATATATATAAGCCTGAGACAGATTGTCGCCTCTGAGTGTTGATCTCAATGTACACTTTTATATTTACATGCACTTTATCGCTGATATCGAGCACTTTAACCCATAAATATAACATACTTTAAACTATATTATTATCATATATATGTGTGTGTGTGTGTGTGTGCACGCGAGTGCATATATAATAGTATAAGTATTATACACACGAATGCCGCCTGACAAGCAGAGATACACGTGATGTCTGTTCAACCAATGAAGTTTTCTCTCTTTTTTTCCTTCTTTCTTCCTTTCTTTCTTTCTTTCTTTTTCTTCTCCGTATATTTATCTCTGATGAAGCTTTAATACAAGCGAAGCAGGTTAGTTTTATAAACGTCTGAAATGTGTTTCTTATTCTAACATTCTGTCCAACTCCGTTCTATATTTGATCTATATTTGAACCCAATCCACACACACACACACACATATATATATAAAGGAATTGATTGCTGTGTAAATATACAACTATATATATATATATATATATATATATATATATATATATATATATATATATAGTTGTATATTTACAAAGCAATCCTTCCTTTATGCATGTTTCATTAAAAACGACAGACAAGGTACTACGGTTAAGCTTTTTATTTAATTTTTCTTGTGTTCTAACAAGAGCTTTCTTTTCTGGACAAAGGGTGTGTAAGAACTGTCTAAATGTTTTATGTTTCCGATCACTTTCGGCTATACCTTTAGCCATTATCAAGGATGATTCGATTTTTCAGCTTAATTGAAATTAATTTCCGAATACGGTTAGCACATTGTAGCTTTGTTCGTAGTTAATATTGTTAAGAGTTGTTTTTTCTTTTTTTCTTTTTAAAGGTTCCATATGCAGTTAATATATTTGTGTTTTCTACCAGTTACAGTAGGAGCATACTAGTAGAAAACACAAATATATTAATTGCATCCACCTGCAAAAAAAATGACTAAAAATAATGGAAGCTTTAATAATAAAAAAAGAAAAAGACAACTCTTAACAATATTAACTATGAACAAGGCCACAATCTGCTAACCGTATTCGGAAATTAAAAACATCCCTACCACACACCAAGACATACACTGAAGGCACACACTCAATTAAGCTGAAAAATCGAATCATCCTTGATAATGACTACAGGCATAACCGAAAGCGCTCGGAAATCTAAAACATTTGGACAGTTCTTACACACCCTTTGTCCAGAAAAGAAAGCTCTTGTTAGAACACAAGAAAAATTAAATAAAAAGCTTAACCGTCGTAATTTGTCTGACGTTTTTAATGAAACACACACACACACACATATATATATATATATATATATATATATATATATATATATATATATATATAGGGGGGGAGATAGATAGATAGATAGATAGATAGATAAAAATATGTCAGTATATAAGAGAGAAAGTATTTTGGGACATTTATTTACCATGGCATAACTGTCGCTATCACGTGATGCATAAAAGCTTTTCTCATCAAATAGAGGAATATGCACAATGCGCTTCTCGAAATACCAAAATTTGCTCCTTGGATGCAAGCGCGAAGGGTTTAGAAAGAAAACGACAACAGATATCACAGCTAGTTCCTTTGCAGTGGCATCTTCAAGACCATTTGTCTTTCGAATTAAGAAACATCCATCATCTCCTGCCATAAACATGTCATACTACTCCCATTATAGTAATCTTGCACTGATGAAGAGTAAAAGGCTGTCGATTTTAACAAGAAAAAAATATGGTAATTAGCGTGAAGAGTTTGAAAAGAATACAGCAGTGTAGAGAAAGGCTCTTAAGTTTTACCGTATTGCAAACTATTCACAACGAGCATTACACATTTCTATAACTATTTAGTGTACCGTGTCTTTGTGCCAACAAATCTATGGTTAGTAAATATTAACATATTTATTTTTTATACATTATGCCTAATATAACACAAACATATACTGGGTGAATCTAGAAGCCGGTGACATTAAATAACACTGAAATATGACAAATTAAATAATCCCAAAACCTATTTTCCTATTCCTTGCGTGGGCTCCTGCTACATGGAATTCACTATCCAATTTAACATCAAATTTAAGGATATTATTTTGTAAATAATTATAAATATAAGTAAAAACATCGTTAGGTTTGCAATTTTTTAAATAGGTAAGAAGCCTGGCAAATATACTTGTGGCGAAGTTTGAAAATGAAGGTAAATTATGGCGGATGCTAAGTGATGTATCTTAATACCACATAAATAAATGTGTGTTATTGTAGTTGTTTACTTACTTCTAATGTAATTATTATTTTATTTTAGCTTGAAAAATATATTTATCCTTTTATTTATTATTTTAAATAAAATAAAGTTTGATTTAACCGTTTTCTGTTAATATTTTTATGGCCATGTACGTTGGCTAGTGAAAGAGTATATATTTCAGGATCTAGGATCCAAATTTACATATTGCCAATACTTGATACCGGAACTCTCACGTTTCAAAATTTGGAAAACCTAACAATATTTACTTGTTTATAAATGCAAAATTAACTCCTTACATTTGACTTGATAGAGTCCATCAGAACACAAAAGTCTAGTGGCGCATTTCGCACAGAAAACGTTAAAAAAAAAAAAAAAAAATCTCTCTGCGCCGATAACCTACGGCTAAGATCTCTGACCGACGCCAATAAGGTCGGGTTTCGATCCCGGCTTGAAGCAATCGGATGTCTAGTCACACTGAAGAACTGTGGTACAGTGAAACAGTCTGTCTCTGGCTGACTATGTGTATGATTTTATGAAACCTGGTTGAGCACTCTGGAGGAAAGGATGATTTTAAAAACTCTGGTTCCTACTGCTATTAACGCATTACTCTTCAACTATGAATTGAGCTCTCCTGTCTACTGGCGTATTTCGTATAGAAAACATTTAAAAAATCCCCTTTCACTCTGCCGTGCGACAATAGCCTAGGTAGAGTATGTCTGACTGATGCCAAATTGGTTGTGGTTTGATCCCGGCTTGAAGCAATCGGACTTCTACCACACTGATGAGCTGTGATACAGCGAAACAGTCAGTCGGTGGATGACTATATATATATATATATATATATATATATATATATATTATAATTTTTAAAAAATTTGATTCCTTCGCTACATAAGAGTTCCCATGTTTCAAAAACGAGAGCCGAAACCCTCAATATAATTATTAAACTTAAATTGAATTAAAATAACAAGTCCTGTTTCATCCTCAAGCGAAAATATAGGAATAACCAAACTTGAAATTTACGCATTGTTATAAGCATGTTCAATCGTTAATATGGAAACGGCTGGGGCGACCATTTTTGATAAAGGGCCTGATATATATATATTTAACTCGTCGAATGTATAACTAATTCTAATCCCTTTATTCTCCTCTCTGTTTACACTATATTATTTAAAATTTTAAATCGTTTCTCTACTCTAAGATCTACACTGCCCTCCTTCCCTTGCATCCTTTTATCTATACAATTTAAAGTTATTTTTAAACCTCTTTTTATTCGTCTTTTAGTTTTAAATTAATATTTTGTTCTTCATATAACGCCAAATTAATGCCATAAAGTTAATATTCGGGCTTAATTGTATAAAAATTCTTCTCTTTAAGACAAATAACGTCTCTACTTCCCTGAACGCTGACTCTTGCCTTTTGTCTGACTGAAACATTGAAATGGATAAATTCTGTATTAGTTTTTCAAGTGGTGTTTTTTTTATTTTTGTTGTTTTTTTTTTAAATTTCACAGTCAAATTTCTATTTCTGACACGAACTTAGTCCGCAACATGGGGCTGATAAGACAGATGACCTATATTTTCATCTGCTGAAATTGGCTATTCCCCATATGAGTTGTTTTGTGGTACATATATATATATATATATATATATATATATATATATATATATATATATATATATATATATATATACTATTTTCATTATTCGGGCTATTGTCCTCAGCTTTACTACCATATTCACGACGTATCCGTTTTCGATTTTTAAGTAACGTAGTAAAAATTTGTTTTTATGACTGCATTTTGAGATCAGCTCGGATCGTTTATTTAATAATTTATTTTGGTCTGGGAAGATAATGATAGCTATTTTATCCTCCAAGCAAAGTTTGCAAGTTTTGGATTGGTTGTTGTAGGCTGATGATCTTTTCCTAATTTTCAAAGATATTTTTGGTGTGATGGGCCTTTTGTTTTTAATTTCACAGATATATTTAGAAAGCTTTGTGCCTTTCGCGTATTTATTATTTGTGAAATATGTTTTGTGTGCCTAATTTCTTTGTTTTCAGGCTCCTTCAATTACTCCTATCTATATTTTTTATTCATTATCTGGTGATTTTATCATGGCTTGAGATATTACCTTGTTTTGTAAGCAATTGCCGTTTAAGGGACATTCGTTCTTCATTCTGCAGTTATCCGTGTGTTTAATTTGTTCGTGTGGTTTGTTGCTTGTTGCTTGTTTACCTGTTGTGCTTTTTTTATTATTTGTGCCATGTTCTCGGAGCAACTGCAGCTGATTTTTACTGTGTTTTTCTTGAATATTTTGTGTAGGGTGCTTGATTCTGTGAAGTGTTTGTGTAAGAGTTTAAAGAATATTTTTCCTACGTTTGTTTTTACGTTGTTGCTGTACGGTGGGTTCAACCATAACAAATTTCTTTTCCTGATGGCCTTTTTTGGGGTTTCGTGGTGAGTATGTGAGTGTTGCTGGGAATCCACTATCTTTTAAGGCTGTTTCGTAGTCTTTCTTAGCTTTGTTAAATATGGATTCATTGTCGGAATTGTCGGAAAGCCTGCGGTTAATCGATTTTGGTATACGTTCTATTATAAAAGATGGGTGATTGGTAGATATGTTTATATAGAGTGGTTTATCATTGGGTTTTCTGTATGATTTATATGGTTGAAGGTAATATCTAGAAAATCTACTTAGTTTAGGTAAGTTTTTATATCTATGTCGAAATCGTTATTTTGGAAAATTTTTATTATTGCTTTTTGGCTGTGTTTTGTTTGTTGCAAGTTTCTTAAGATTACGAGACTGTCATCCTTGTAGAGTCCTGTGTCATTTCTATCTATTATTTTGCTTAGTTCGTGTAGCAAGTATATACTGATGATTTCGCATGTCTCTTCACCGTCAAAGCTTCCCATTGTAGTGTCAAATACCCCATCTTTCTTTATCCATGCTTCTTCATTGTGAAATAGTAATCATTTACGTGAGTGCTTAATGATGTCCATTTCGTTTGGTTTTATTATTATTTGTTCCTGAGCTAAGTTGATGGCGTTATCTAGCATGGGTTCTGTTATGGATGAGTAAAATTATTTTATGTCTAATTGTAGGAATTGGCAAGTTTGTTTGTTGTTTATGCTGTGGAACCAGTCAATAGTTGATTTTGTGTTTTCCACTGGTTTACTCCTAACTTCTTCCTATGTTAAGAATTAATTCTTTCGAATATAATTTTACTTATTTTACCTAGTTCGCTTTTGGCTGGGTTGGTTTTGAAAAATAAATAAAAAAAAAAATGACAATAAAATAGTAAAATAAATTAACCCAAGCAATTTGCCAAATCACACCCGTTAGAATAGACGAAATAGAATAAATAAATAAAAATATTTTAAAAAAAGTCAATGAACCCAAATAAATAAAGTAAATAATAAACAAATTAACAAACCATTATGACCAAAATGTTAGACTATAAAAATCAAACCAAAAGTCGGACGAAAAACATAACTTTGGGTTAGATTATTTTGCTTGTTTTTACTTATTTTTTATTGATGGTTGGCTTTTTCTTTTTTATTATTAGGGCTTCCATTGTTTTTAATCTTTTTACAAATGGCTGATGTTATTATGTTTGTGGTTTCTACTAGTATATTTCGAATGCAGTCTGGTAGCTGTGTGTGTGTTTTTAAATGAGTTCTAATAGAGCTCTGATCGGATAGGTTTAAGGTAAGGCGTCTGGATATGCATATAGTTGTGTGACCGATGTAATTATTTATAATACACTAAACGTGTACACGGAATTAACGCACACACTCAATTAAATAGAAACATAAAATTATCCTTGATAATGGCTAAAAGTATAGCCAAAAACGCTTAGAACTATAGAATATTTGGAGATTTTCTACACACTTTATTGTCTCAAAAAGAAAGCTCTTGTGCGAGGACAAGAAAAATTAAATAAAAATTTAACCGTAGTCTGTCGTTTTTAATGAAAGATGCCTAAAGGAAGCATTGTTGCCTAAATACATACATACATACACACATATATATATATATATATATATATATATATATATATATATACACACACACACACACATATATATATATATATATATATATATATATATATATATATATATATATATATAAAGAAATATAGTCTTAAGGTGTGCTATATTTATGGAATAAAGTGCTCAATATCAGAGATAGAGCGTGTGTAAATATGAAAGTGAACATAGAAGTTAACGCTTAGAGGCGACAGTCTGTTTCATGCTATATGCAATCGTCAGGCCTGACGATTGCATTTATATATATATATATATATATATATATATATATATATATATATATATATATATATATATATATATACACTCTTGGGAGAAATTCGAATCTATTTCTACTCTTCCAAGGTATGTGTAAATAATAAAATAGTCTGGGTCCTATAGCATTTGGTGCCAACCATTCAAAATGAAGGGCAATTTTGAATTCACAATCTGAGTCGGGTTTTACTGGGAACTTGTGGCACACGATGTGCAGCTATTCTTTGTATTCAGCTTATAGAAATAGTGTGATTAGTTCCTCACAACCTTTATCACTTTAATCAAATCATTTGTGAGTGTGCTCTAGTCGTTCGTTTCAAAGAAGTGAGTTGCCGTAATCTGATAAGTCAAAAACGCTCTCTCTCTCTCTCTCTCTTTCTATATATATATATATATATATATATATATATATATATATATATATATATATATATATATATATATATATATATAATTGTAATCTTGGGTACGTTGTAATGAAAGTTTGTTAAATTGATTGCACATGATTTGAAACGACATTATAAAATCTTGTATTCGTCATCCTTCGTCCCGAGACAATTTATTCAGTTGTGATAGTAACCACTGAGGTGGAATATTATAGTGTGACGTTTAATATAAAAATCCATATAATGACCATGTGTCATATGTATGTGAATAATAATTTATGTATATGGAAGTACGGGAGAGAGAAAGAGATGAAAACAAAGAGAGAAGAATAGAGAGAATTTACACTTTGTTACAGGATTTTTAAAAAACTGCAAAAGGTAGACCATATCCTAGATTTCTGCGTTTGCCTCTGCGTTTACATAAGTTAGTAAGTCATTAGTGAATCATAGTAGGTTGCCATGATGTGATGATTAGCAAGCTTGTTTCGCTATATCAATTATGTCTGAATAGCAAGTTCGATCTTTGCTGAGTGCTGCTTACTTTAGGCATAAGGCCAAAACTATACTCCGCATATAGATCAACACCAAATTAAATCACATCATTACGCCCTGACATTACCGCAGACAAATAATGGACTATTCCGTTTTGCTTGCGACGAAAGATAGTAGAAAGAGATATGCCAGAAACGGAAGATAGATGCAACGCGAAAGCTTTCATGCGTTTAACGCAATGACTGTTAGAGGTCAATTACGAAATCAGACTTCAAACGCCAACCTTATAATAATCAACTAAGGTAATAAGAAATATTTATGGGTTGATATATCGCTTCAAATGAAACCTTAAATATTGTTTTCACACTAAAAGTATTACTGCGAATAAACGTGTTGTTGGCCCATTATAAATCGTAATCGGTAGGAGATAACTTGTAATCAGCTCCTTAATAAAAATGCTAATTACGAGTTGTTTTTTTTTATTTTCACTTACATTTTCTGAGTTCTTTAATTAACGAACAGCTTTCATACATTTTTTACAGAAGGTCCAACCTGTACAAGGTACGAGAGACACTCGAGGTAAAGAGTTAGGTTAAGGGGAAGTTTATATATATAGGAGAGGAAGATAATGGTTAACTCTAGACTTGAACTGGTTAAGATTGAAATGAACGACAGAACATCCTCTTGGGAGTTTGTTCCAAAGAGCAGTGGTTCGCGAGAAGAAGCTGTTCGAGTAGAACATCACATGGATGGAATGTGAGTGGTTTTCTACAATGTTAGTAACATGGCGGGTCCTCGCCGGGAATATCCGACGTCATTGAACCAGGAGATGCTGTTCGGTCGAGCATTTTCCATGGATGTAGGAAATCATCAACGCCATCATCAAAAATGAAGCGATAAGTAAAGAATAAGTTGAATGCTTCGGTAGGAGAAAAAACCGATAATGAGGATACTGTGAATTTTATATATTAAATTCATGTTGTTTTTTTTTCGATCAAGCATACACTTTTGTACAATGTATGGGTACTTTGTTCACTACATGAAGCTTTAAAAACCTCGCAGAAATTGATCTTCTTTTCAACAGGTTAAATGGTTTCAAAGTTCTTGCAGTTAAGCATTTTCTTCTGTTTGTATGTTAAATCCTCGTATAATCGGCAAACGACGATCTTGTTTTGTTTTGCGTTAAATGCAAACTTTTTGAAAAATTATAGAATAGACGACAATCGTAGTGTAATGGAGTTATAAAGGTTATGTATTGAAGGGCCCATTTTCACATCAAAATATTAGAACTTCATAATATTCTCTAAGCGTGGGAATTTACAACACCGTGCCACCTAAACTTTGATTAGCTGTCAATGCGGGTTTAGATTTTTTTTCCTATTTGTCAAATATAAAATAGATGGAGTCAGTTTATATTCAGATCGCCTTATACCCGAGTATATACGTTACTTTTATTGTCGTCCGTTTGTTCTCGGCAATTTTTGAATATTCAAATAGCATGCCAGAATTGTAATTCTTCCTGCTTGAATTATTTTAACCTTGTTTTCGACGACTACAATTTATACGTTCAGTAAACGTTGAGGCATCTTTTTACTCTAACCAGTTTATAACGTCTGCCAATATACGAAATTTTATTTTTAGTCAGCTGTTTGAACGAATTTTCCAAACAATGAAATATACTACTCAGTGGATAAATTTCGATGGCTAAGGAGGTGACATTTTCGTGGTTAAAAAGTGAAAGCTGACCAGACCATATACCCCACTTCTCGGATGTACCGACAAGGTCCCAAAAAAAGGAATACTAGGAATTTTCTTCCTGCATTTACGTCAATAGCAACGCAGCGAAGATTTTAAGTCATGGATTTCATTTCTGTAGATCATGTCTCGTCAAAAGGTGTTAGAGCAACTTCCTAGGGGTCGGTGAGATGTTCCAGGAAGTCGATAATAATCAAAGGGTTTAATATGCGTCGTAGTGCGAATGGCATTTAGCTAAATTTAAGTTAGTGCACATATATCTTGTATTCTTCAGTGCCGATGTATGAAAGGCACTGATCTCGACAAACAACATAATCAAAAGCCTTAATTGCATATATCCAGGTAGCGTTTGGCTTATTTTGATTCGATTTATTTAACGCCATATCGAGTATTGCTAGCTCTTTTTTTTAATTTTTTTTTTTTTTTTTTAATAAAATTCACAACGTGATGACACTGGAGGGGGCATTTTAAAGCTGATCCAAATTTTTGAACTTTTCATAGTTTAGGTAACATTTTGTCAACGTGGGTTTGATTTTTACGGTTCAAAAATAGTTTAATGCTGGACGCCGGAGAAGGAAGAGCAACAAAAGTGTGTCTCAGGTCGAAAAAGTTTCACGACACTACCTAGATAATACTACCTCCCAATATGTGTGCGTGTGTGTATGTGTGTCTGTATATATATATATATATATATATATATATATATATATATATATATATATATATATATATATATTAGGTTGGTGCAAAAATAATGACGTAATAATATCGTTTTTGACGTTAAAAATACGTCAAAAAACGACATTATTACGTCATTATTTTTGCACCAACCTAATAATAATAATAATAACCTTCAAATTCTTGATATATTTAAGATGTTTGCTTGAATAATAGAAACCAACGACATCACAGAATCTCTATTTTCCCATTCCCCAGGAAAAGCCCGAGTCATTAGACTTTTCTGCTATAATTATAGCACAATCAAGGTGTTTCTATCTGGTGCTTAAAAGTACATTCCTTCGGGAGCCTAGAATAGAGACGTATAAGGGAAGTCAGATAATGAACGAAGGTTGGTTAAAGAATGTTAAGACATGCGCAATACAAATATTAATAGCATAAGCAAATTATGTA
The DNA here is from genome assembly GCA_963932145.1 of Acanthosepion lycidas. Classification (NCBI taxonomy): domain Eukaryota; kingdom Metazoa; phylum Mollusca; class Cephalopoda; order Sepiida; family Sepiidae; genus Acanthosepion; species Acanthosepion lycidas. The sequence goes on from OZ010583.1 coordinate 85,573,251, forward strand.
TATATATATATATATATATATATATATATATATATATATATATATATATATATATATATATATATATATATATATATATCTGCGTGTGTGTGTGTGTAAGTGTTCGTGTATAAGCTCGCACGCGTGCGATGGGTACCTGTCAAAATTTAGTTTGAAAAAAATCAGGCGATGTATCGCATGAGGAAATATCATACGCACTCTCAAATAGAAGCGTGTCTGCCTGCCTCTCCCTCCTCTCCCTCATCTCTCTCTCTCCCTCCTCTCTCTCTCTCTCTCTCTCTCTCTATATATATATATATATATATATATATATATATATATATATATAGAGAGAGAGAGAGAGAGAGGTTATGCGATGGGTAAAATTGTTGTCATTTTACATTTTTAATTTTGCGCATGCACTTTGTTTTTGTTTTTTTTATGTCAAATGCTCAATATAGTAGCGTCATTTGGACACCGTATGTGATTAAAACAGCCCCATGAGGTAATTCAATCCGCCAGAAATTTGGAAACGGCTTGCAGTACTGCTTGGTATTTGCACGGGAAGCTGCAATACGAACATTTCAGAATGTTTGCGTGTCAATCTGAGCAGGTTGAAGAGTATTCGGAAGAGTTGGGTGAGTCTAATGGTGATTGCGAATGTACACCGTCACGGAAAACACTCATTAACACTGTTCATTCTGATAGGCAAAGAACTCCCGAATTTGTTGTTGAGTGCCTCGGACATAATACGGAGGCATATATCAAGTAACTTGAAGAGGTAGTTCTTTCCTGGGTCAATAGGGTGACTATATCCCCATTTACATCTGGTCAGCGAATTCCTCGAACAGCAAACACGTGATTATTATATAATAATGTTACTGTTTTGTCGTCATTTCAAATGATGAGTTTAGGTCGGGGCTGGATCTTCAAGCAGGGCAATGATCTGAAGCATCATAGCAAATCCACAAAAGAATTGTTTCGTAAAAAGAAATTTCAAATCTTGTAACGGACTTGTCAAAGTCCTGATTTAAACCCAACAAAAAATCTGTGATTCAAGTGAAAGTACCCAGTTCATGCAAGAAACCCAGCTATAATCGAGACATTGTGAAAATTACACCAAGAGGAATACTAAGAAATCGATACCCATTAGTACTTCTTAAAATTAACACCAAAAAATCTGGTTGACAAAAAAGGGCATCCACCAAATATTAAATGTAAGTTTTCAGTTACTTTTGAACATCTTAATTTTTAAATAATATTTTTATTCCAGCCAGATAAAAAAAAATATTTGAAACTGGTTGCAATTGTTTTAATAAATGTTTTCGTTAATGACTTTATAGTTTAATTAAGATTTGTTGATTATCTGGAAAAAGAGATTATTTTAAATATTATATTTAAGGTTCGCTTAATTTTGCACAGCACTGTATAAAGAAATAAGTTGTATATATTTATTTTGATTAAAAAAGTACCAAGGTCAGTCTCTATATCAATTTATTGTATTCTTCCCATTTCTTAGTAACAGTTTGAGTATTGTGCTTGAAGCTGTGGATAAACTGCCCAAAGTTCATATATTGTTATTGTTTTGTTCAATTATCTTACAAGGCGTTGAGTGTAATACTCCGTAATATTCCGAGAGCAGAATACATAATACCCCCCACAAAAAAAAAAAAAAATGAAAATTGAATAAATGTCTCAATGTCAATCTCTTATCCAGTCTCTCTTCATATCTCTCTCTGTCTCTCTCTCTCATTCTGTGCACGTGCGTGTACGTGTATATACGTAGTAAATTATACAGTGAAATCGACTGAAGTCGTTTAAAAATATTATCTCTAGTCTCTTTAGTTTTATTGATCACTTTCATGTCAAACTTCTGCAGGCTACGGCATATTCGCTTTGAAATATACTTATTTCTAAATATTATGTATTTCGGTATTGCGTTATGCATTTGTATTCTCTCTCTCTCTCTCTGTATGTATATATATATATATATATATATATATATATATATATATATATATATATATATATATGTATGTGTGTGTGTGTGTGTTTCTTGGCAGTGAATTCTATGATAATGAAAATACGCAGTTTTTCAACGAAGTCAAACGAGGCTACACAGAAAAAGGCGTCACACTGCCTGCCCCGCCCAGACCACAAAAAGAAAAACTTTAATATCTTTTATTAAAAAGAGTTATATGAGCTCTGAAGTTACATGCGTGACCACAGCAGACCCCATCATTTTGCAAGCACTACTGAACATTTATAATGCTATTTGTATCTATATATGACCGCCAGTGTATGCTAGAGATTGGTTTTCATTCCGAATCACTTCCCAAGATGACAGAATTATAGAGAATAATTACTGATTCCTACGTCTCTACCATTAAACGATGTGTAGTACTCTTCACTCATACATACATAGAATCATAATACACACACATATATATATATATATATATATATATATATATATATATATATATATATATATATATTATAAAATATAGATGTGAACATTAAACATGCGGAGGCGACAGACTATTTCTTGCTAGACGCATTCGTCAAGCCGCGTAACGATTGCATCTAACATGAAATTTACACTTTTGAAGGGCAGTACTAAGCTCATATAAGGGGACATAGAGAGTGGTGATGGATAGTATGAGAGAGATGATCGAATTATTCGCACTGACTTAACATTAAGCTTTCTGGATTTCATCCTCCTTGTGATTATCTATATGGATTACCAAGATTTTCGTTACTTATATATATATATATATATATATATATATATATATATATATATATATATATATATATATATATGTGCGTGTGTGTGTGTGGTAAAAACATAGTTTTAATGTAATGTATATTTATGGGTAGAATTACCCAATATCAAAAAAAGAGTGTATGTAAATCTGGGCCCTGGGCTAATACAAAGCGTTGATATTATAACCATAAAATAATCCTAAAAAATGTAAAATTGTTACATGTAACATTCAGCCTAATTGAACGTACATAACAACCCTATAGAAAACAAACGACAAACCAGTTTTCATCCACAAAACTTTCAATCCTACCAACAATAATCAAGCAGATGCTTTAAAATATTCTTCCACTGAAACCATTTTCAGTGAAGCCAAAAATGCTTATAAAACAGCCCTACAAATAGTAGATTTTCACAACACCCACATACTAATAATACAGCACAAAACAGCTTGCTCGAAAAAGATCTTATGATTTAATTCACCGTAAATAAAAAAACTTAAAAGCAAACGTTAAACAAATATTCATTACATTCATACACATACACTTCTCTCCTTTTAGAACTCTTCACAAGATATTTATTATAATCGCGGTAAAATTAGATACAGTTGCATCAAGAAGACAGCACAAATAATGAAAAACACAACATTAAAAAATAACCAGTAAACCACCCACACAAACCAAATCCAACTATATCTGTCAAATAAATGATAAATCCCCTTTACATGTCAATCGCTTACAAAACAATGTAATATACAAAGCAACTATAAAATTATCAGATAATGATAAAGAGATTAATATAGGAGTAAATGAAACTGTGAGAGAAAATTGTGCACACACACGCACACACAAAAAAAAAACAAAACAAAAAACCCTTAAGAAATAATAAATAAGGGAACAGACCGATTCATTCCAATCATACTGGGTGTAACAGCAAAATTCTCCAAATCGTGTAACAGCAAAATTGTCCTGTTGTTAAATTAAGATTTGAAGCGGTTTATCTTACAAATGATTAAAGATATATTGCTGGAATTCTCCAAGGATTTTAAAGCATTATTGGTTTCTTCTTTGAACAATAAGATTGTATTTAGCTCTAAGTTGAAATAATGGTCCCACTTGCTGATGTGACCTCCTAATCCTTTTTTCCTCTCTATCTTTTCCCCCTTTTTAAACTTGTTCACCGTTCTCTTGATAGTTCTTGAAAGAAACTTCGAAGATTGAAGCAACAGTATGAACGTTTGTCCCATTTTTGAAGACTTGAATGATCTTTTTGGTTTCGCCATTGCTCAATTGGGAAGACATAGTGAGACTGGTGGAAAATGATTTTTACCTGTTCTCTTTCAAACTGAATAACTCAAAGGGGTTTTTCAGTGGTTCTTACGACAATTGGTGTCAAGATGCCTAAAAGTCTTATCTCAAAATCGATACAAAGTAACTCTGTTTTGTAATTTTTTAGATATTAAACATTTAGGATGGACATATACACCATGCTACTACACGATTTGGACTATATTGCTGTTATACACTGTATATGGGAAATTAAAAACTAAAAAAAAACAAATTACACTAAAATATCATAGGAAATCAGGAAAACAGCGACTACCACAATAAATCACAAAACTTTAAAATCTATGGGGAGGAGCAAAAAACCTATAATCAACTTCTTAGACGAATAAAAATTACTAAATATACGATCGGATCTTATCTCATAATACAGACACGAAAACTATTTTTTACTATGCAACTTAAATATCGTAAATTAAAAACGAATATCTTGTAAAATAGCAATATGAGAAATTCAAATATATACAATATATACAACGCATATAATACACTAGTCATACATAGAAATAAATTCAACCATAATTTTGATTTTAAAAATGCTACTCTCATAAAAAAAGAAAATAACTCACTCAGAAGGAAAATTCTATAGAGTGCCGCCATAGAATATTACCCAAATATTAATCTACGCACAGGCTTTTTTCCCTATTTCACCTTTCTTAACAAAATTACTGCTCTCCCAAACAAGCGTAAAGAAGAATATCGTAAAATCAAAAGAAAATGGTTGAATCCGCCAACACAGCTATAATGACAATATTCTCCACACGTGACAATAGCTGACTTTATTTTCAGTTAACAATATGAAAATAACGTTCTCTACATTCCTCCAGTCGCTAAGAACATTCTGTTTCTTTTGTTCTTACGTTCTTTAACTAAATTCATTTCGTTTTTTGCTTTGAGAAAGTCCACATTGGAAGAAACGCGTCAGCAATAACTACAGTTTTCCTATTGTCATTTATATATATACATATAAGATGTACTATATTTATCTTAAGATGTACTATATTTATGGAAATATAGTACTCAATAGAGCGAGTGCAAATATAAAAGTGAACATAGACGTCAACACTTAGAGGCGACAGAGTGTGAACCACTCCAATAAAACTATGTATTTATTTCGAAATAACAGAAACATTTATGCCCAGTGTTTTTAAAAGGCAAATGTATCCGTGTAGCTATATTTCTTTTGTGGTTGTGTAATGAGAACTTCATTTATTCCCAATGCTATTAAAGTATTCCAAGCAGGGTTTTCAATTCTTTGAGGCATTTGCTATACGCGTCTATGTTAATATATTCTATAACGATACAGAAACATCACACGAGGTTCATTTTGTTACTTCAATATCTCACAATCATACACTCTTTTTAGATGACCAATGGATCAGAAAAATACATATTCTTCCACTTTGAAAGGTCTGCTTATACAACTTACAGCTGTATCTATTTTTTTAATTTTCTTATTTAGCAGATGTTAGGTAATATGCTGTGTTATAAACAAAGACCGCGCAATATATGAATTCAGTAATTTGAAAGCCACTCTAAAATATGATGTTACAGATTGTTCACAAATTTATCAGGAAGCTATGCAAATATTGGAAACACCTCGGGAATGGGAATAGTAATATTAGCCGTTTCTCTATAAGGAAACAGTCAATGACTAAGCAGCCAGTGATGCTTTTGAATTAAATTTACAAAAGCTTTCTATTAATACAATTTTTCTACAAAATAGATTTATTACAAGTAATTGATATCTATCTTTAGAGATTCTTTTTAAATTGTTGTTTGAAATAATGTGGAACGCCAATGTTTTGGTAATGTCATTACTTTCTCAAGTTATATATTGTATGAATTTTAGATGTATCTGTTGTTGAATGCCCTCAAGTCATGTTTCTTTTATTTGGCACTTTTTTTTGTAAGCGACAGTCCAAATGTTTCGAAGTAGTATGGTCCTCGCTAAAATCGCTCGGCTTTATTCGTACCAACCCCTGTTTAACCATTCATTTAAGTAAGCCATTATATAGGGCTGACAGATGAGATATTGCTGAACGAACTGGGCGCCATACGTGGCATTCATATGAAAATCGCCTTATGCCGAGATTATATAAGTATATGACTTGTATATATAAGTTAATGTTTTGGTTTGATAGCATTTTGCGATGATGGAAAAAAAAACAAAAAAAACGTCCCCATCACAGCGTAATCTATGCTCTATGTACACATCTCCTATGCTAAATTTTTTATGAATTACAGCATCCCGAAAGAGGCCTTTGCAGTTGTTTTGTTGTGTGGAAACGTCGATGCAATACGTGTATGAGTTGACAATAGAAGCAGGTTGATGCGAAATTAGGCTACACGGACCTAGGCAAGCAATCGTCTCGAAAATCATTCGTCTGGTTGTAATCTACTGGGCACGTGGTCGAGTGATTAGAAAGTTCGTATTCTGAACATGAGACCCGGGTTCGAATCTCACCATGGTCTATTTGTCAGGAAGGAGACTTTGTGATGATATCGGACTGGGTGGGTCGAACCCAGCGTGAAACCATATGTGAAATTGCCTGAAACTATACCGCGGGTTGACCGAAGCGTTGTGAGTAAACGGAACTCTTGGAGGCTGTCAATAGTTGAGGTAGGACGCAGTCACAAAGCATCGTGGTCTTTTTGATCACGCTAGATAACACGCTCTTTCCCAGAAACTGTAACTAAGGTCTGCATTATAAAACACAGGTGGGCTCTGTATGTGTTAAATAAACACAAGGACGCATGAGCAAGCCTCTGCAATAGCGATTCGCTAGCAGCCCTAGTAGACGGGTATCCTCGAAGACGACTGGCCAGCTATACATGCATACAGATATTATTAGGTTGGTTCAAAAATAATGACGTAATAATGTCGTTTTTTGACGTATTTTTAACGTCTAAAAACGACATTATTACGTCATTATTTTTGCACCAACCTAATAGATGTGGATATTGGCGGAATTACTGGAAAAGCTGATATTTGCCATTAATAATCTCTAATAGCTATACCTTCATTTTGGTAGCAACTAAGAAACTCTGACGTAATGGCGGCTAATTGGCCATGTGTACGAAGCTAAAGACAGTCATCGAATTCCTCATTGGGGAAAATACTTGCTCATTTATGGAAACGAAAGATCAAATATGTCCACTGTTACTCTGAATGTATTGCATTTCCAGAGTAACGAAATCGATCTGTGTGGCCTTCTACACCCGTCAACGTACGCAATGAGTCATCATTTTCTTCGGTACTCAAAAGTAAATTGTATAATCTTTAGTAAGCACGACCATTACGACCTGCTAAATATCTCATAAATAATGAACCGATTCGTTTTGACAGCGTGAAAAGACAGAAAAGACATAACACAGACACTATCTGGTAAGAAAAACAAAGAAAAATCAAAAGAGAGAATATATTAATTTATAAAATCTTTTTCAGTGAAATGGAAAATTTGGTATATTTCAAATCTTTTCATTTGTACCGCTTCATTTTTAAAATAACGATCAACATTCAATATGCATGATTGTTACTCGAATATTTTGTTAAAGTTGTTAAGCTCAAATAATGTTCTGGATATGACGATAAACTACATCCGGGTCCTGGGTATCATGATAAACTACATCCGTCTCCTGGGTATGTCGATAAAATACATGGGCGTCCTGGGTATGACGATAAAATACGTCCAAATTCAAGGCCTTTAATCAGGAGGTTTTGGGGAGCGTGGAGCCACCTCTTAATTGCTGGTGTTCCCAGGTCTACCCTGACCCGGGGTACTTGTTAGGTACCCAGGTATGGGCAAGTAATTAACTCCCAAACTGGGACGAAAACACTATGAAAGTTAAAAAAAAATAGATTTTAATATCAGAAATACTTTCTAAAAACATTATTTTTAGCAATGCATTATTTCCAGCAAAACATTTTTGAAAAAAAGAATATTACCAGCGATACATTTCTGAAATAAAAAAATATTGTCTGAAATATATATTTGAAGGAAAAAATGTTACCAGCAATAAAGTTGTCGGCATTAAATAACCCATTAGGATTGATATGCCGTAAAACAAATCAAACCAAACCAAACTAAGATCAAATATTTAACGACGCTACAGGGAAATTTCTACAGATATTTTATTGTCACAGAACTCATGACATTATTCAATCATCATCTCAAGAATTAAGATTCATCAGAAAATTAAAATAGAAAAATATTGAAATATTTACGTGCATTTCTAGTATCTATATAATAATTTTGATCATGTGACAAAATGCTGTTATAAGCACTGTCCTTATTTTTTAAATCATTTCCCCTTGAGCACCAAAAAAAAGACCCACAGGTTTACATGATTAAGGCGAGAAAACAATAAACGTATAAACATTAAGAAACCAGAACATAACGATTAATATTGCATTTAACTTTTTGAACATCGAAGTCCACTTGCCAGTAAGGAGCCGGAAGAGAGTTCCGTAAACGAGAAGTGTGAGAGAAGAATCTGATAGCATAGAACTTACGTTATTTATAGCAATTCAACTGTAAAATAATGACATCTTGCGGTCATGTTAGCACTCCGCTTAAATTCATAAAGTCTATCATAGAGAAAAGTTAATCAGAAGAATTAACATGACAATATTTATAGAAGAGTCACAGTGAAGCTACGTTAATTTTTTAAATATGTTATATAGAAAGATATTAAAAGAATATATAGCAGACTTATCTTTTAAAATATAATAATTTTAACATTACTATACTCTAAATAGTATTCTATGCAACACCAAATAGTGCATTCTTTGCAGAAAGTTGTTACCATTTTCAGATATTCTCCCTTCTAGAATTATGCATGCAGACATCGCAGTCTTTGGTTTGTCCTTTGAGATTTGTTCTCAGATAAATACACCAGGAACTGGAGTAACCTCATGAATCATAGTAAATACTAACCTTAGGAATTTAGGAAGAGTTTTCAATTAAAGTATAACAACACCTTCTACTTTCTAAAAGATAATCAAACTATTAAGGAACAAGACAGCTTCGTTATAAAGAAAGCAAATTAATACCAATCTTCCAATATGGCTGTGGAGGTTAGTTTCTTCACTGATGAAAAGAAAATCATGTGTTTCAAGAGAAAAATGTTGAAATAACTTGTCCGTAACATATGGACAACGAAGGAATTTTAAGGAAAATGGAAAAAAAAAAACCCGGAAATTTCACAATAGAAATTTATCAGGAATAGACAGCCCAAAAGTGCCAAATCACATATAAAAAATAAACATTTCAATTTGCTTTATTAAAAATACATTAGATAACGATTTAACTTATTAAAAATAATTTAAAACCAAAAAAAAAAATCTGCTTCATTTTGTATTTCATGTTTCGATTTAGTTTATTAAAAAATAATTAAAAACAAGTTTTGAATTATTTTTTATATGTTAATTTACTTTATTAAAAATTAAATTTCTTTACAATCTACATTAAAAATAATTAAAAACATGTCTGTTTTGAATTATTTTTTATATGTTAATTTATTAAAAATAAATTTCTTTACAATCTACATTAAAAATAATTAAAAACAAGTTTTGAATTATTTTTTATATGTTAATTTACTTTATTAAAAATAAATTTCTTTACGATCTACATTAAAAATTATTAAAAACAACAAAAAAAATTGTTCTATTTTACATAATGTCTTTTCATAGTTCATATTTGTAGGAAAGTATTCGCTAATTATGGTTTTAATCCTTAATAAATTACTTTTATTTTGTTATAAAAAAAGTTATATTTTTCTCGTGATGAGTTGCCTCGGTTGGCCGGGACAATTCTCCGGGATTAGACGGTTTTCCTTACGAACTGTACTTGAAGCATTCGCCCGTCTTTGTCCCATTGCTAGCACTGATTTAGAACCACTAGATGAATCAGTGGTCTATACCTCAACGCTACATAAGGGATGTAATCAAAGTGCTTTGCAAGAACAAAGAAAACGGGTGATGGGATAAGTAATTATCGGCCTTTGAGTTGCAGATATTAGCCAAGATCGTAGCCACCCGTTTGCAGGCTGTCCTCTCTAGTCTTATTTGCTACGAGTAAACTTGATCTATGAAGGACAGGGCTATTCAGGGCAACATTCATTTGGTATGTTTAACCATCGAGCAAGTCGACAGTGAATTAATTTAAATCAGTCCAGGGCATCCGACAGGGTTGACCGTCGAATTCTGTAGGCTGTCACTTAGGCCGCCGATTTCGGGCCGTACTTTGACACCTCGATCCGACTTCTGTATGCGTTCCCCGGTGTGCTGGTAGAAGTGAAGAGGGTTCAATCGCAGCCTTTCGTACTGTATTGCTCTATTTGTCAAGGTTGTCCACTTTCACGCTTGCTTTACGTTCTTGCGATGGACCATTTCCTTCGCAAGTTAAAGGCGAGTTCGGTCCTACGCGGAATTTATATACCTGTTGCTACCACTGCGGCCAAGTATTATGCATATTCCGACTTAGTTTCGTTTCTTCTGTCTAGGAAAATCGAGATTGATGAAGTTAGCAAAGGGATCTGAGGGTACGAGACGGTGACAATGGACATGATCAACTCCGATAAGACTTTCATGGTTGCCATTTGGCGCCTGATAGGGGGCTTCTCTTCCCAGGCTTTTCCTCCGTTGGAAAACAAATTTCTCGGAGGTGCGGGAGAAGATCGAGTGCAGATTGGTCTCGAAGGAGGCTTTCCTGAAAGGGCAAAGCGGAAGATTGTGCTTCGCACATCTACCAGACTCTCCTTTACCGACTCTCCATAGATCCACTCCCGTATATCATACTAATGAGTTGAGTAGCGGTATTGTTTTTCTTGTAGGGAGGCAAAGCTCCCATGATATGTCGGGAAATCTGTTAACTCCACTCTTCTGAAGGCGGCCTGGGTATGCCTATCGTTATGCTTAGTCAACATCTGCTTCGCATCTCTTTCCTAGACAGAATGTATGCAATTGGATGAAATGACGAATACTGGAAGACGCCCCTAAAAACTTCCCATCCCTGAGATGTGCGCACTCGTGCGAGGAGGATGCCAAGACGAGTGTCGCTCCTATCGTGAATGTCGAATTGGTCTCAAGTTTATCTTACGGGCGACGGATGGCATCTCCGACGGCCAGGCTATGTCTAGCAATGCGTTATATCACATGATAGGTAGGGGGTCTGTTCAAGATTATCTGACAGACGAGCTCTGTCTAGCGAAGCAGGAAGTTGAGAGTCCGGTTTGAAAAGCCTCATTAAGGCATCCCTTGCCTGGCTGGTTTTGAGAAGTGCCCCTCTGAGTCAGAAAGAGACATGGTTTGGCGGGGCTGGAAAAATCTCCAAAATGCGTTCGCTGCAGTGAGTTTGAAGAGGAACCTTTATCATACCTTCTTCTACTGCAGAGTCGTAGGACCGTTATGCAATTTTATTGTAGACATCATGGTTCGCAGTATGTGCGGAAAGTTCTTTGTTCTCGAGGCTAGTTCTGTTTGTAGCAATGTTGTGCTGATATCGATTAAGGCTGAGCACTATTTGCCTAATAGGCGCTATGAAATCGTGATCTGGATGACGTGACAGAAGGAATTCTATGGGGAAGAGAAGTTTACTTCTTCCCAACCTATCTTGTTCTTTAGGCATCAGCTTAAAGTCAAGATGATGACGGACAGAAGATGACTCCCAGCCATCAGAATTTTGGTAAAATGTGGATGGATGCTGCGCGTCTGTGTCGAGTAGAACGAGATGACATAAAATGTCATTTTGATTCCGATTACACATTAGCATACTGGAAATTTTAGGTTGAATATTAGCAACCCTGCCCCCAAATGGTGTACTTTATGCATGTTTTGCTTTTAGTTTTTCCATCAAAATTAACTTAGCGAGGGGATGCATGCTCATTGTCCCCTTTTATTTTGCTCCCACTTTCTTTAGTTTAATTACACCTCCCGCCGTTAGGTGACCAGAGTTTTCAGTTCTATTGTATATGAGGGATGCCTTTCGTCTTTCGAGTAATTTTTTGTTTTTGTTGTTGTGTGTGGATTAGTTTGTGTGTGAGTGAGTCTTTAGTCGAACGATTGTTTGAATGTTTAAAATCCCGCATTAATTTTTGCAACATTTAAAGATTGTTAGGGGATTATTACTAACACCATTTTTTGGTTTCTTGTAAATGAATCTTGTTCTCATTTTAAATGCACATTAGGGTTATAAATTTCTAAAACTTGTTATTTTATTCCGCTCTCACCACAAAAGAGTAGATAATAAAATATGAGGTCTGGTTAGGACTTCATAAAGACTTCAGAGTATTATGGTGACTGTAGTAAGAATGAAAAGTATGAATGTGTTGTTTTGGTGCAAGGACAGTGATTAGTGATGGTGGCTAGCTAAGATTAATTATAAGAGAGATGAAGACCATTATTCACCATCCCAGATTTTTGGCCTTGTGCCATAATTTTACATTTTCGTACAATAATTATTGTTTATTAAATCTTACTATTATGCAATTTGTATTGTCTTAAACCATTCTACTACAAGCACAATCTCAATAACATATAATATACAGATGATGAACATGTGTTTTCCCCCTTCAAAGATAAAAGGACCGATTCAAAACAACACTGAAAGCCACTGGACTTGACCCTAATCGTTTGAAACACATGCACATTACCGTACCAACTGGCAATATTCCCTCACGATCTGAACAAAAACGTCGTAGCCATCAGAAGTAAGAAGAAAGAAGTCAGAGAACTGGTCGTCAAGTCTTATCTAGTGAGCTCATTTCTTGGAAAAGGTCACCCTAAATCATTTGAAACACATGCACAATACCGTACCAACTGGCGATACCCACTTCGAAGATACACGGGCCAACTCAAAACAACAAGGGAAACTAGCGGACTTGAGCATAAATCTCATGCAGCGCAAACACAGGACCGAACCAATTAGCGATCTTCCATCGCTATCAGATCGAACAAATTCGAAGCCACCTGAAAAGAAAAGGAAGACGTCAAACAACAATAGAAATGGCTCGAAAGAATTGACCACTTCCTCCACCAACATTACTATACAGCCAATGTTATTGGCGCTTCCATGCAATAATTAATCTACTTAAATATTATCACCATCATCATAAAAGAAGAGATCAGAAAAAAAGTTAAATTCATAGATACGAGATAAAGCCGACCACGTGATAACGATGATGACAGATGATACCGTAAAAGATGGTAAATACAGAAAAAAAAATAGTCAGCAACTCCTAGATGATGTAATAAATGATTGCGAAATGATCGAGTAGTATATTTTCTGCAGTTTACCAACTTATTCCAGATTCCAGATTATTTAAAGCCAGAAAGTATTTTTACATTCTAAGATATTTCGAGATAATAATGATTTACAATTCTTACTAATTAACCAATAGGTGGGGAGAATAACAAGCTTCATTCATTTCCCAAGGGTTTTTCCGCTTACGTGAATATAACGAACACAACTGGTATAGTTACTGGGCTCTCCGATTAAAAATTCCGAGTTTATTAACCATGACACCAGCGGCACATCCAAGCATACAGCATCTGGTATTCCCAAGCGGTCACACATTTAGTTACTGACCAGGATCTCTGTTGCTTAGCTTCGGTAATCGTACGTGAACTGGTATTTCAACATTATATGACAGTAAGCAGGATTACGGATTTAAAACGTTTAAGTATAAAAAAGACAGAATTGTCCAAGATTCAAGCTATAATTTTGGGGTGTCAGAATAAAGTAAGTACATTTATTTAACTATTTGAAATTAAAATAAAAAAATACGGAAAATAAGACATGCTAAACTGAATGCGTATTGGAATAGCTAAAAATGTTTTGGAACAAATAAATTAAATGTTACGAAACAGGAAAATCTAGTTATAAACAATGAAAAGTGTGATGGCCGCCATATTAATCCATCTATATGACAAATAAAACGGGAAAATTTCCTCACAGATAAAGTAGAGACGTGACAACAGAGAAGCCGTTCTATAGAAAGGAGCTGAGAATGTCACGGCGTAGCATGTGAACACCGAGGTTTTTTCTGAAGAATACATAAAGAAAATCTATAGAAATATACAGTTGAATTTTTTGAACACGAGGAAGAAAAGCTTGGAGAATGTGAACGTATGAGGGAAACGAGGCTTGTGTAAATTCTTGGCAGAACATTGACTCGGAAAGTGAGCAAGGAGACAAACATTACTCAGTGCTTCAAAGGATAGGAAAATGTGGAAAGTCATGATTGTCTAACATATGAAAAAAACAGAGCACAGAAATGATGAACAGGGAGAAAAAAAACGTATAGAGCAATTTGTGTTTTTGAAAAATACTTATATTCTGAAATGAGTTCAATGTAGATTTTGAATTCTGAATAAACTTGCTAAAAGAATCCGTATAAATTTATGCATTCTGTCATATATATGGTGAAACGTTAGCGTAAATAAAGCAGGAGCAAAAGCATTTCAGAATTTATATCCGATAAAAATATGTCATTTGACACAGAAATATAAAGACTGATACCTCAATGAGATTTAATATCGTTTAAAGATATTAACGCATGCATATAAGTGACAAATGACTTTGGAAAGTCATTTGACATATCGCAACGACTTAGAATTGATTCTGTTACGCTGTTGAATGGCTTTTCTCTTTATGAGGGTTTAACTTGTAAAGGCTTGTTGGTTTTTGTTTCTTCTACGCAGCATTACGTTCATAATTCTTCTGAAATGAGAATGTCATATTGTATATGATAAAATGGCGGCCATGTTTATAGTAATTAATTGCCTCACTCTGAACAGATGGCTACAAAAGTTAAATTGTTCCTTTTCATCATTGGCGTTAAGTTCAACTAATTCCTTTCTTTTTTGTTTTGTTTTTGCTCTTTTTATCTGAGCGTTTATTTCTACCGTTTCTTCTTCAAAGAAGTTTTCTTCCATTTCTTTTTCTCTATCCTCTGCTACTTCTCTTAGCTACATTTGAATTTCTATTTATTTATTTATTTTTTTAATTTTAATCATCTCGATGGATTCTTCCCGATTTTTTCTTGATTTTCTACCTATGTGTTTAAAAGTGCAATCTGTTTCTTTTTACTCGAGTTCTTTAAATTTTATTTTTCTATTTCTTTTTTTTTAATTCTAAATTCTATTTCGTGTATGTCATTTCTTTGTCTTTTATTATCACCATATGTTATGGTGACCTATTACATGGGAAATAACTCTTCCTCCTTTCATAAATACCAAACTGCGAGAGATCCTGCAGAGTCGAGAGGCAGTGTAACCTGACAGTTTCGACGGACACTTCTATCTGCTGAGGAATAACACTCTTATTTTGTTTATATCTGCTATTTCAATACACTTGTTCAACCTACCTTTTTTCCGTTTTCTTTCTTGCTGGCCCCTAACGGACCGTGGCACCATACAAATGGAAAGACGATGAGTTGATGCTAGACGCCTGTAGTTGTGAATGTCTGAACTGGTTGAACTCCGGAAAATATTTCGTGTAAATTTTCGCTGTTTCTATGGTTCAGACGAACTGCATTTCTTAGTCTCACAAGTTCAGACGTTCATTACTAGCGAAAACCATGTCACTTACATATCAAATCATCCTCATTCCCGGTAAGGTTGAAGATTAACTCAGGCACCTTCTTCCATAGAACTATCATTTTATAAAACGGACTCCCGAGAGGATACTTTCCCGTATATTGAAATCTTAACCTCTTCATGTTAAGGTGAACCGTTATCTATTCAACATTTACTAATAATATGCATATTTTCCTTTACACCTATACAGATATCTCATTCAATAACACTCTATCGTGACTAAGACTTGAGCTTGGTATTGGGTGAATAAAATAATTGTACAACCTGTTATCATTAGGCTGCATTATGTCTGCCATTTCCTGGCAATTTCCATGTATTTTCCAGTTTTTCTGTCACGGTTGTATTGTCTTATCGATTCTAAACAATATCGGCTATCAGAAAACGTCTTTATAATTCTATAAGAGTCTATGTGGTATGTATCATCTACTGAGCAGATTAATCTGTATACATTGAAAATCTCAAGTATTTGTAATCAAGAAGACCCGCTAGTCTTTCTTCAACGTTTAACATGTGTAGTAGTGAATTAACTGAGAACTGCTCCGTTTAACACTGTCAAAATATTCATATCGGCGACGATTCATAAGTCAAGTTGCCCTAGCATGTCATACATCTCATATTACCGTATGGCGGATACATCAAGACCAGCTCATGTATCTGTATCATTTGCAACGTGTCCTCTCTAATAACACAGAACTTTTGCCAATGGTTTATGGCACAAACTGCGTATCCGTTGTTTGCATCTTCAGTCTTGTTTACGGTAGAGGGAACATTTGGATGAGGTGAAATATCAAATTTACACCAACGACATTTGTGGGCTGAGCGGAATACACATGGTACGATACACGCTAGACACCAGCATCAGTTTAGGATTAATGGTTGCACTGGAATTGTAGGTGATAGTCTGCTAGGTCTATATGTTCTCTCAGAACGTCTTACGGGAGCCTTCTGCAGGGAATCTATTTCGAACACACTTCGATAAATGCTAGAGGATGTATCGCTACTAATACGAAGGCGCATATGGTTCATGCATGAGGCATTCCAGCATATTTTACTCACATTCTTCGCGATGCGCTGGCTGATATCTATCAGGAAAGAGGGATAGGTATTGAAGGAACGGTCCCATGGTCGGTACATTCCCCCGACCTCAATCCTTTGAATTTTTATTACCTGAAACAATTGGTTTATGCAGCATACATTAATAATTCAGTGGGGCTTCATTAACGTGTTATGGGAGCTTTCGAAACCATTCAACAGTATTTGACAGTGTCCACCAGTCAGTGTTCCGACGGGTGCATGCGTGTGTAGACGCAAGTCGAGGATAATTTCAATATTTATTGTATGTTGCTCTTTTGAGATACGACGATAACCTTTGGACATATGTTAATATTGTTATTTTACTTTGTTCTGATGTCAGAAACCCGCACCACAAAATGATTCTAAAAGTATTTTGGGATTGTAGATTTAACAGAGTCTACTGTAATCTTTAAACCCAATAACTCAAAAACGAAGGATTTGTTTATATAGTCTTTTTGTTTTTTAAGCATTTACTTAAATACTTGTATCTATAAAAAGAACGTTAAACATTAAAAAAAATGTCTTTAATGAAATAAATTGTCGGACTTTGTCCATTTCTTAATGTATGACATCATTTGTTTACATTTGATACGCCATGAGCAGTTATAAATGTACGAGATCCATGGAAGATTGAAGTTTATAAGCAGTAAATTCGATCTTGCTAACCGAACGCTCCTTTGTAGCCGAATCGGTTAGGCACGCCGTGATAAATGGCCGTTCCGTATAGGATGCAGATTCGAATCCTGTCAAAGGACGAATATTTTCTATGAAAATTTCTCGGACATTCAGGCCGGTAAATGTTATTTAATACTGTTTATTATAAACAGAGCATTTACTTAAATACTTGTATCTATAAAAAGAACGTTAAACATAAAAAAAATGTCTTTAATAATAATAATAATATATATATATATATATATATATATATATATATATATATATAACGTGATTGACTGATAATATTAGGAGATCAGTCAATCACACCACCTTGGTTTCAACCTTTAGATATCCTTATGGTGGAGTATACATTCATTGTCGAGTATATACTTAACATTGATCTTTGCATTGACTATAAATTAGCGCGTTTCATGCGTAAGTTTTGGACGTGCCTTTGTTATTATTTCATTATTTCTTAAACAGTTTTAGTAATGGTTTCCTTGAGTCAATGTAAAACCCAACGATACCAAGTATGAATCTTTAAAGAAAATCAGCTAATATTACTGAAAAGACGGGTGCATCTTTATTTTCTTTATCTAATATCTATTCAAGACTAATCACTAACTCTCTCTCTCTCTCTCTCTCTCTCTCTCTGTATATATATATATATATATATATATATATATATATATATATAATATGACGATCGCAAAAGCGTGAAAACTAGGGTCACAAACTCACATCTATCCAACCAAATATATATATATATATATATATATATATATATATATATATATATATATATATATTTAAGTTATAAGGAACTTGGTAAACCGAGTTGGTAAATCCAAAGAGGATGAAATCCTGAGAGATCAATGTGAGGACAGAGCTAATATGTAATGAAAAACAAACCACTTTAAGGTACCATTACGATAATTTATTTCACCTAAATCCTTTTTTAAGGATTCAGGATCATCAGGTAAAACTTCCAACAACGAATTGAGAGGAAAAATGGGATTAGAAATTGGTGGGTAGTGTAATTTTTGTAATTTAATAGAGGGGGTTGAGAGTGGTAGTTAAACAGACAATATAAAGTATAGGGAGGGGTTAATTTTATATCTCTCTTAAGTATATATATATATATATATATATATATATATATATATATATATATATATATATATATATCAGTCACTTTCACTTTTATCTATCTCCATCATCGTATATTTGATATCTGTCTAGCTATCTTTTTCAGTTTTTTTCATCTCTCTCTCTCTCTCTCTCTGTATATATATATATATATATATATATATATATATATATATATATATATATGTATGTATGTGTGTGTGGGCATGTGAATTTCTACTTATTTTTATACTTATTTTCCTACCTTTTATGCTATTTTGATGACTGTCGTGTGAATGTCAAATTATTTCAGCCTTCTTTACATATGTGTTCCAGCAATTTAAAATTTCCTTACCTGTTCTTATTTTCCTAAGAAGTCCTTCCCTTCTAACATTTTCTTTTGTGGGGATTATTAGCATTCACCGTTATAAACACACAGCATTGAGATTCTTCATTTCAGCTGAAGGAAGATTGTACAAAACACTGGCAAACATATTAGATTAGGTCCAAAGTTTATTCGTCAATGTTATGAATATTGCAGCCACATCTAGACTGCTTATCCTGCCATATATTTAGAGATCCTTGAGATTCTTAATAAAATCAAAAAAAAAAAAAAAAAGCCTGCAATATCACTGTTCCTGGCCTGGCGTCCAGGATTCAGTCTCCCGCCCCCCGCTGTAACGTATCTACCGTACGCCTTTGCTATAAATACTTTCATGGTAATTGTTCTGACGTACTTTTCTAGATTCTGTCAATTTGAGCGCAGTAATAGATTGACGGCAAGGTCTCATCTATTAGGTTGGTGGGAAAATAATGACGTAAAAATGTCGTTTTTTAACGTTAAAAATACGTCAAAAAACGACATTATTACGTCATTATTTTTCCACCAACCTAATATTTACAGTTGAAACGGTAAGATGGTGCAATTTTAATTTATAATTACATGAATCATTCATACAAAAAACATATATAGAGGTTAATGATTTAAATGGCGAGAATACATATTCGCAAACAATTTCAATAAGATACACTAACCCCGAACCTGTATATGAATGATATGATCCCTGTTTATAAATTCCTGTTGCATAAGGTCTTTTTAATTTTTTACAAGCTTTCGTCTGTTTCTACAGACATCCTCAGGTGGTATGGAAATAGATTTGTTCTTGATTTTACTTCTCGGTAATAAGAGGACAACGAAAATATAGATGTAATCCGAAAAAATGTTATGCGAAATGTGTTATTCTTTTAGAACGTGCGATCGCAACGCTGAGTTTGAATTTGAAATTTTAAGGTTGTGCGTTTTTGTACAAATATAGTAATAAGAGAATTATTTTTTACTGAAAGATTTTCCGTCAATGTGGCATGAACTATATTGTTCAATAATTACAGGAATGTAACACTTATTTTAATTTCAATTATAGGTGCAATTTTAATTTATAATTACATGAATCATTCATACAAAAAGCAATTAAATCATTAACCACTATATTTGTTTTTTGTATGTATGATTCATGTAATTGTATATATATATAATATTAGTAGAAGAGTTGGTTTCAACCTTTCGGAATCCTAAGGGGATATGGACAAGAATCGTCCGGGGATACGGTAATATTGAAACAAACGAGCGTATTTAATTTCATTTCATTTTTTTAAATCTAAAAGCTCTTCATTATAATTTTTTACTTTCTCTCTACGTGTATTTATCAAATTTTAATGTAGCTGTTTCCTGGTCTAATTCAACTGTGACAATAACTGTCTTATAAGTTTTGCCATATTCACATTTCTCGGCTGTTTTATGCTTCATTCTTCTTCAGATAATATTTCTTGGAATTTCGAACCGCTCTTTTATTTAGTCCAGATGGTCCAGTGGATACAGCGTTGGTTGTATTGATCCCAAAAGTAACCTGATCCAAAATATTGTTCAATACATAAGAGTAGAGTTATCAAAGGAAATTAACTTGAAACTAAGATACAGTGTAACCCGGATATAAGATACCCGGATATAAGAGAAACTCGGATATAAGAGAGATTTTGTCTTTTCCCAAATTAGAGCCATACTTACCTAAACAAAATAGACCAAACCCGGATATAAGAGAAACCCGGGTATAAGAGAATTATATCCGGGTTGCACTGTATCCAACACCATATATAAAAGTTTCGACTGACAATGTACTGCGGTTAACATTTGCATTTAAATTCTTCTTGTTTTCTTATAGAGTTTTTTTTTTTTTTTTTCTGTACTTAAAATATATAGGAATTGTCCGAATGCTGTGTATCTCCGGATGATTTTGGCTATTATTTTAGCTATTATCATGTCATCTGATATAATGAATATGTATACACCTGGGTCCCCCTACCCACGCCTCAGTAATATGATTGGCTGGTGTCAGCCATAAATACAGACTGATGTGGAGATACAGAGACGACGCCTATTAGCTATGCCTGTAGTCTTCGCTAATTTGCCTACGACTATTGCCTACCACAACGACTAAGACCAGTCCATTACAGTTAGATTGTCCTACTCGGTTACAGTAGTCCCAAAACTACTTTGCTACTTCGAACAAATATATCCCTTTTCGGGACATGTCATAATCATACTTGATTAAGGCTAAAATTACAACCGAAAACGCTCAGACATACAAAAGATTCGGACAATTTCTAAATGTTTTATGCCCAGAAAAGTAGCAATGATACAAACACAAGAAAAATAAAATAAAACAAACACTTAACCGCATTATATTGATAATCGTTTGAGCGAAACTTGTATAAAAGAGGTATTACTACCCAAATAGCCTATTATATATATATATATATATATATATATATATATATATATATATAGGGGATTAATCAGATGTTAAAATTAACATTTTCGTGATTGTTATGGTTTGGTAAAGGAAGGAAAAGGTAAGAGAACGTGGACTTTTATACATTCAAACTTGTACAACTAGTGAATTACCTTTCGTGAAACAGAAATCAAATTTACCGTCACTTGAAGGAAGAGAAATTGGAAGTCGAAAAGCATTTCCTTCGTCATTCTAGAACTTGTATTGTTTTACCGATTTGGCGCGCACTCTATTGGTTTCATTCGCTAAAGATTAAGAGATCTTATTATTTTTCTAAGGTTAAATGAAACCCTTTCTCGGCTGCACTAATGGCGGCCGGAAATGGAAGACGCATACGAGCAAAAGGTTTGGAAGCACAAAATGGCCGCAACAATTTGTGATTCCGATTCTGCATTGTTAATCTGGTTTCTGCAGTTTTTCGCACAGACTGTTCATAGACAAACCGAGATATTCAGACATTTTTCTCTGTTGATTTCCTCTTTTTGCAGAAGTACCTATCATCCAAAAGCGTTTTTTTTACACAGACTAACACACACTCCTGTACACATAGAGACACACGCCTGCAAATATATATTTCTTCTTTACTTTTAATTTTTGTATCTTAATAATTCAATTATTTTTTTCCAGTAAAGCCCCTAGGTTATAAGTGGTTACAGGGTGTGGAAGAATTAGGAACCGAACAATTATTATTGGGCGAGAAGAGAAGAGAGTAATCACGAGAACAGTAGAGAGTTATTGATTTGCATTTAACTTTTTGCAGATTAATTATCTCTCTCTCTCTCTCTCTATATATATATATATATATATATATATATATATATATATATATATAGATAGATAGATAGATAATCATGGAGCTGGAAGGGAGATCCACGAGCTGGAAGTGCGAAGAAAGCAAATTGTCACCACAGAATTTACGGATACATCTAGCCAGCTCAACTGTAAATTTATGAGATCTCGACGCTAATCTATTACTGTGCTTAAATTCAGTCTAGATATCATACTGAAGAGATGATCCGAACAATTTCCATGACAGTATATATATAAAACAGGCACAGAGAGGAAACTTTACGGCGGTAGGCAAGTGACTGAAGCCGAGCCTCCAGATCAGGACCAATAATATTGCTGATTCTTCTTTGGATTTTATAATGGAGCTCAAAGTGCACTGGAACATATGTTACAGCAATATTCTGAGCTTCGACGAATGCTAGACTTATAGATATGTAAGGTAGATTATGGAGAGAAATATCGTCACGCACGACGTAGTGAAACAATTTTCTTAGCAGCTGACCTGGATTCAAAATAGTATTTTCCACTTTATATCAGCTGAGAAGGTTAGCCCGAAAAGGCGCAACTAGTGACTTTTCTGGAGGTTAACATCAGCCATTCTGATGGAAAGCAGAGAGATGTCTCTCAATGATTAATGGAGAGAAGTTTAGTTTTGCTGGCCTGAAAATTAACAAACCATTTTTTGCCACAGTTAACGTTGGACTTGAGTTCGTTTTGAAGATCGTCTACCATTTTGACCTTATTGTACGGATCGAGCTGATGTCTTCGGAAAGGTCATTAAAACTAAGTAGGACCATGGATGGGGGTCTGCGGGAGAATCCCTTTAGTA
This sequence comes from Acanthosepion lycidas, assembly GCA_963932145.1. Lineage (NCBI taxonomy): Eukaryota > Metazoa > Mollusca > Cephalopoda > Sepiida > Sepiidae > Acanthosepion > Acanthosepion lycidas. Next base: position 85,596,265 of record OZ010583.1, read on the forward strand.
CGAAAGGATCTAGACGAGTAGACATTCAGCATAGCATTCATATAACGATTTGATAGGAAAGTGTGGGAGTTAGCTTCTTCTCAGTTCCTTAATCCTTCACCAGGGTTCTCTCTCCCCTGGCTATAAATACTGGGTGACCCTTTGCCTCGAGCTCTCTTTTCCCTCAGGCCTTGGGCCTTAAACCACCTCGCGCTGATGAGGTGGGGTAATTCTTTTTTCTTCATTTTAGCTAATATCAATATGTGAGCTCTCAATAATACAGTGTTTCTAAAATTCTGGGAACACGCTAAGAACGATACACGTACGTACGAACACTCAACACAACACACACACATAATATTCACTACACAATGTAACCCTCTATGTGCTTGTAACTTGTTGTTAATACATATATTTGTATGTATATAATTATCGGTTTTCTTTTTTTTTCTTTGGACTTAATTAAAGTCCAACATTCTCATGTAGCTGGACCGGCTAGCAAGAAATTTTAACCCACGTGTGTTCTTTATATCTTCACATCCTCATCACCGCCACAGTCTCTACAAAAGACTGGATCCGTTCAAAAAACGTGTGATTAAAATTCATTTTGCAATCTATAAATATAGTAGTAGGATATTTTTACATAATGTAATCAAATAAAGGTATTTTGGTGGGCTTCATGTGAAAATACTGCAAACTATAGACAAACGCGAGCTTGTATCAATAAGTTAGTAGTCTGATACATAATTATACTAGTCTAGATCTATAAATGTTCCTATATTGTTATTACTGTGCGACTAATGTTAACAGATGAATTAGGCATATTAGCAAAAAATAAGTATCTATTGTCTGATCACCCTCAAACCTTCTCTCTCTCTCAGACATAAAACAAATTTGTCGGAAGATAGACAAATCTAAATTTATTTAATAACTAAATAAAAATGTTAGAAAAACTAAATTTATATATTAAAAAAAACGTAAATGTATCTATATATCTGTGATCTATCTATATCTATCTATATGTATATTTTGTCAGCATATCTTCATTCAAGCGTGTTTCATTAAATAGTATATACATACTATGTCTATGTATTTTTATATCTTTTAGGACAATATTTTTTTAAGATAAACTTAATATAAGTGTGAATATTTATGGAAATCAATGTATGTATTTATGAGAATAATAAAGAAATCTTCAGATTATCGAGCAAAAGAAAATGACGAAAACTGCAATTTTTAAAAACGCATTTGTGTTGACAAACGCCATGTTGTATCTTATCATCCCTGGTTAACTCCCTTACATCCAACAGGCTTGTTTACAACAACATCGTAACTACATAGCAAAATATTTAAATAATTATCGTGATTTTGTAAAATCACCCTCAAAAGTTTGTTTTCGGAATTAACCAGAGAGGATGATCTCGAAGAAGAAAAAAAACAAAAAAACTATAGCACCCACCTTGATGAATGTCAGCTTAAAATGAAGAACTAGAAATGATTATAATAAAAATGATGTGATGTATGTGAATATTATTCAATGAAACTTGCTTGAAATCTCTCTCTGTATCTTTATTTCTCTCTCTCTCTCTCTCTATCTATCTATCTATACATATACATATATATATATATATATATATATATATATATATATATATATATATATACCCATCTATATATATATATATATATATATATGTGTATGTGTGTGTGTGTGTGTGTGTGCGTGTGTGTGTACCTATATAGTAATTCAACTAGCCCAGAATTGTTCGAATGTTATTTTGTAATTTGCTTGAAAAATGAACTTAAAAGAATTTCTAATGAAATGTTATCCCTGTTTGACAAGGATTATTCGTAATTTGAACAAGTTGATCTTCAAATCTCTGTCTTTTCTCCAAATGTCGCTCAAACAAATTATATCTAGAAAATGATGCTTACATAACGTTTTTTTTTTATTTCACTATACAGTTATAGGAATAATTTTATTTAGTTATCAGTAATGTAGTTGGTAAATTTATTATTAAACAGTGATTGTTTTATGTAGTTTTGTTCACTGACATATTTCTTCGGGAAGAGGAGCTTAGGGACGCTTTGCAATACTACAAAAATTATTTCATGTCCCCCATCCCGGTTCTATCATCCGTTTATTCACGTCCGTCAGGTATGTTACGCGCTATTTTCCTCAGTCCAGATTTCCTTCAATCTGTCCTATGAGTATCAGATTTTCTAAGCCTCTCTTCCTCATTACGTGCGCCAGAAATTTCAACTGCCTCTTTCTGGCGTAGTTTTAAACCGAAAGATAGAACAAACCTCTAAGTCCAGGACGCAAACAATTACAGAACAGGAACCTCGAAAGTTATCATATGTACGACCGTCAAACAATACAACTCGAGAGTTTCGCCATGCACACTCAAACTGATTTGGAGAAAAAAGAAATAATTATCTTTTATGCACAGTAATTATCTTTGTTCTGGTGCAAGAAATTGACCCACTACTCGTCCATATTTTTGCTTGTCATAACAGGCGAACTCAGAACCGTTTCAGAAATTAATTACTGGAACAAAATTGTACATTCAGGGAAAAGAGAAGACATTACAAACCAAAACAATGCTAGCCATAGTGCGTGGGCTGTGGCTTTCAATGAACAGCTGATTTACCACATCAAGAAGATTAATGAAAGATGATAATGACGTGGAAAGTCGCGGGTAAATTTAACAAAACAAGATAAATAATTTATTTACGAATTTATACGCATGATGTAATGTCAATTGCTCGTTTCTGAAAAATAAATCAGGCATTTTTAATTCCGTAGTTTTAACGTACTGTCATGAAGAAGAAATGTTCATACAACAGATTTAATGATCTGGCACAAAATAATATTAAAGATATGTTTAAAAAGTTAAGACAACTTGCTGCTTACAGAAGGGATATATGTTTTTCAAAGTAAAGATATGCTTAGCTTTCTTGAATTATTGTGAGAAAATTCTAAAAAGTACCACGTGATTGGTTAGAGTCTGACAATATAATTGGAGAATAATTTTACACTGCCAAGAACTTCAGCACTGGTCGCGAAGAACAAAAATGGAACCTTTCATATGACTTCACTCACTGTTCTATATTTAATTAAACTTTTC
>OZ010583.1:85601874-85629374 GCA_963932145.1 Acanthosepion lycidas
AACGAAGTAACTAATAAAACAAAACAAAATATCCCTGGCAACTGAAAGAATTTAGAGAACGCTATTTATACTGTTAACTGAAATTACGTCAATTACTGTCACGTGTGGTGATATTGTTTTTATTACTGTATTGACGGATTCAACAATTTTCTTTTGATTTCTTGATACTGTTCTGTACGCGTGATTGGGAGGGAAGCAATTCTGTTAAGAAAAGTGAAATAGTGAAAAACCTTGGCGTAGATTAATATTTAGATAGTATTCAATGGCGGCACTCACGAGGATTTTCCTTCTTAGTGAGTTATTTTCTCTTTTTATGGGTGTACCATTTTTAAAATCAAAATTGTGGTTGAATTTATTTCTATGTATGAAATTTATTTCTATGTATGAAATTTATTTCTATGTATTAGCATCAGGTATTTTTTTTTGTTTTTTTGAGGTTTCTTTTGTGCTCATAAATTTGTTTCTTTTTCTACTGGTTTCTCCAATATATTGTGAGGAACAGTTTTGGCAACTTATTTTATAAGTGTCTGCTTCAGAAATATTATTGCTATTAGTGTTTGAGGATCTGAGTATATCCATAATGGTTTTGGCGGTGTTTGTGACTTTTTTAAGATTATTTAGACGGGCTAGGTTGTTCTGGATAGTGTACGTGACAGAGTTGGTTGGTAGTTTTATGTATCTATTTTCATGTAAATTATTATTGCGTAATATGTTATTATTTTAGTTTCGGTTTTATATATTATATGTCTTTCTTGCGTTGTGAATGAACTGATATGGTTATTGTAGGTTTTTGAATGTGTTTTCTATGTATTCTATCTTATATAGAAACATGTTTTTAATTTCAAAAGAGTGATTTGAGTAGAAACTGATCAGATCATTTTTGTGTGTAGCCTTTCTGTAAACATCAAAAATGAGTTCGTTATTATTTCTATGTAATATGATGTTTAGGAACGGAAGTGTGTAGTTGGTTTCAGTTTCAAAAGTGAAATTTATTGTAGGTCTAACATTGTTAATTTTGGAGAGAAGATCCGTTAAATTGATGTTTTGTGGATATATTAATAATGAGTCGTCTATGTATCAGAAATATGAAGAGTTTGTTGGGAGAATATTTTTGAATGGGTCACTTTCTAGAAATTCTAAAAATAAAATGCAAGAATGCCGCTGGGAAGAGATCACATTGGTAAATTAAATTTCTGTCTGTAATGTTGGTTATCAAAAGTAAAGAAATATTGCTTGGTAATTAGCTGGCATATTTTTATGAAAAAAAATAAATGAAAAATGAAAAAAGAAAATAAATCACTCAGAAGGAAAATCCTCGAGTGTGTGACACCATAGAATATATATAATAGATAATATTAATCTACGGCTAGGTTTTTTCCCTATTTTACCTTTCTTAACAGAATTACAATCTCCCAAACACACGTACAAAATAGTATCAAGAAATCAAAAGAAAATGGTTGAATCCGTCAATACGGCAATAATAACAATATCTCCACACGTGACAGTAAACGACTTAATTTCAGTTAGCAGTATGAAAATAGCGTTCTCTAAATTCTTCTAGTTGATAAGGACATTTTGTTTTGTTATCATTAGTTACTTCGTTTAATAAATTTATTTCGTTTTATCCTGAGAAAATCCACATAGGACAAAACGCGTCGGCAACTATTACAGTTTTCCCGTTGCATAAACAGTGACTTTTTCTACAGATTAATTCTAAGAAACTTTTCATATATATATATATATATATATATATATATATATATATATATATATATATATGCATGTTTCATTAAAAACGACAGTAAGGCACGACGGTTAAGCTTTTTATTCCATTTTTCTTGTATTCACACAAGAACTTTCTGTTTTGGACACATAGTGTGTTAATACTTTCCAAATGTTGTATATTTCGGAGGGCTTTCGACTCTACTTTTAGACATTATCAAGGATGATTTTATTATATATTTTTTTTTTCAGTTTAATTGAGTGTGTGTGTTATGTGTAGGCTTTTAGTGTGTTATAGAGATCTTTTCATTTTTGAACACAGCACATTGTGGTTTATTTCGTAGTTAATATTGTTACGGTTTGGCTTTTTTATTATTAGGTCTTCCATCATTTTAATCTTTTTTACATGTGAATGAGGTTATTATGTTTGACTTTTCTACTAATATGTTTCGAATGGAGTCTGGTATGTCTATGTGTGTGTTTAAATGGGTTCAAATAGAGCTACGCTCAGGTAGGTGTAAGGTAATGCGTCTGGATAGGCATGTAGTTGTGTGACCGATGTAATTATTTATGAGTTCCGTTTGATCAGGAACACAGTTCCTTAAAGGGCATTTGAACTCATAGATAATGTTCGTTCCTTGTAGTTTTCTGGTGTGTTGTTATTATTGAGGATAATTTTTGCTGTCTTAAATTCTTTTTAGTAGATAATTATTTTGATTTTCTTATTCGGGTCAATTGGGGTATTTTATGTTTTTTATAATATTTGTAAGTGTCTTTATATTTCTATGTTTTTATAATATTTCTAATCAGGACAATTTCTACACACTCTGTGTCCGAAAAAGAAAACTCTTGTGCGAACACAAGAAAAATAAATAAATAAAATGCTTAAGCTTAGTACGTTATCTGTCGTTTTTAAAGAAACATGCATAAATGAAGGATTGCTGCCTAATTACAAATTGCGCGCGCACACACGCATATATATATATATATATATATATATATATATATATATATATATACGCACACACACATAAGGTTGAGAATCAACATTTGCTCGGCAACCCTGCGGACACGAGCGCTAAAATTGCTGCCTGAAAGCAAATATTTATATATTTCAAGTGACATTAAAAGAATGATTGTTGATAAACGAAATTATTTCTTAATATTTTTTACATTCTGGAAAAAATGGCACCATTAATCTCTCTACTTTTTTTCGAATGAAATCACTAATTCATAGTCGTTCACTGCTTCCACTACAGATGATAAATGATACAGAATAAAAAAAGATGGATGCATAGATTTCTTGAATCAATAAACATGAATAAATCACAGGCGTGCTTAAAATTTACTCCTACCCTCTGGGTATCACGTCATTGTGCAAAGCATATCGAGTTAGTCGACGTGATATTTATTAGGTTTTACTGAGACTTTAAACTTTGAATCATTCTAATGAATACTTTATATATAAATTCGGGAATATTCAGATCAATGGTTTACAAATGTGTTAGAAAGAGAAACTGTGGAAAGCTATTATGAAATCTGTGAATCTTAGAGAGAACACAAATTCTTTAAACCGCAAGGTCTGAGGAAATAAATGCAATCAATATGATAGTGTTGTACACTAAATGATACAAAATGTTAGGAAGTAACCCCCAGTCTATGTAGGAATTTTTTATAATAGATAGTGAACTAGAGACACCAGTTTTCCATAAAAAAACAGTAACTTGAATATTTCTGTTCAATGAACGCAAACTATTTCTATATAAGAACACGGCTATATTAACCTCAACAGAAGGATTATCATTTTGCATCTAAAGTGAAAAGTGGGCGATGATATGCTGGAATATATTAAAAGTCTTCATGTTCGAATATCCTAATATTCGAATTTCTCAGTGTTGCCATTTAGATGTTGTAGGAATATGATGCATTCTCATATATTTCTTTTCTTTGCAGATAATTGATAAGAACTTGAAATTTCTCAAATCATAATGTCTCGCGCAGAATAAACCACAACTGAAAGAAAAAAGAAAATAAATTATTTCACGTTAATTCAGAAATTAAAGATTATTGTAGAACTGGTACAATCTCGTCTGACTTAATGAAATTGTAAAACACTGGCAAAACTACTCTGTATGATATAAAGAAACAAAAAGAAATTCTTCATGGATAAGCGAAATCAGCAGTGTACAGCTGTAAAACATCTAATAAAAAGACTCTTCATAATCCAAAATTCTGAAGTTTTTGAGAAGAAGCTTCAAAATTTGTTTTAATCGAAGTGCTCAGAATTCATAGCTATTTCTGACCCAAATGATTATTGCCAAAGCTAAATCAATGTATAAGAATATAAATAGATACAATTTTAGTGATGAATGTTTTTCCAAAAAACGTTATAGTATAAGATAAGTAATCACTTCTGGTTAAAAGAAAATCAGCCTCCACTCAAGCAGCTTCAAATTTTCCTACAGAATTTAAAACCATCTAATCAGAAGAAGGATTCCCTGCTGATGAAATTTACAATGCTAATGAAAATTAAGTAAACTGGGAGTGTATTTCAACCAAAACATCAGCAAGAGAAGAAACACATGCATCAGGATTAAAGCATAACATTGGAGCGCTTGACTGTCCTCGTTTGTGAAATGCTTTAAAACAATATAAAATAGAACTGTTTGGTTGAGGCATTTACCGGTCAGCTATAAGAACCAAAGAAGCGCTTGAATATTAAAAACATATTTGATTATTATTTTTAACATTTTCTTTCCATCGGTCCGAGCCAATTTTGAATGTTTGAGAAAGCCTTAAAAAAAACAAATGTCTCTTTCTTCTCGACAATTACAATACTCATCCTCATAAATCTGAACTGATTTCCGATTTGGAAATATTCATGCATGATTTTTCTCAAATGATGTTACTGCTCTTATCCAACGAATGGATGAAGGAGTAATAATAAACATGAAAATAGCTTATTAATGAAAATGATGGTAAAAAATTTAATCCGTTATAATTGTAACAAAATGTTACCATCAAAGAATGTTTTGGCTCAAGTACGCACGGGATTATGTAAAAACCTATAACAATTTCAAGAGCTTGCAACAATTTATAGTCCATAGAAACAAATGTAACTGCAGTGGAAACAATGAACTAATTTCTTGAATTTGCAAATTAACAAAGAATAGGAGAATCTGAACGAAACACTAAAACTTGAGCTTGAATATAATCCACTGAATACTCTGATTCGGATGACTTAAAAATTGAATAAATCAAGACGCTGATGGATTGCAAAAGAATTTAACGATGGAATCCTTTCAGAATGATTTTGGATTGTCAAAAAATAGAAGAAGAATCAAATTTTTCCCAAAATGGCGAAAATATGAAATATGATGAAGAAAACTCTCACTCAGTAGAGAAAACATTTGATGAGGCTATCAAACTCAGGAAGAAAAAATGTTTTCAGTAGTACAGAATATGTAAGCGCACATAATTTGCAGAAATGCCTTATTTTAAAAACAAATTAGAACACCAAAAATAATCCAATTAGAAAAAGAATAAAAATACAACTGAAAATAATATTTATTAAGAATTACATATTGCAAATTAATAATTACATTCGGGAGACATTTTATTCTTCATATATTGAGATAAGTTGTTTCGTTAAATTATAGTTATATTATACATACTACATTTTCCCTATATCCGAACTACTTTCAAGTTCGAATATGAGGACTACTACTGCTTAATGTTAATTAAAATTATTATAATTATTATTCAAATGTAGTATTCTTTTAATTTATATCAATTTAATAATTCGGGACGAAAGGGAACGTAGATTCATTTTAATGTATAGCCATTGTTTATATCACTTGAATCAAAAGACGCTGGTGTGGTGCTAATAAAAAAAAAAAAAAAACATGCAAGTTTTTATAGAAACTCATTAGTAGGTGTTGGAGGTGGTAAGTCAGTATACATTTTGAGGAAACTCAGTTGTCAATCTGAAACATTCATTTCAATATTAAGTTACAACAAACATTAGTGGCTAACGGAGAGCATTTGTTTTGGTGTTCGAGGACACATCGTGAACGAGAACCTACACATGCATACAATTATCTTTTATACATGAAGATTTTATACATTTTATACATATCTTTTATACATTATCTTTATACAGGAAGTTTTTTTTAGGGAAATTCGCAACTGTGTTGATATATATGTATATATATATTATTTATTTAAAAATATGATTCCAACACTCTACATAAGAGTTCTCATGTTTCATGAAACATGAGAACTCTTATGTAGCGTTTTGTAATCATATTTTTAAATAAATAATTATATTTATGCTCTACTTTTGTATCGAGCGCTATTTTTTTTTTAAATAATAACAAAAATACTAAAGAACTTTGGATTGTTTACCTAACGAGTTCTTTCCTATTTTCTATATATTTTCACACACACAGACATACACACACGCACACACACACGTGTGTGTGTGTGTGTGTTTCGTTTCACGGCATGAGCCATGTTAGTTATCTGCTAATAGATGCAGTCTCATCTGACTGAGAAGAAAAAAAAACTAAGCATAATTCGTTATCGTATTTACTCTAAACAGATACAGAAATCTCGTCACGGGATTCTACTTTCGGGAAAATAAATAATGCGGACAGGCATGCCGACAGAGCGATAAAGAAACTAATAGACAAACAAACAGATTAAAAAGAAACTGGGAAGAACAGAGAAGGAATACATATATATATATATATATATATATATATATATATATATATATATATATATATATATATCAAATAAACATTGTTTTTACAAAGAAGTAGCTATATCTTGTCAGGAAAATGAGTATATAAAAAAAGAGCTTGATTCACAGTTCTAATAATCGAAAGTACAGTGCTATTTAATATCATAAACTTGCTAAACCTTTCTGCCACCGCGTTATCCACTAATAAATATTTTATTCACATTTATTCGTGCTAACTGCGATAGTGGAGAGTGTCAGTGGGTTTATTATTTTAAATATTATATATATAAAGTGATAGATATTATCAGGAGGATTTGAGATAATCATAATTATGTAATTCATCGAGTCTAGAAGAAACATGAAAAAAACGCTGAAGGGAGTGGGCGGCCATTTCGTCCCTTATTTGGTATTCATCAGCAGTGCGCGTCTAGTATCGAGAATTGAAACCCGGACTGTTAAGATACGAATCATTCGTCGTACCATCTTATCAACGTACCTCGGCGACAAGGAGATAACGAATTAGACTCGGTATAGCGGACTCAATCACATATTGCGTGGTGGAACGCAGCCGAGTTTCCCTTACGCATAGGAATGTGCCCCCACGAGCCACGACTAAGATACCCGAGCCGCTCCATCCAGAGCATTAGAAGCAAGGATATACAAGTGATAATTCTACATGTGATAATATCTCAGAGAGCTGATAAATATCGTAATTATACATACACACACACACACACACACACACACACACACATATATATATATATATATATATATATATATATATATATATATATATAAAGTGAAATGGACTTAATATAATCCAATTAGTAGAGTAAAATGTCTGAGTAGGTTTTTTGCGCGGATTAATAACTTTTCAAAATTCAAACAAAATTCTCAATTTGTACAAGACTCTAGCGTCGCAGCATAGTACGCTTCAAAACATATAGTCAATTGTAAATAAATAGCATAATTAGAAAAAAAACCATTACATATCACATATTTCGTCTTAGTTTATACTTATGTATGGGAAAATTGCGCCCTGAGGATGGCAATTTGAAATTGTCGAAAGTACTTAGCATTTGTCTTCCATCTGACAACAACTCGAATATAAGAATCTTATCATTCAAGGAAAATGACTCATTAACTTCTGTTAGCGAAGTGATTTTTTCATTAATCACATTAACATCGTTATTTAAATATTTTTGTGAATTGTTTCTCTATCTTATATATATATATATATATATATATATATGAGTAGCCGTCAGCAAGATGATCCCTCTCAGTGGTGTAAGCGGAAACCTTGTAGAGAGGTTTCTCTATCGTTACTCACCTAAGCCCATTTAGCTTTTTAATAGACAGAATGAAAGTGAATATTTGAAATTGTGTGCGATAAAAAGCACTTAAAAAGATGGGTTTTAACTCTAAACTCCACTTATTATACTTGTGAGAAAAATTGAGGTACTTGATAAGTTATCATAAATAATAATAATAATAATAATAATAATAATAATAATAATAATAAAATTAATAATAATAATAATAATAGCTGTGTGTATGCCTGTCTGCTAGGGTGACTAGTTAATTTCTGTTGTACATCGTTGTTCCCTCACATCATTCCTTATCATCCAGAGAGACAAAACGTGGATTATTATCTAATTTCTTCTCATATTAGGTTGGTGCAAAAATAATGACGTAATAATGTCGTTTTTTGACGTTAAAAATAAATCAAAAAACGACATTAGCACGTCATTATTTTTGCACCAACTTAATAGTTACTGAATACTAGAGAATGACAGAAGCTACTATAAAGGAGAGTGGATAATAAATGAACTAGTAGTAACAAGAAAAAAGAAAACGAAATTTTCTTATTATATGTATTTATCTGTTAAAGTGAAATGGACTTAATATAATCCAATTAGTAGAGTAAAATGTCTGAGTAGGTTTTTTGCGCGGAATTATAACTTTTCAAAATTCAAACAAAATTCTCAATTGATCGATTTGTACAAGACTCTAGCGTCGCAGCATAGTACGCTTCAAAACATATAGTCAATTGTAAATAAATTGCATAATTAAAAAAAAAACATTTTCGGTCTACACATATTTCGTCTTAGTTTATACTTATGTTTGGGAAAATTGAACCCTGAGGATGGCAATTTGAAATTGTCGAAAGTACTTAGCATTTGTCTTCCATCTGACAACAGCTCGAATATAAGGATCTTATTATTCAAGGAAAATGACTCATTAACTTCTGTTAGCGAAGTGATTTTGTCATTAATCACATTAACATTGTTATTTAAATCTTTTTGTGAATTGTTTCTCTATGTTATATATATATATATATATATATATATATATATATATATATATATATATATATATATATATATATCTGTGTGTGTGTGTGTGTGTGTGTGTATGTGTGTGTGTGTTGTATCAAAAATACTTTTAGAAAATCCGGGGTGTGTTCCTCGAATCAAACAAAGGAAAATGTCCATATATACATGTTTGGAAATGCTTCGTTTTTTCCTGATTAAGTTTTAAGAAATTTTACGGTAGTTGGCTCTATATAGTCATGTAGAATAGGTTACATTTCTCACTCGTGTACATTTGTGGTTAGTCTGCCCTCAATGTATAACTGGTGTAGTAGTGAATTAACCCAGAAGTGTCCCATTTAACAATAGCAAGATAAACACACCATGAGCAGGCAGATATTATTTTACATATGTCTGAACGAATGGTAGGAGGCGTTGCACGGCAGTATCAGATTACGTTTCCAAACCGAAAGGAGACAAGTCATCCAACCTTTGCTGGTGTTTATTGTCTCACTGCTGAAGGAAGGTACATGGCACCACAAACTATGGATCGAGGAAGACCGCGATCTGCTCTCATACCTGACCAGGAAAAACACATTTTACAGGCTATCGAAGACGATCTATGTATTGTCACATATCATGTGACCCAAACATGTTATACATCACAAATTACCGCATGAGGGGTACTTCAAAAGCAGCTCCTTTATCCGTATCATTTTCAGCGGTTGCAGGGTCTTTCACCCTCTGATCACTCACTACGGGTGACATTTTTGCCGATCGTTTATTGCCCAAACTGCGGATCAGTTGTTGGTCACTTCAGTCATGTTTACGGACTAGGCAACATTTGGAAGAGATGCAATAACAAATTTACACAAACAACATTTATGGGTGTATCCGAACCTCCTTGGTATAATAGATGCTAAACACTAGCATCAGTTAATGATTAATGTGTGCTCGGGTATTCTAGTTGACTGTTTGGTAGGCCTATATGCTCTCCAAGTACTTCTTGCAAGAGCTCTCTACAGAGACTTTATTTGGAACACACTCTCAGATCTGCTAGAGGATGTACCCTGCTAATAGGAAGACTCGTGTATTTCATGCATGATGGACTCCAGCAAATTTTTGTCACATTGTTGGCCATACACTGGCTGACATATACTATGAAAGATAGGTTTGGGGATGACTGGTCCCATGGTCTGCACGTTCACCCGACAACAGTCCTTTTTTTTTTATCTGTGACGTCACTTAAAATAATTCAGGCAGCACACATTAATAATGCAGAAGCGGTTCATCAACGTGTCATGGGAGCTTGCGAAACCATTCGACACCGTGTGGGAGTATTTGATTGAGTCTGCCAAGTGATTGATTCGACGCATACATGCCTGTTTAGAAGTAAGCCGAGGTCATTTTGAACATTTTTCAGGCAAAACGATTGCATTTTGGAAATAATTTTATATGGACGTCTTACGTTGTTTTGGTGTCAGTAATTTTAGATCTTGTCTTGGGTTGTACATTTAACAGCATCTTCCAAAACATTTCAACTTAATAAGCCCAAAAAACAAAGGATTTGCGGAGATGTCTTTATACAGCCTTTTGTTCTTGTTTTGGTGTGAAAAACACGCCCCAAAATTTCTAAAAGAATTTTTGATACACCATATATATATATATATATATATATATATATATATATATATATATATATATATATATATATATATATATATATATAATAAAAAGGATTAAACGCTAATATTCTATGGTCATAATTTATTCCATTGGAATCGTAAATAGGATCCAAATCATCAGACCTACAAATCCAAAAAGTATCACTTGAAGATGAAACAGAACTAAGGCTTTTAATTTATTTATATAGTTAAATTTGAAGTTTTTAGCTTCGGTTTTTGAAACTTGGTAATTGCGGTGTAGCGAAGAAACCATATTTTAAATCAGTTATTTTATAATATTTGTGTAGCTGTAAATTTACATTGTACACTGTTTTGTAAAAATAATTATATCAATAAGAAAACCGGATTATATATCTTGCTCTTCTTTCTTTTTATCAATATATATATATATATATATATATATATATATATATATAGTGGACTCTCCTATCGTGAACGATATATGAGGGCCAGCATTGGATGGTTTCTTTCGATTTACACGTATGCTTGCTAGTACGGACTATTGTGGAGGAAATCAGTTGAGTGAAAGACATATTTCATTTGTGCTTTCTTAAGTACGATACAAGACCAGCTTTTCTAAAGCAGGATTTTAATGGCGTCTCTGCTTCAGAGCTTGACAAAGCTGATAACGGAGCTTCAGTATTAAAAACCAATTAACTTAATGAAACATGTCTTACGCCACTCATTTCGGTTTGATGCTTCGATTTCCTAGGTTTTCAGATCAAATTTGATACGTTTGAAGTTGTCTTTCAATTTGTCTTTGTAGCGTAAGAGTGAACTGAACGCTTGGAGTTTGGTAGTTGTCCATACAGCACTTTTTTGAAAGTCTATGCTCATCCATTCTCACAACATGACCAGATCACCTAAGTTGTATCTTTGCTAGAATGGTTTCAGTGCCTGTGATTTTGTCACATTTCTTCAGCATTGCACTATTCTTGACCCTGTCGTCCCATTTTATATCACATATGGCACGAAGGCGTCAAGTTGATTTATGTGAATGTGGTACAGGATCAAGTTAAAGCAACATAGAGAAGGTTTGATTGAACGACTGATCTGTATATGTCAATCTTTATTCTGAAAGATAATGAGTGGCATAACACATGTTTCATTAAGTTAAGGAATTTGGAAGACTGAAGCACCGTAATCAGTTTATCAAGCTCTGAAACTGAGACACCATCAAAATCTCGCTTTAAAAAATTTTGTCTGTCAGTGTTTCTTTGTCGCCAACAGCAAAGCTGGTCTTGTATCGTACTTAAGAAAGCACAAATGAAATATGTCTTTCACTTAATTGATTTCCTCCATAATAGCCACTGCTATCATGTATGCGTGTAAAACGAAAGACACCATCCACTGCTGAGCCTCATATATCGTTCACGATAGGAGAGTCCACTATATATATATATATATATATATATATATATATATATATATATATATATATATATAATAATAATAATAATAATAATAATAATAAAATGATAGAAGAGTAAGATATATAATCCGGTGTTCTTATTGATACTTTTATTTTTACAAAACAACGTTCAATGTAAATTTACAGAGCATAAATATTATAAATTAACTGATTTCCAATATGGTTTCTTCACTACACAGGAATTACCAAGTTTCAAAAACCGAAGCTAAACACTTAAAATTTAATTATATAATTAAATTAAAAGAGTATTAAATGTTGTGCTGGCTTTGGCTATTCTGGATTGGATTTCCTTGTTCATTGTTCCATCAAAAGAGACTGATAACCCAAAATATATAAACGCCTCAACAGTTTTTAATAGCATACCATCGAGGAATACGGAAGAATTTGTGAGAGATGGATTACCTGGTAATGTCTAGTACATTAGATTGTTTTTCTTTATGATGATTGTGAGTCCAAATGCTTTCGCTGTTTCGGAGAATCTATCAAGGACAATGTAAATGTCTTCTAGAATCTGTGCTAATACTGCGGCATCATTTGCAAGGAGAAGATCGCGTACCAGCTGCAGACCAAATTTCGATTGTCCTTTAAAACGTTACTGATTGTATAGACCTCCACTTGTTCTGAATTCAACATTGACACCTTCGCTTAAATCAGAGAACACTTTTTTTTGAGAAAAGAAAATTGCAAAGAGGAGTAAGAACCCAAACTCGCTTTGTACCGTTGGAGATGAAAAAAGCTTCCAATTTTTCACTTCCCGACCTTGCAAAAGTTTTCATTCCTTCATGAAAGGAGATAATAATATGGAGTATTTTTTCTGGAACACCGAATTTTGACAAAACTTTCTAAAGAACTCTTCGAGATACAGTATCAAAAGCCTTTCTACAAAAACAACAAATATATCCTTGTTTTGTTCTCACACTTTCTCCTGAGCCTCCCGCAGGCCAAAGATCATATCTACGTTTCTTCTAACGGATCGTAAACCGCACTGGGTTCCCGGTAATGACAATTCCGAAATAAATTCATTAAGCCTATTCAGGATGACACGAGCAAGGATTTTGCCAAGAACAGAGTAGAGATATTCCTCTATGGTTGTCACCTTCACACCTGTTACCTTTGCGCTTATACAAATGAACAATTAAAGCATCCTTATACTGCTGTGGCACTTCTCCCTTTTCCCACACAAGGTTGAAAAATTCACAAATTTTGCGTGTCAAAAGATTACTGCCACATTTGTATATTACAGCTTGAATTCCTTCTTCGCCGGGGGCTTTTCCATGCGAAAGCTCTTTGATGGCTTTTTTTGAGTTCGAGGGTTGAAGGGTTAGCAGAAAGTCTTTGCACAACAGGTCTCTGAGGAAGATTTTTTATTACTTAAACATCAACAGAAAACTCCCGATTTAGGACTCTGGAGATGTTTTCTGTCCAGCGTTTGATAATGTGGCTTTTGTCGGTCAAAAGACTGTTAACTAAAGAAAAGATTGGTGATAAACCAAGTTTCGGTAAAATGATTTGAAATCACATCTCTCAGCGGTTTCCTGCAAAGCTTTATCCTTTGCTGTCCACCAGTCCTGTTTATTTCCCTCAATTCTGCTTGAAACATTCGCTTGGCTGATTTACAGGCCAGTTTCTTTGATAGGGCATGCTTTCTCTGCCATCTAGACTTGATCGCATTTATTCATGTTTTCAAGGAGAGATTTAATTTCAGGATCGTTTGAAACAAACCAGTCTTGATGTTTTCGAAGAACATATCCAACTGTTTCTTTTTCCGACTCATACAGTATGTTTTGTAAGATCTTGCAAATTCAACTTCCATTACCCACATCAATAGATGAACGTTTTGAGTCACATAATGTTTGGAAAGATTCTGTCTCTGCTTTTTTTATGTTTACCGTCAATGGCGGTTTTGCTCAATTTTTTTTAACAGGCTTTTTCAAATGCATTGCCATATGTGAGCAAAGCATTTTGTGATCTGACCAATATTGATCAATTGCTTGTGATCTTGTCAGATTTAGGTCGTGTCGATCACGACAACGAACGATGATGTATTCAATGAGATGGCCGTGTCCAGATCTAGTATGTAGCCATGTAGATTTGAAATTAGTTGGTTGTTGGAAAATTGTGAGACAGCACTAATACCCAAATAGAATTTGATTTACCTAGGCCATATTTTCCAACGACAGGATAGTGTGTCACATCTAACACAAGCATTGAAGACCCCGTCACATAATGTTTGTCACAACATGACGTCCGCTTTAGAAGTTCACGAAGGTTGTAGTAAATTGATTCTTTTACCTCCTGAATAGAATCCATGGTAGGCGCATAACAACTAAGTAAAGAGGCATGATTATTCCTACTGATAGGAATGCGAAACTACATTATCAGCCTGTGAGAAATCCCAACTGGAAGTGATTCCAAACGTGGCACAAGATCGTTTCTGATAGCAGATCCTACGCCCGGCTTATTTTCACATATTCAGGTCTTCTTACCCAGAAAAAGGTTTAGGCACCTTTTAACTTATTTAAGTTGCGCTCTTTCTGGACGTCTGATATGCTGAGAGAGAAGCAACACTGATGTTGTTCTGTTTAAGTTCTCGTGCAATAAAAATAATAATAAAAAAAATATTCTAACATTATCTCTCTCTCTCTCTCTCTATATATATATATATATATATATATATATATATATATATATATATATTGCACATAAAATGTTGATATTATTCCTCACCGATAGCAGGTTGAGAAATAACACACACACACACACACACGCACACACACACAAATATATATATATATATATATATATATATATATATATATATATATATGAGTGTGTGTGTGCGTCCGTTCGCGCGGTGTGTTTATGTGTGTGCGCGTTTGTGCGTGTGTGTATATATATATATATATATATATATATATATATATATATATATGTGTGTGTGCGTGTGTGTGTGTGTGTGTGTGTGCCTGCGCGCCGGTGCGAGTGCAAGTGCGGTGTGTTTATGTGCGTGCGTTTTTGCCTGTGCGTATGTATATATATGTGTGTGTATATATATTTATATTATGTATGTGTGTGTGTGTCTGTGCATCTTCTTTCTGTGTGGTGGCCATATATTTTCATAATTTCATTGGAAGTTTTTAATTTTGCTTCAGTTTTGTACATGTAAAATTCTGAACAACATTAACGTCAGTTCATCATTATAATCATATGCCTCCATCCGTTTGATAAATGCTCCCCCGTCACCTTAATCATTTGAAAACCACAAGCAAACAATTACGTCCAGTTGCCTGATTATCCTTTGCAAGAAATGTCAGCGTCTCCAGTTGTCATGGAAACAGCACATATTGAAAAAAAAAAATAATAATTAAAATAAAAAATGAAAATTGAAATGAAAGTTATTACAATTCTTCGTTTACATTGCCGGTCACGTAATACCAACCTGTTCACCACCCCATTGCCGCAGCAAAAATGACGTTTAAATAAATAAATTAGGTGTCACAAAATGTGAGTTCCTTAGACCGGACTTCGTCAGACGTGCTAAAAGAATGTCCAATTATTCAAATTAATTGGAAAATAAACAAGGATCGAATGACCTGTCCTTTGCACCAGTGTCCAAATATCGAAGACCGCCATTCCATACGTCGCCAGTTGGGGGTCTTAGGATCGGACAGGCTTCATTTGTTATAGGAAGCGTAATTGTAATTCACACCGTTTCCGGGCAACAGATGTTGCTTCACGTGACACCGCCAGAGTTCAGTTTAGGTCGTCAGCTTGGACAGTTATGACAAAGAGTGTAGCCGGTTTTCTCCTTTAAAAATCAGTTGTTCTCCATCCTCTTTCCTTCTCTCTTATTTTATTTCAATATCATCAGTTTAACGTTCTGTCTAGTTTTGACGTTATTAATGTACTTGAACTCGGTCACGGATGGGCGACAGTTGTTCAGTTGAGCTCCAATACATGAAACCAAACCGAACAATCTGAGTAAAGAACGAAAATGAGGCGGTGAAGACATGTTTTCCGCGTCCATTGCTACGGTATTCCCACGCATGTGCAGGCACTTAGACGTACACATATTTATTAGCTATTGAAAATCAAGGGAGAGAAAAGGTAGAGAAAACCGAAAATTTAATGTCGATTTTTGATGAAACTTATTTCGACATTTCATTAATAATATTATTTCATATTCATTAACAATCTAAAAAACCCTAAGATATATAAGTTGATTTTATTTCCCTTCTGGTGCATAAATCTAATTAAGGAAAAAAACTTCTAAAATTATAAAAGAATTTTTCGCCATTAGATTTTTTAAGTTTTTAAAACTTTTGATTGAAAACAAAAAAAAAAAAAAATCACATTTTCGGATAGAGCACTTTTCCGTGTTGGAAAACTTCCATAATATTTATTATGTATATATTTTCATATTTTTTCTAATGTTTCTAAAACAAACATTTTTCTTCATTTAATATGTATTGCATTATTTTTCGTCTTGTTGCGGGAGTATGCTGGGCATTAACTTTTTAAGCAGAAAACGCGTCCCTCCTGGAATATTTATCCCACAACAATAAATGCGGACTCGGTATGTGAGTCCGGGTAATAAAATAGAAAAGAAAACACTAAAAGCAACATATATATATATATATATATATATATATATATATATATATATATATATATATATATATATATATATATATATAAAAGTGAAGATTGAAGTCAACACTCAAAGGCGACAGACTTTCATACTGGACGATATTGTCAGGCCGACGACTGCGTCCAGCATGAGGCAGCCTGTCGCCTCTGAGTGCTGAGTTCAATATTCACTTCTATATTTATATTGACATACGCCCTATCTTTGATATTGAGCTCTTTATCTCATAAATATAGCACACCTCAAAATTATATTTCTTCATATATACATATATATATATAAACATATATATATATATATATATATATATATATTTACATATATATATATATATATATATATTTACATATATATATATATATATATATTTACATATATATATATATATATATATATATATATATATATATATATATATATATATATACAGAAACCATCACGTATTATTAACAAGACGCAAGGTTACATTGTTGCGGGCGACAAAGACAATGATATTGTATGTATGTGACAAAACTATAAACATTCATGAACACATTTAAAGAATAGGGAATTGTTCCTGTATGTAAAATGTGAGTAGAATTCCTATGTTTGTGCGTGCGTTTTCCAATGGGGAATGCATTTTCAACATAGACTTATATCCTAGCGTATCGATTGAAAATAGGAAAAAGAGGATGATAGAAAATGTTATAGTGTATTAATGATTTCAGAATCAGTCTTCATTTTTTTTCGTTTTTTTTCTCGTTAGTTAGGAAAATGAGTTGGGTTATCTCCTCTGCTTCCCTTGTTTTTAATAGAGCTACTTGTAAAGATTCATTATATATTTTACATATTTTAGACGCCGAACGAAAATTGAAGCAGAGGAAGGCCGAATAACATATTGTCCAACTGGTCGTTTTAAAATCAATAGCCGCGGCGACTATGTTCGTAATGACATATATAATATTAGTAGATTTGTGCATTCAGTTTTAGCAGCCATTAAATTATAATTTCATTAACGACGATAAGGGGAGAAACCAAAATAAAAATACACGTTACGTTAAAAAAGCTTGATTATATTTTTTTTTTAAATCTAAAAAAGCTGTGACACTATTTGTTTTGCTAAAAAAAAAGAAAGAGAAAAAAAAGGGTAGATATTTTTTTTTCTTTGAGCTAGGTTTTTTAAACCGAGGCTAGTCTGGCCACACCCACGCTGCTAAACGTCCATTGGCTGAATGTTGGCATGAGCGTTAGGCGGAGGTAATCATGCGAAGAAGGAGGGGAAGCCTGTTGCACCCCACTGAAGGGATAGGTGTGAGATGCCACTGAGAGAGAGAGGGGGAAACCCGTTGACACCCTCTGAGGGTATGGGTGAGATACCAATATGAGAACAGAAGAAGGTGGGATGACGGAAGACTTCCAAAAATGGAAAGGGAAGAGAGGGAAGAGTTCGAATTCCAATCGAGCTCGTTACATTTACTTAAGGCCAAATCAACTTGGGAAGCGTATAAATCAATGTCTTAGCGAATGTTGGAACGATTTCCACACAGATGAAGAAGTTACTCGAGACGATAGAGATGTGGTTCTACAGAAGGATACTAAGGATATCATGGACCGTGCGTGTGAGCAACGATGGGATTTTTGAGAGGTTGCAAACAAGGAGGCTTATACTTAGTATCAGGAAGAGGTATCTGACGTTTCCGGGACACATAATGAGGAAGGAGGGCCTGGAAAATCTGATACTCACGGGTCGAATAGAGGGAAAGAGAGGCAATGGAAAGCAGCGCGTGACATACCTGACAAGATTGCGCAAGTGTATGACAGAACGAGGTCTGTTGGGGAAGCAGAGTGAAGAAACTTGTTAAGAGCTGCAAGGGAGAGAATTAGGTGGAGAGCCATGATCGCCTTCGTTCTGAAACCATAGGGGACATAAAAAGAAAGAAGTAAGACTTAAATATCTGGTCAGATTGGATCCTGTAGCATCGGCCCGGAACCAGTCTGCGGTAGAATATAAAGGCAGCCTACTGCAAATTGTCTTCTGACGATTCAATCGTGAATCGAAAAGTTAAATGATCGCCTAAGCTTCCATCACGTAGAAGACCTAAAGAAGTATAATGTTCTTTCTTTTTCTGTTTTGTATACGAATTCTATCAACTTACTTCTAATATATTGTTTATGATCTATTAATATATCATTGTGATACAAACTTACTGAATCTTGTCGGTAAACAAAACAAATGCGAAAACACGGCAGAATTCACATACGAAAAACAATACCTTTCATAGACATCATGTAACACAGAGTTAGGGAAGTTTTTTAATAAAAAAACGGAAACATATGACAGAAAAGTACAAAGGTGCATTCGAATAACAAATGATGACTTCCAAACTACAAAACAATATAAAAAGAAACAAAGAAAATGTGCGAAACAATGAAAAGGAAATTTAATATTAATTTTCCTCTGCGGTAGGAAATTCAGGATAATTTACTCACAGATGTAAAAAAAACAAAAAAACACTTCAAGCAATATAGATATGGGTCTACTGAAAGATGATTGATTGAACATGGGAATAACGAGTAGGTTTTGACGAAAACAGAAATACAAACGACGCTGATACTTAAAATTAGAAATAAAGATTTTGAAATTTTTAATAACTTAAGAAATGAGGAAAGAGGGCTTGGATAATTTGGCACTCATAAGAGACACGTAAAGCAAGAGAGAAAGAACGAATCAGGGAATAATCTGCATAACTAGATTAGGAGGTTGTTAAGAGCCATGACACTGGGTTGATACGGTATATATATGAAAAGGAGATTACAGTATTACGACGTTTGAGTAAAGATTACCTTCCGATAAAAGGCAAAATTTCTTATAAGACTTCAAATTTACACTATTTACATTGTTCAGACTATTGCCCTCATCTTTGTTGTCATTATTTTTGCTCCAACCTAATACATAAAGTAGGGTGTTACATTTCATTCAAAATGTATATTAAATACTATTTTCACGGGTGTAGACTATTATAATTTCACTGTTCATGTCTAGAGATATCTAGATGTTTACTAATTATTATTTTTTTTTTTTACAAAACTATACTTCCGTAGATTAAATGAAGATTCATTTCAGAATTCCATGTAGGTTACCAAGATTTAAATACACCTAAAAATGGCCTGAGCGTACAACCGCCAAAACATACTGATAGCAACACAAAGATTGGGACAATATTCCGCATGTAAATAGTATATATAATAACTCCTCTTCACAGAAATTACGACAGAATGTTAAGTAAGAAGTTTTAACACTATTTACATTATTCGGTCTATTGTCCTCATCTGTACTGCTTTATTTATTACAACGTTTCGGCCGTTGTACACTCCGGCCTTCTTCAGATGGTTGGAATGTCGAACTGAACCCTTTATTTCGCTCGCTAGTGTAGAATGTTCTAGTTCCACCTGACATATCTAATGGATGACAATTTATCAGTTATCTCCTGTTAATCCACCTCTCCAAGTTGTCCACTGCCTTAACCAGATTATGAACTTACAACACTTTGGGTGCTGTCATTGGATCTAACAAACGATTTTATCCACTGTGCAATGTGTCCGTAAGGACAAATAGCGAACGAAATAAAGAGCTCAGTTCGACATTCCAACCAGCTGAAGAAGGCAAGAGCGTACAACGGCCGAAACGTTGTGATAAATATAGCAACATTGATGAGGACAATAGTCCGAAAATGTAAATAGTGTACATAATACTTCATCTCAGAGATATAAACAGATAGAATTTTCTTTAAAAACGATCTTATACAAGAATGTGATCATTATCCCAAGAAGATAATGGTGAGTTATGAAATTGACAACTACTATAGAGTGGTGAATACCCTACCTATAACGATGCATATGATACTTCCAGTTTCATAAGGTTTCATGATGTCTGTAGGAACAGACGAAAGCTTGTAAAAACTAAAAAAAGACCTTATGAAACTGGAATTTATAAACAGGGATCATATCATTCATATACAGGTTCGGGGTTAGTGTAACCTATTGAAATTGTTTGCGAAGATGTATTCTCGCCATTTAAATCATTAACTTCTATATTTGTTTTTTGTATGAATGATTCATGTAATTATAAATTGAACTGCACCTATAATCGAATATATATATATATATATATATATATATATATATATATATATATATATATATATATATATATATATATATATATAATTCTTTGAATATGAATATTAATGATATTATTTTAACAGTGTTAATATATATACTATAAAATTATATATATATATATATATATATATATATATATATATATATATATATAATAAATTAAGTGATTTAAAATATTGTTTTTCCGCTACACAGTTCTAAACATGTTTCAAAAATTGAAGGACCGAATTTAATTTTGTAATTAAATTAAGACATTAGTTCCATTTCTTCCTCAAGCGAATTTTGGAGTAACTTTTTAAATTACTGGGTTTTAAAGACACAGCTAAAATCATAATTCACGTTTCCAAGGTTACAGATAAATTCACTTCCACTAGACAGGGGTGTTTGCGTGTTTTTTATGTCTGTATTTTGATGTATCCGTTATTAGCTACGTTTTGGCAGGGGGTAGGGATGTATTCTTCAATGAAATCTGACATCCGTTAAAAGCATGTCGTCTGGATTTTTTAAAATTTTATTGTTAACGGCAAGAATTATTACGGCATTTTTTCTATTTGTATATTTAAAGATTTTTTTGGTGGGGGGGTGTTCAGGTTAGAATACGTTTTATTTAACTACAATTTGAAAAATATTTTCACTATTAATTTTAAATATACTATATTTCTTTTAAGAACAAGTAAATGTATTAGAATCACTTACGGTATGTAGAGTTATTTTCAAATCAACTATAAGTATGTATATTATTAGGTAACAATTTCTTCTTTTTTTTTTTTAAGTAAACTTTATGACAATGACGCCAAAAATAGCTGATTGATATATATATATATATATATATATATATATATATAGCGTCGGTTTAAATATAAGAGCACAGAGTTAAGCAGACAGTAGCAAAACAAACAAATATTGCAGCTTTTTTTAAACTTAAATTTTTATACGGCGTTCTGTCTGTTATAGGGTGGTCTCAATATTTATGCAGTTGACGAGCCATGCGTCTTTGTTCTATATTTATGTAGCTTCCTGTAGATATTGCGCAACGCCATTTTTACCTATTTCTCATAATGTTGCATCGAGCAGTGTTATAAACAAACATATTTGTCTAACTATACAATATAAATATAAATAACATTTTTATTTTTTTTTATGTTTACATAAACACACAGTGACTGAGAGAACTCGATTCACTTTACCGAAGAGACTTGCATTATTAGAAGTGATAGTCACTCCCAACAAACTCGCATTTCCTCCCCTAGAAAACTCAACCGAAAGAAATTTTCAGGAATATATATATATATATATATATATATATATATATATATATGTATATATATATATATATATATATATATATATATATATATATATATATATATATATATATATATGTTTGTGTGTGTGTGTGCGTGTGTAGCGAGGACACTGTGGAAATTGAAATTTAAAATAACCTGTATAAGCCGCAGAAATGGAATCAATAATATTTAAAATTTCAACCTGCTGAATATGTTTCAGATTATACAGTAGGAAATGTAATGTATATATACCTGGATCAGAGAACATCATATTATATAAAATAAGACATGCTAAATACGCCAAAATATGTGATGTATCAAGTGTATCTAGACCTCATTATGATACTGAATATCTCTATTCAATATGAACATTCCGAAGATCGATAGAAACCTTCGATAAATTATCGCATATGATGTTTTAACGTAAGTTTTCTAATTGTAAATCATGCGAAAAGCATGTTCAGTAGCGTTCAAGAGCATCGGTCAAATATATTGACAAAAATCTTGCGGAATATTTTGAGTTGTCCAGACAATACGTGGGAGGGCATTATTCCGCTTTAGGAGACGGTAGATCTTTCTGATACGGATGTCATAGCAGGACAGATACAAACGATTTTGCGAACGTATGGGTTTCCGTTCAATGCCAACCACCCCCCCAAAGAAACATCAAAAGTAAGAAACAACGTTCTGCATGAATATTACTCACCACGTTAACGACAAACTTGCAAACTTTGTAGTAATTAGGATCACATGTCATATGTGAATTCTACTGAACAACAACTTATCCCTGAGCTAATTCTCTCGCGGCTCCACTGGAGGCACATACCTTGGATAGAGTCACGTGTTTCTGCAGCTAGTAAACGATTCACACTGGCTCCTGGGGAAACATTTTCTCTGATCGCTGCGGTAGAAGTCAGGAAGACTTCAAGTGCTCTTTTTACAATATGCCAAACTGGATATATATATATATATATATATATATATATATATATATATATATATATATATATATATATATATATATATATATATATATATATATATATATATATATTATGAAATGGACAAAGTCCGACAATTATTTTAAGACATTTTTATGTTTATACTTTCTTTTTATAGATACAAATATTTAAGTAAATGTTCAGTATTAAACAAAATTTACTGGCCTGAATGTCCGAGAAATTTTCACAGAAAATATTCTCCTCTGTGGCCAATTCGATTAAAGACACGTCAAGCTAAATGACGGTTCCGAATAGGATACAGGTTCGTATCCTGTCCGTGGACGAATATTTCTGTGAAAATTTTCTCGGACATTCAGGCCGGTAAATGTTGTTTAATACTGTTTATCATAAACAGAGTATTTATTTAAATATTTGTATTTATAAAAAGAATGTATAAACATAAAAATGTCTTAATACATATATATATATGTATATATGTGTTTGTGTGTGCGCCCGCGTGTGTATGCAGGATGCGGCTAAATGATCTGACACATCTGACACACAAGTTTAATAAAAGCCAGTTAGTGTAAAGAACAAAAAATGTATTATTATTTTTGAAATGTACATATAATGCCATTTTGTTTCCTTATATATTGAGTTACCAACATGAATTGGATGGGTGAGCTTCGCGCTTTTATTTTGGAAGGGTTTATCAAGAACAGCGAATCGGCCACTTCAACACAAAGTGCGTTGGCCGGCCCGACCACCTGATTTGAAACCATGCGATTTTTTATTTTCTGTGGCAATACCTGAAATCAAAGATATACCCTCATTGCCCTAGATCTATTATTAAAAAGATGCTATTCGTCAATAAATGATCCCTTGAGATAAGAACAACTACCTTGAACCGCTTCGACAGTTTGTGAAAAATGACGGAACCCATTTGTTTGATTTAATTCTTAAAAAGAAATGAAAAAAATTGCATTATATGTACATTTCGAAAGTAAAAACGCAGTTCTCGTTCTTTCCACTATTTCGCTTTTATTAAATCTACAAATATTTCAGATTAGTTTCGCACGCCCTGTACATGTGTTTCTTAAATAGATCTCGGTCAGGCTATGAACGGATTATGTAATCTCATAATGTGTAATTGTTCAATGTCAATCAGGTTAATTCTGGAACATATTTGTAAAGCTAATCGTCTTTGAAAATATAGTGCTCGATATAAAAGAGAAGAGTCATTAATAATATTAAATAAAGTAATATATATCCATATATATAAAATATATGCAGTTAGAATGAAATCGCTGAAATTAAACCCTGTTCGTTCCAATTCATTTAGGAATGTCTGCAAAAAACACTACTTTCCTCCAATTTATAGAAACAAATCGTAGATTTACGCTATTTACATTGTTCAAACTTTTGTCCTCATCTTCATTGTCAGATTCACGACATTTCCGCCGATATCCGCTCTAGGCTTCTTCTACGTTGGAATTTCGAACTGATCGTTCCTTTCGTCCCCCGGGATAGATATTTCTATTTCCACGTACCATTTCTTTCCTGTTTAGCTCAGTTACAGTTATTTGCCTTTTAGTAACTCAACTCTCCAATTTTTCTTTTCTTTACCTCTGTTGTGGCCAGGTATTAAACTCAGGCATTTGTCCACTTGACCATGAGACTTTGCTGTCTGTGTGTGTGTGCGCACGCGCGTTTATAAACAGTGCAAATATCTGAAAGAGAAACAAGAAAAACAAACGAACAGTCACAGAGTGGGAAGATTGGAAATGAAACAAGCGAACAATGTCATTAAAGTAAGAAAGTATAGAAGGCAAAGAAGAAATAAAAGGCATCACATAAAATAACATACGAAAAGGAAATGAAGGAAAAGTTTTTGGCAAACAATTCTTTACTAAGCCTAAAGAAAAAGAACAGGAAATTTTAGATCTGCGATATGACGAAATAACTTTTTACCATGTTGGGTTCACTATTATATCAATTTCAATTACAGAGGAAAAAGATCAGACATGGAATCCTTAAAAACTGTATTGACAGAAGATTGGAATAAAACGCGATTGAAGGTATCAAAAGGGCCACTAGATATTTACTAGACCGTCTAGGTCTGTCTATATTTCTGAGATGAGGGGTTATGTACATTATTTAAATTATTCGAACTATTACTCTTATCTTTGTCGCCATATTTATTACAACGTTTTGGCCTTTGTAAGCTCCGGCCTTCTTCAGGTGTTTGGAATATCGAACTGAACTCTTTATTTCGCTCACTGGGGAAGACAGTTCTAGTTACACGCGTCATGTCTAATGGGTCAGTTATCAGATATCTCCTATTAATTCCCCTCTCCAAGTTCTTCACCGCCTTAACCAGGTATTGAGTTCACACTCTTTGGGTCCTGACACTTGATCTAACAAAAGCCTTTATCCACTGTGCCATGTGTCCTTGAGGACAGTGGATAAAGGCCTTGGTTAGATCCAATATATATATATATATATATATATATATATATATATATATATATATATATATATATATATATATAAACTGCGTGCCAAATTATTATCGAAATAACTTTTTTTTGATATTTAAAAATCCGTCCAATCAATTCACACAAAATTATCACACAATGTTGGCAACACTGACCTGCGCAATCACTGAAATTATCGTACTGATCTGCACAATGTAAACAAACTGGCGCCATATTTGTTTTCAGCATGGTGATTTGACCGTGCTAAATTATTAGAAAGGTTTAGTAAAATTCCCAGAATTGAGCCAACAAAAAGGTTTATTAATGTTGCACATGAATGTTTATGATCAAAAGAAGCTAATAAATAAGGTAATCAAACAAATAATAACAGATACAAAACAAGGCACAGTTTTAAACAAATTAATAGGAAATTTGTTTTCCCTGTTTTGAAATTACTTGAAGAAGTCGATGATCCATAGAATTTGTTAATTGTAGGATGCCATCTGCAGTAATGCTGTGAGATACGACAAGAATTTCTTTCAACAACTCAGCGTTGCTCCTGAATTGTTGTCCGTTGGCGTACAGTCTTCGCTTCATGATGCTCCAAAGGTTTTAGATTGGGTTCAAATCAGGAGAATTTGCTGGCCACTTCATATTTCGAGGTCCATCGAAGCCTAACTGTTTCAAATATTCAGTAGTCTTGAGAGAAGCATGTGAGGGAGCATTATCTTGCATAAAAGCAATGGCCCTTCTGAAGTCAACTCTTTGCCTTTTCATCCACGGCTCAAGATGCTCCTTCATAAATGCTATGTATGCATCAGCAGTCATTTTGACGCCATCTGGTACTCTCTATGGGCCCACTAATGTTTTTCCAATAATACCACCCCAGATCATTATGCCTCCACTGCCTTGTTGGTATCTCAAACGCTGATGGCGATTCTATCCATTCATTACCTAGCCTTTGCACCATCTATCTGGCCCATCAAGTGTTGCTCGAGTTTCGTCTGTGAACAAAACTTTAGAGAAGTCAATCTTCATATTGTCCTCGGCCCATTTCAGTTAATTTGAATGTGATTTCTCGTCAACGGAGGCTTCGATTCAAGTTTGACTGTTGATGCTATTTCCCTCAGATATCGACACCGAGTACTTTTAGACACATTAGGATCCCCATGCCACTGAAAATCTCTTGACTGGTAAGTCCAGGGTTCTTCGTGGCCTCTCGTTTAAGTCGTGACATGAGACGAGGTGAAATAACCCTCGGCTTACATTTATCTCCTCTTTTATGTACTTGTGTAGGGTCGGCGGTGAACTATTTCACTGTTTGATGACACCTCCCTATCATTTTAGAAATTTCTAGGGTAGATTTACCTTTTGAGAGTTCTGGGATGATAGTTTTCTTTTCAGCATCACTTAAACCGCTTTTATGGCCCATCATTTCACTAAATTCTTACACTATTCTAATAATTTGGCACACTCAAACCACAATGCTGATATCTAATATGGTGCCAGTTTGTTTTCCTTGCGCAGATCAGTACAAAAATTTCAGGGAATGCGCAAGTCAGTGTTGCCAAATTTGTGTGTAAATTTTGTGCGATTTGATTAGATAGTTTTTGAAATATTGAAAAAAGTTATCTCAATAATAATTTGGCACGCAGTGCATATATATATATATATATATATATATATATATATATATATATAGCTGGATTACAGAACACTATACTATATAAAATAAGATGCGCGACATACGCCAAAATAAGTGATATATCAAATGTATCCAAACCACATAAGGATACTGAATATCTTTATTCAATCAGAACATTCACATGATGGATAGAAACCTTCGATAAATTATCGCATATGATGATTTACAGTAAGTTTTGTAATAGTAAATAACCAACGCCTTTATCCACTGTGACATGTGTCCTCGACATTCCAACCACCTGAAGAAGGCCATAGCGTACAACGGCCGAAACGTTGTAATAAATATGGTGACAATGATGAGGACAATATTCCGAATAATGTAAATAGTGTAGTCTACGTCGTTGTGCAGCTGCCTATAGAAAGCTTTCTGAACATCGCATTT
>OZ010583.1:85634374-85664374 GCA_963932145.1 Acanthosepion lycidas
AGTGAATATACAAAATATCCAACGTCAGGTGCTGAATACTCAACGTCGTAATATCAAAATCCAGGTGCTGTATATTCTGTACCTGAAGATTGCAAGATCGAATGAAACTCAGAGTCGTACTATCGATGTTGATATTATAGATATTCAATAACATATACTTAATAGCTATGCTACATATTATTGAGCAGTGTATTTATAACACCCGAGAGAGAAATATATTTATATCTACGTGCAAGTATAAGCGTTAATATGTATAATTTTAACCATACACATACCCATATATATATATATATATATATATATATATATATATATATGTATATATATATATATATATATATATATGCATTTATGTATGTATGTATGTATGTATGTATTATAATAAAAGGAAAGAACAGTAAGATATATAATCCGGTGTTCTTACTGATATTTTTTTTTTTTTTTTACAAAACAGTGCTCAATGTAAATTCACAGAGCATGAATATTATAAATTAACCGATTTAAAATCTGGTTTCTTCGTTACACAGGAAATCGGTTAATTTATATATTATATATATATATATATATATATATATATATATATATATATATATATATATATGTATTATGCCAAGTTCAGGGAGAGTAAGAACTTGTTCTTCTCATAATAAGCATGAATAATCCGCAATACATAGAATCTGCTAAGATAGTAGTGTTTCTTGGTCTAAGGATTTTAATGAACCGTGAAAAAAATGGAACTAATAGCCACTATGCAGTATTGATCCCTATGTCCACACTACTATATCTAAGAATTCTATATTAAACATTCTTTCCATGCATCCGCACACACATACACGCACACACACACACATCACACACAAACACAAACACACACACACACACACACACATATATATATATATATACATAAAGAGGGAGAGAGAGACAGACATATATAGAGAGAGATGGACGGAAGAAATACGTCTTGCATATATCTTTAAGAAATACCTCCACACATAATGGTAAGATATTTGTCGCAATTCGTCTTTTCTCTAGCTAATAACATGCATTTATTTAGGAGGTATTTCTGGGAGTTATATGTGAGATGTATTCTTTCCCTGTATATACTCCGCCCTTTATTTCTTTCTTTCTTTCTATTCGAGTTGCTCGTTGTTTATCCGATATCCCGTTAATGTAATGGATAACGGCTCGTGATGAGAAATCAGAGACACGAGTTCAACTCCCAGTCGGGTTCGTTACATTCAATTAAGCGAATATAACTTTAGGAAATGTATGACTCCCTCCAGCTACTGGTTACTTGTCAGAGATGGATCTTGAAAAAAAAAAAACATTGCTAATCTAATAAAATAAATGTTAAAGCAATACTCACTCGCAATAAAAAAATAGCAACATTAAAAAAAAAGAATTATTCATACAATCCATAATGTGTTTCGGGTTTGAATAACCCACAAAGGTTTGATAAGCATTAAAAAAGAAATCAAATTTAATTTATTTGTTTATCGAATTCTTTCTATTTTATAATATGATTGAAATATTGAAGCCGCACTGAGGACTAATAACAAAAGGAAAGGAAAAGATAAAAAAAATAAATATGGAAAAACAGGTACGATGAAGAAATATATTTAAAGCCTAATACGTTAGTCGAAATGTAAGAAATAAAAGCAAAATGAAACACATGGGAATAATGAAATATAAAACAATTTTCTCTTTTCAATTTGAGAACTTGTAATGTTATGAGAAAACCTTGAACTTTTAGTTGGTTAGAGTAAAACCTATTTGCACGATATATTTCAAACATTTCCAATATCCTATTTTGATACACATATATTTTTTCCTTCTGCACTTACTCCAGTTCTTCTATTTTCAGTATTTTCATTACAATACTCATTTTCCACATGAAGGAAAATATGTAAAACATTATTCCACAAAAAAAAAAAACTTTCAAAAATATCCAAGAAATAGAAAATTTAAATGAAAAAAAAAAAAAAGAAAGAAAAGGAATTTCTCTATACAGGTGGATCGACTTTTTATTTTTTTCTAGTATGACTTTTTTTTCCCCTACGTTTTTCTAAACACCATGAATATTCAATTCGTCCGAGTTTTCTAGTCAGGACATAAGCATTGAATCAATAGGAAGAGAAAATGAAAAGAAAATGCTAAATAAATCAAATTTAATTTAAAAAATCCAGATAAAAAAAATATATCCTCGGGATGATCCGGCGTTGCCAGGGACTAAATGTTAGTTAATGAGAAATTTAGAAAATATATATACATGGAAAAAAAAAAAAAAAAAAAGAAACTCTCTAGATTTAAAGTCTGATTGAGAAATTACTTGTCGCTTTCTCTTAGGTATTAATTTTCCTTTCTTTCTTTCTTTCTTTCTTTCTTTCTTTCTTTCTTTCTTTCATCCTTTAGTTTTTTCTCTTTCTTTCTTTCTGCCTATCTATAACACACTGTACATATTTTTCTATCCGCAGTTTCTATCTATCTATCTACATCCAAATACCACTGCCTCTTGATTATTTATCTAAATGTATACTTAAAATACAAGACACTTACGGCCATATCGCGTTGAAACATTGGTCCTCCTACAATCACCGAAGTTGAGCAAGGTCGAGACTAGTTAGTACCTAAATGGGAGACCGCTCAGGAAACCAACTGTTGTAAGCTTGGATGAGCGGGTGGTGCTATACATAATACCTTGAGATTGTCAATAGTAAAACCGATTTCCAATTCCAATTGGGTTCGTTATATACACTTACATGCAAATACGATTCTCCCCCAAGTAACGGATTATTAAGTAAGACTTGTATGAGTAAATCAGCATTATTTCCCCGCAAAATCATTGGAATATGATTAGAATTTCTGGCTACAAATGGTGGACAAGCCGAAGAAAATAATTCAATTATACGCAATATAATGAACTAATCCTCCCCAAAAATAAAAGTAAACATAAATAATGAAAACGAAAACGACAAAACAGAATCCAGTCATTCGTAAATTCACAGTAAGAAAAGTTATATGCAATCTATAAATTTAGAGTAAGAAAATCGAATTAGAATAGATATGGCGACAAAGATGAGGACTATAGTCTGAATAATGTAAAGAGTGTACATAATACCTCATCTAAGAAATATAGACAGATACAGAATAGAGCTTAAACTTAAATATAAGAATAAAACTGAAATTTTAAAGGAGTTTTGTGCTAGTAAACCTTTTGTATTATACACACACACACACACACACACACATATATATATATATATATATATATATATATATACACACACATAGCTAGCCACTCTTATTCGAGGATACTCATCTATTAGGGCGGCTAGCCAATCCCTATTGCAGATACTTGCTCAACGCATTCGTATTTGCTCAAAACCCACAGAGCCCAACTGTGGTTTATACTGTAACTATGCCGAATAGACCTTATTTACATTTTCTGAGAAGGAGGCCTCTTATTTAGCGTGATCAATAATTTCAACAAGGTCAGTACGCTTAAGCCTTCGGCGACGTGTACTGACCTTGATTTGTGTCTGCTCAGCTCAAGATTTCCGTCTAAACAATTTCACTCACAATGCTTGGATCAAAGTGTGATATGGTGCCGCACACTGAGATCGACCTCTATCCATTCCGGAATTCTCCTTCCTGACAAATCGCCATGTTGAGATTCGAACAATATATATATATATATATATATATATATATATATATATATATATGTATGTATGTATGTGTGTGTGTGTGGTGTATCAAATATACTTTTAC
Source organism: Acanthosepion lycidas (assembly GCA_963932145.1). Lineage (NCBI taxonomy): Eukaryota > Metazoa > Mollusca > Cephalopoda > Sepiida > Sepiidae > Acanthosepion > Acanthosepion lycidas. Next base: position 85,638,149 of record OZ010583.1, read on the forward strand.
AAACTTTGACAGCGGAATCCTAACACCAGAAAAAGGACAAAAGTCCATATAACATACGTTCGCAAATATTTCGGTTTGGGTGTATTAAGTAGAGAGTATACGGTAGACGTAGTTAAATGTACAATAAAAGATACAATCCCAAAATACTTTTAAAATATCTGTGAACGGGCTTCTGACACTAAAACAGCATAAAATGTCCATATAAGCATATGTCCAAAACGGCATTCTCGCGCCTCAACACAGCAACTTTTAACAAATGTTCAAAATGTCTTTAGATTGCTTCTACACACACTATAACCCGTCGAATCATTGACAAGTGGTCCGTTCAAGTACTCATACACGGTTTGGTATGGTTTCCCAGGCCCCCATGACCCGTTGATGAAGTAACTCTGCATAAATTAATTGTTTTAAACACCAAAGAAATAAGGTCAGGGAAACGTGAAATCTATGAGATCTGTTCTCAGCTACTTATCCATCTTTCATGGTAGTTGTCAGCCAGTGTATCAATGTGACATAAATGTGCTGAAGCGTCTTTGTATTAACAAGTTTCATACTCCAGCAGATCGGGGAGTGTATTCTCTGTAGGCATCTCCGGTCAAAGGTGATGAGTGAACATATGGGCCTACCAGAGAGGCAACTGCAATTCCTGAACACACATTAATCGTAAACTGATGTTGGTGTCTAGCCTGTGTTATATTAACGGTATTCTTATCCGCTAACAAATGTTGGTTGTGTAAATTTGTTATTCCGTCGCTTCCAAATTTTGCCTCATCCGTAAATATGACTAAATAGACAAACAACATATGGGCAATTTGTGCAAAAAATAATCTGCAAAAGTTCTCCATTGGTGAGTGATCAGAGAGCGAAAGTCCCTCCATATGTTGCAAAAGATACTGATACGTGAACAACTTTTGAAGTACCATCCAATCGGAACTGAGAGTTCGACATGCTTGAGCCATTTGTCATGGGCTGATATCTGGATTATCTTCGACGGCCTGTAGAATGTGTTGCTCGTGGCTAGAAGTTCTAAGCGGATCTCGGTCTTCCTCGTTACATAGCTTGTGGTGGCACGGATCTTGTATCGGCAACACGACGATAAACAGCAACAAAGGTTGGATAACTCGGTTGGCTTCGGTCTGGAAACGCAATCTGATACAGCCGTGCAACGTTACGTCTATTACCATTCGCGCGGCCGTATGTAAAAATCATGTCTCCCACTTTACGATATGAATATCCTGCCATCGTTAAATGGATCACTTCTAAGTTAACTCACTACTACATACATTTAATGTTGTAGACAGACTAGCTACACTTGGGCACGAACAGCAAATGGGCTATCTGCTCACGTGGTGCTGTCGGTTAGCGCGCCGTACTCATAGACACTAACTGTTCTATATTTGTCCAGTCGTCCAGGAGATTGTGAGTTCGATCCTCTCCTGGAGCACTGATTTATTGTTATTAATTCTTTCTTTCAAACTTTAATTACGACTGACAAGAAACAGTAGGACAATTTGAAAATATTATCGGTTTTTCAAAATTTATATTTATAGGAGTGCTCATATATATTCATCAGGCAAACGAAAAAAACAGTAACATTTTCCCCTTGTATATAAATACTTGTACCAAAAAAAAAAAAACCGTGCATTTTCCTTGCGAAAATCCCTCAGAGGACGAAACGCGTCGGTTCAGATGTGTTTTACTTTTGTCTTTATTCATATTTTCGTTTTATAGATATGATTTATCTGAAAGTTTAATACATACACATTGTACATACGTGTGTTTAGAGATATATGTATAAAGTATTTGCACATTCACAAATATATTTGCATAAATACAAAAGGACGTACTCTCATATTCACACCTCTATACATGAATGCACACAAGAATACACGCACACATAGCCATACACAAACACTCACATACATAGGCAAAGCATAATTATATATCAGTGAATGTCTATTTGCAAATTTGATTATTGCGAACCAGAATGATGTGTAAATCTTTTCTTTTTTTTCTACTATACTTAAGCCATCAAGCGATCTTTCTTTTTATGCTTTTTTTCTGCACACCTGCGTACATACATTCTAAATGCGGGAACAACTTATTTAACTTTATTGTATTGCATTTTAATGAGAAAAAGAAGCTTAAACTACGTAACATTATATTTTATTCAAGTCGGTGTTTCGTTAATTACTCTCGGTGACTAAGCATGTGATTTTTCTCAGGACATGGATTCCACTTCTCGCCAAAACACAAGAGACCATTTTCGTCTTCCTTCTCTGCTTGGTATATATATATATATATATATATATATATATATATATATATATATATATATATATATGTATATATATATATATATATGTGTGTGTGTGTGTGTGTAGGTATAACTTTAAATGTTAGGAGACCAGATACAATACGCGACGTTGGTTTCGACCACATGGTCTCAACATGCTCATATATCAACTGACTATCCAACGCTTTATTAAAAAAAACAAAAAAACATACACACACAAAGAACGACATTATTATTTAAAAAAAAAACAAAAAAACAAACGCACGGCGGGAAAACGCATAACGTTGACTGTAATAGAAAGGAGTTGGCGTAAGGAGGAAGAAGAAGAAAAAACAGAGAAGAGTAAAGAGAAAAAGAGAAAAAGAAAAAAGAAGAAAGCAAATGTATTGTAACTTTAAGGAAGGGTGCCTTGTAAATATAAGGAAGGAGGGAGGGGGAAGCAAATGTATTGTAAAAATATCATTAGTTGGTTTTTAAAACACACTTATTTTTATCCGGCCTCATATTCACTTAATAAACACACAAACACACACACACATACACAAATACACACACTAATATATATATATATATATATATATATATATATATATATATATATATATATTTCAATTAAAAGGTGCAAACATAATTTATAAATTCATGAATCATTCATACAAAAAACAAATATAGATGTTAATGATTTAAATGGCGAGAATACTTCGTCGCAAACAATATAAATAATATACATCAACCCCGAACCTGGATATGAATGATATGATCCCTGTTTATAAATTCCAGTTGAATAAGGTATTTATAATTTTTGTCCCTACAGACATCATCAGGTATGGAAGTAGATTTTGTTCTTGTTTTTACTCTCAGTAATAAGAGGACAACGAAAATAGAGATGTAATCCGAAAAAATGCTATGCGAAATGTATTATTTTTTGGAACGTGCGATCGCAACGCTGAGTTTGAATTTAAATTTTAAGGTTCTGCGTTTTTGTACAAATATAGCAATACGAGAATTCTTTTGATTTTCTGTGAATATGGCATGAACTATATTGTTCAATAATTACAGTAATGTCACACTTATTATCCGAGAGTTGCACGTTGGATCAGTTATTTTAATTTCAATTGAAAGGTGCAAATATAATTTATAAATTCATGAATCATTCATACAAAAAACAAATATAGAGGTTAATGATTTAAATGGCGAGAATACTTCGTCGCAAACAATATAAATAAGATACATCAACCACGAACCTGTATATGAATGATATGATCCCCGTTGTGACATTACTGTAATTATGGAACACAATATAGTTTATGCCATATTCACAGAAAATCTACCAGTAAAAAAGAATTCTCTTATTGCTATATTTGTACAAAAACGCAGAATCTTAAAATTTAAATTCAAACTCAGCGTTGCGATCGCACGTTCCAAAACAATAACACATTTCGCATAGCATTTTTTCGGATTCCATCCCTATTTTCGTTGTCCTCTTATTGCTGAGAAGTAAAAATAAGAACAAAATCTACTTCCATACCTGACGATGTCTGTAGGAACAGACGACAGCTTGTAAAAAATTAAAAAGACCTTATGCAACTGGAATTTATAAACGGGGATCATATCATTCATATACAGGTTCGGGGTTCATGTGTCTTATATTGTTTGCAACGAAGTATTCTCGCCATTTAAATCATTAACCTCTATATTTGTTTTTTGTATGAATGATTCATGAATATATATATATATATATATATATATATATATATATATATATATATATATATATATATATATCATATGCCTCTGACAAACGTGCATATTCTATGTGCAGCTGAATTGACCAACTTCACGCGGGCATTTTCCTTGACAAACAGCGAAGCAAATTTGAGCGCCTAGTAGCGAGGAGAACCCATTTCGTTTCAACATGCCGATCGAACCGAGGCGAATCATGTAATACATTTAGATGTTTCGTATTCAGAAATCATTGCGTTGAAACTTATGCTACCTTGTCTCAAGCAATATGGAGGAAGTCTAATACAGTCTTGGGTAAACAGCGACTCGAGAGCCGTATGTTACCTCGATGTTTTTTTGTTTTTTTTTTTCTGAAAGATCCGATTAATTGCATAAGGAAAATAACTTTTCTCAAAATGTTGTTTCGTTTTAACACATTTTTTTCATGCATAATCACGTCTTTGCATAATCCGTCTTTGATCGGGTCTTTCATTACTGGGAATTTTGGCATTCATTTGGAGTAGTTTGAGTTTAAATTCAGCCCACCCAACATTGGGGGAAACTGCTGCATATCTCCAAATGGAGGGGGTAACAATTTGAATGGTGGGTGCCATTGGAAATGGAACTGTATAATAATAAATAATATTATTGTAATAATTGAAATATTTATTTTAATTAAAGTTTTCATGAAAGATATACAACCAAGAACAGATAGTAAATAGTAAAACGTTGCAGAGAGTTATAATGAGCAAGAAGCAATGGAGAGCCATTGTCACCAACAATTTGGGCTAAAACCGGCACTGAAAAATTATCTATCAAACAAATAAAATCATCAAAATCGGATGAAAACTCTGGAAACGCATAAACAACATCCAATCTCGCTCTGACTCTCTCTCTCGCTCTCTCACACACACACACATTTTAAGAATTATAGATATAAATGCTGAAATACAATATTTCTTGATTTTTGTAAACTTTCGCTGAAAGTAAAGTTTTCAACATTTGAAGCTATTTGCGTTTTTCACTAAGGAAGCCCATACATGTAAACATAGTTTGCCTTTGAAACGAGAAATATTCATAATATTCTTTATCGGTTGTCCTTCGAATCCGAAGATGTCGTATCGTGTTTGCATCTCAACTGTGAAATCAGGGGTGGTTCAGCAACCCCAACCTGCAGGCGAAGAGTCTGGAACAATAGTGGGCACTGAAAGTCCGTTGTTACCATCACTGTTGATGATGCCCTGTGGCGTAAATCTCTAGTAGCAGTGAGCTTCCTGTTTCGAGCATCGTCGAAGGTGACAGCTGCATCATGGATTGTGATTCGCCAACGTAGCCTATCACTGGCGCGGTTCTCTTGTTCTTTGGGTTTGAGATTGCACCCCTGAAGATTTGCTTTCACAGTGTCTTTGTAACCTTTCTTTGGAGGGCCTTGGGTTCTCTTGCCTTACAGGAGCTCTCCATACAGCAGACGTCTTGGCAAGCACTGCTTCTCCATGATCCTTTATTCATAATAAAGGATCTAGTAATTGATTCAATGTAATCTTTTCAATGTTATACCAGCAGAGAATGTTAACTCGAGAAGGCGGATTGAGTCACTTTTCTGGAGGTAAGCATCAGTCGTGCTGATGGAAGACAAAAAGGTTTCTATCAATCGATTAAAAGAGATCAGTTTCGTTTCGCAGCAGCTTCTTTGGATGTTATAAGGAATCTCTACTTACATAACAGAAGCTAAAGATCAGATATATCAACAATATTCGATGCAAAGAATAACATCAAAGTAGAAAGTTAAAACATTTTAAACAATTGGCGTGTTTCACTAATGAAGGCCATACGTGTAAACATATTTTCCTCTTGATACAAGGAACATTCATAATAAAGGAAATGGATTCGGCATAATCTTTACACTTCCTATCAACAGAGAACGTTATTTCGAGAAGGTGCAATGAGTTACTCTTCAGGAGGCTAGCATCTGTCATATCGACGGAAGATAGAAAGGATTCTATCAATCGATTAATAGTGAGCAGTTTCGTTTTTTTTTTTTTTTGTTTTTTGGGGTTTTTTTTGCAGTTTCTTTGGATTTTATCAGGAATCTCTAGTTATACAGCAGAAGCAACAGACCAGATGTGGCAACAATATTCAATGTAAATAATAATCTGAAAGTAGAAATGTAAAAGCTAGAAAATAGAAGTATTTATCCAAATAGAACGTACATCAGATCAAATTTTCTAAAAAAAAAGAAAAAAAAAGTTATAAAAAATTCCACGGAAGAAAGAAAAGGAAACACGAACAAAAATGGCGAGCTTAAAATTTTAATCTCCACGCAGTTGCGTTTATAAAGTTATTCATGCGTGATTTTCTTTCTAACTTTTATTTGATTTCATTTTTCTCCTGTTATCTTATAAATGTAGAAACATTTCAAATGGGAAAAAAAAAACGTTTGATTTTTTTTTTATCATTAAGCTGTAGCTTTTGTGTGCATACCTTACTGTTTTATCAATATCGATTCTTTTTCCTTATTTTTTTTTCTGTTTTTTGTTTTTTTTTTCATTTCGTTTGTTTATATCTCTTTATTTACATCGTGCATTTTTTCTGTATCTTGCCCATCTGACAACGGGCAAACAGAAGTTACTTCCGGTATAGCGGCTAAAAAGAAGCGGAAAACCCGGATATTGCCTTGGAACTCAATAAAACTGATCTATGTTTTCAGAATTCGCCTCATGCCGGAAATAAACCCGGGGGAAAGTTCTAGAAGCAATTAAAATGGCAAATAATGATGCAATTCTTTCCTATAAGGATAAAAACATGAAAGGGCAAAAGCAATATATGTATGTCTATATTTCTGAGATTAGGTATTGTGTATATTATTTGCATTATTCAGACTATTGTCCTCATTTTTTTTTTCCATATTTATTACAACGTTTCGGCTGTTGTACGCTCCGGCCTTCTTCAGGTGGTTGGAATGTCAAACTGAAGCCTTTATTTCGCTCACTGTGGTATACTGTTCTAGTTCCACGTGCCATGTTTAATGGATCTCAGTTATCAGTTATCTCCTGTTAACTTTTCCATATGAAAGTTCTCCACTGCCATAACCGGGTATTGAACTCACACTATTTGGGTTCCCTCACTGGATCTAACCAACGCCTTTATCCACTGTGCCATGTGTCCTTCGGAGATAACTGATAATTGACATCCATTAAACATGTCACGAATTAAAATAGAATCCTATAAATATTCCAATTTGATCTTGTTACAGTGGACGGAATGAAAATTGACCATGTTATTTTTTTTGGTAGATTTTCTGCTAATCTCAATCTGAAGTTCGTTATTATTTCTATGCAGCGTGATAGCTAGAAAGGTTAATGTGTTGCTAGACTCCGATTCGAAGGTAAAGTCTATTGCGGATTTGACGTTAATAAGTTTGTTGACAAGATCGGGTAAAATTATTATTCGTGGATATATTAATAGCGAAACAGCTATGTATCTGAATCTGTGTCTTTTCTATAAATACATTCATGGTTCTTGTTCTGATGAGCTCTTCGCTATGGTGCCCATACTTTTTGAATTTAATCGAAGCACTAGACGTGTCCAGATCTCATCGATTTAGAGTTGATCTGGCTAGACGTAGCCGTAAATTATATGCTAAAAGTTTCTTCTCTCACCCTTCTCGATTGTTGAACTCCGTTCGGGCTCCATGTTTTCCAATAGACTTTAATCGGCAAAAATTTTTTTAATGCAATGCCAATCTCTATATCACTATTTTATCTTCCCGCCTATTATTAATGTTATTGTTTCCTAATTATTACACATCCAGTATGCCCTTGTGTCTTAGTGGCTTTACTACCTTGTATGGGGTTAATCTGATTAAAACAAAAACAATATGTTAGCTTGATAGATAGATAGTTTTGTGGTAGGGTCCACCTAATTTGCATAGTAGAGTACCGACCATATAAATATGGTTGGTACCGGGAAGAGAGTGAGAGAAATCGAAAGATTGAACCAGAGACTCTGCCCGACTGCGACTCAGTCAACACATTCTCCAGGAACGGTCTTCCCAGGAATATACAAAAGACTATATGTAAATATTGTGTACACTTTCTTGTTTCAATACATTTTGTTCTAAGTACATTTTGTGTTGCATTATTATTCCATGCATTAGTCAAGTTTCAACAGATAGATAGATAGATAGATAGATAGATATAAACGGGCAGAGAGAGAGTGAGAGAGTGTTATGATAATTTACCCACGCCCGCATGGACTCTCCCAGCTATATATAGGAGCAGCTAATGCCTTTTGCAGAGAAAAGTTTCCATCAGTCAGCTCTGACAGTCGGACCGAACATTTTTGCTGTAACACTCTCGTTTGTATATGTTTGTATTACTGTTTCTGTTAATATATTTGTATAACCTCACTTGTGTCTTTATTTCTGACCCTAACAAGGCCACAACAGAGAGATGCCCATCTTTTTGTCCTAATAAGCGCTTAATTTAAAATCTGTGTTCTGTAGTGGCTATTTATCTCTATACACTCTGAGAAATTGTACTATGGCTATATCAATTATTATGCACGTATCTCATCCTGCAGTGAACATTTTTTCAACGGGCTATTCAGCATCCTTACAATATTTTATGCTTCAGTGTATAATGTATTTCATATATCCGCTAAAGAAGAAAATTGTTCAATATCGGAGGGATATTGTTCCTTCGATTGATTGATAGTTTTATTGTTTATGAGCCCTCTGTTGGTTATTTAACGCCGAAACACATTTCGTATTTTAGGAGGTTGCTTACAATACAAGATGATTCTAAGCGGACCCCATTTAAATAATGACCAGTCTTCGAGCTGCTTGACTTCCGAATCGCAGGCAGAGCTCTTATAGATATAAACAATGTTGACATAGACATCTATACTGCTTGGTGACTGTCAGTTTTCAGACTAAGTACTGTTTCTCTTTTAGCAGTCTGTATGTATAGGTCACTGATAGATTAAGTGTCATAGTAGGTCATGATCCAAACTAACAATAACATATTTACTACTCTTTATTCAACCACACTAGATCAGCAAACTAAATGTCACAGCTGTACATAAGACTATTAACCCTAAATAAAACGTACTTGGAAAGAACAGTTTCGTCTTTAACTCACTTCACTTATTTTCCCAATGATTAATATAAACAGTTCACTAAAAGAGAAATAGCATTTATTAACTCAAGTTCGGACATTTTCTTTTATCCTCCGCTACATTATTAACGAGTTTGTTCAAATGAATTGTAAATATTATTTCATTTATTTCCAGAATATATATTTGAATTAAAAGAAATAATCGGCGAGAAAACATATATCCGTGAATTTAAACAATTAATGTTTGAGAAATTCTAAATTAAAGTATCAATAAGAGGGGCATCGATCACTTAGAAAAGAACAACCTCTTCAGCGAGGTTAAATATGAGTTTCGGTCGGAGTGTTCCACTGCCAACGTCCTAACTACCATCGCTCACACAATCAATGAGGCTCATGACTAAAAATACACCTCAAAGGCCATAGTACTAGATATCTCAAAGGATAGGACACGGTATGGCACAAAGGCTTAAGGCACAAGCTCTATACTTATGGAATCACCGGAAGGGTCTTCTCGGTGATAAATCATTGCTAACAGTTACGTCCATGAACGTATTTATCAATAGTCAGTCTTCTAGGCCCTATATCTATCAACAGAGTCACTGACAGAGGTCACTGCTCGGAAAAAAAAACACTTTTAGATCTTCATAAATGATCTGCCTAAGAATATACCCAGATCATTTTTAAACACGTACGTCGATGATACGACTATATACGGGCGCACTTCTTGAGCTCTCGATGGTCGGATCTTGACGATTGAACTCTTTTCCGATCTTGCAAAAACTACCCAATGGGTAAAGTGACTGGTTACATTCAATACTTCGAAGACTAAGCTAGTTATATACCATCATCACCGATCTGATCCCGAACTACGATTAATCAAATGAACGGATATCTTCTCGGGGAGGCACCGCGCCTTGAACGACTTGAAAGACTGGTAGGCGTCAAAATCACACCTGACATGAAGTGGAACTCGTACGTACGATCCGTTGCTAAGAGTAAAATGTTCGGCTCTCTGCACCCTTCCAACAAGTACAGGACATCTTCTGCTATTTTCTATCTTTACAACAGACAAATTAGACTAAAAATGGAGAACTGTTGTCATATTTGGGCGGGTGCTATACTGATCTTACTCTCCAGACAGTTCAAAAGAGTCTCCAAGCCCTTGTGGGTGACGGAATATTTCCCACCCTTCAACTACTCTCCTACAGGCGGGATTTGGCCAGCTTGTCGCTGCTCTACCCCTACTTCCACGGAAGGTTCTCGGACGAACGAGATCCCCTGGTTTGGCCGAGGCAAACCTTCACAGCAAGAACACGTCATGCTACTTACATTACATAGTAGCAAACCAACCACATTCCCTTTGTATCCCCTCTGTAATTTCACTCGAGCAGTTTCTTCCCGCGAACCACTTCCCTATAGAAGCGTCACACAGCAGGATGTTTCCACAATCACTACAATCTTAACCTGTTCAAGGCTACGGTTAACCGTTATCTTTCACTCCTATACGAACGAAGAGCTCCCCAAAATTAACCCTGTACCTTGAGTAGTCCCTGTGCCTGGTAAAGAGTGAAAGACGCTGTAAAAAAATAATCTGCGAACCCCAGGGTTAATAATAGCAAAATAATTTAATTCATTGATATATATCGAGGAAATAAAGTAAATAATCAAAATGAAAGAAACATACGTGAATTCGAAAAAGAAATATATTAGAATTCCAAATATATCCGTGAATTCGGAAAACAATATGTTAGAAATTGAAATATATCCGTCAATTCGAAAAAAACTATATATTATAATTTGAAATATATCCGTGAATTCAGAAAACAATATGTTAGAATTTGAAATATATCCGTGAATTCGAAAAAACTCTATATTAGAATTTTAAATATACCCGTGAATTCGGAAAACAATATGTTAGAAATTGAAATATATCCGTGAATTCGAAAAAAAATATATATTAGAATTCCAAATATATCCGTGAATTCGGAAAACAATATGATAGAAATTGAAATATATCCGGGAATTCGAAGAAACTATATATTAGAATACCAAATATATCCGTGAATTCGGAAAACAATATGATAGAAATTGAAATATGTCCGTGAATTCGAAAAAAAAATATAAGAATTCCAAATATATCCGTGAATTCGGAAAACAATATGTTAGAAATTGAAATATATCCGTGAATTCGAAAAGAAAACTATATATTAGAATTCCAAATATATCCGTGAATTCGGAAAACAATATGTTAGAAATTGAAATATGTCCGTGAATTCGAAAAAAAACTCTAGATTAGAATTCCAAATATATCCGGGAATTCGGAAAACAATACGTTAGAAATTGAAATATATCCGTGAATTCGAAGAAACTATATATTAGAAAGAAAAAGGCGAAAAATACAATAAAATGTCCGCTTGTAAAATGATAATTTTCATAATATACACCGATAAACCTGCCGAGATTTTGTGTAGTACCTTCTGTAGCATGTCCGTCATGCCTAACAGTCTCCAGCCGCTGGTTCAGTGTGTTGGAATTTTATAACCGGATTCAGCATGTCTGATTCCATATGTTGCGAAGACCAAGGTCATGAAGTCACGAGTGTCGGTGACTTCATAGCAATTTATGCCATCGACATTTTTCGTCTACTTTGATATTCTTTCACCGACAATCAAATCTTCCAAATCCAAACGGCAATCAGGAATGGATGACAGGAGCTGCTTTTGATGAAACTGGAAGCTTTTAGTCCTAAACCTGCACGTTGGTGGGGAAATTAGTTATCAACGCTATTATCATAAAACGAGCGATCAGCAAAAAGAAACTAAATTATTGGATACGAGATAAAGTCGGCGACGACGACATCGATCAATAAAAATCTAACGTCGATTAAGGTGAGAGTAAATTCTGGAAGATAATCCCAGTAAAACAATTCCAAATTATTTACCAGAAGAGATAGAAAGCGTTTCTTATCGACAGTTTTCAGCGAGAGATTGTTAAATGTGGTGAGTTAGCTGTGGGTGAATAGGGCCAGCCTCGATTTTCTTTTTTAAGTCAGCTTTAACGCAACTGGTTGCTTTCTGGTAACCCCTCCCCTCATTAGGTTAGATACTGTTTTTGTTTACCTTAGTTAATGTGAGTACATTTTGTTCCTGGCCTGTTTCCGGATCTCTCTTTTTTTATGGTCCATGTCGAGATTCCCAGTCTCTCCAGTTTTGTTTTTGTCGCATTTTTCATCTCGTCTCGTTGAAACATTGTTCTTTTTTTCTCCCACTCTGCTTTTCCTTTTCTAATTTTTACCCTTCCCTGTTCGTTAGGGAATGTGTTTCTTGATTGTGCATAAAGGCATAATACAGCGTCCAATCTTATTATTTTTGTGCGGTGGTTTGGTCCTACTAACATCTGTTATATTTAGTTTGAAAGTTTTGTTATAATTTCGTTTCGTTTTCTGGATTCACCACCTTCAATATATATATAAACACACACACACACACACACACACACACACACACACACACACACACACACATATATATATATATATATATATATATATATATATATATATATATATATATGTATATATATATGGTTGGATAGATGTGAGCTTGTGACCCTGGGTTTCACGCTTTAGCGATCGTCAGACAAACGCTTTCTAATAAGTACCGCGGATATAATATATAAATAATTATACATACACATATATATATATATATATATATATATATATATATATATATATATATTTATATTTATATACACACACTTTACACACACACACACACACACACACACACACATATATATATATATATATATATATATATATAGTTGTTTTTTTTTTTTTTGAATAAAAACAGATCACTTTAAGGTTCCATGTAATAAGTTAATTCACCGCAACCCTTTTACAGGGCTCTGCTCATCAGACTTTACTTCCAAATGTTGAAATGAAAAATGAAAAGAAACTTACACATTTTTGACGGACCGCACCAAGCGTATGTTAAATTAACGAGGTGAGGTGGGAGAGAAGATATGAGTGAGTTAGATGTATCATTTTCAATTCGTTAATTTAACATATGCTTGGTGCGGTCCGTCAAAAATGTGTAAGTTTCTTTTTTTTAATTTTTCATTTCAACTTTTGGAAGTTAAGTCTGATGATCCAGAGCCCTGTAAAAGGGTTGTGGTGAAATAACTTATTTCCTGGAACCTTAAAGTGATCTGTTTTTATTCAAACATATTTGTTCTGAATTTACATTGAGCTCTCTGGATATCATTCTACTTGGGTCTACCCATACAGATTACCTAGTTTTGCATAAACTATATATATATATATATATATATATATATATATATATATATATATATATATATATATATATATATATGCATATATATATATATATATATATATATATATATATATATATATATATATATATATATATATATATATATATATATATATATATATATGAAATTGGTAAAAAAGACATTTGAACTATTTGTAAATATTGAAATTTTATATCAGGAGCATTTTAGTTTCCCTGTGAATTTCTGGTATTGTTGTACTATTGAATGGGAAGGAATTTTTTTTCTTGGTGAATAAGCAAATTGTAATGAATGAATGCGTAATGGATCCGACTCACTATGTCTAGGATAGAAAATGTCAACCAGCCTTTCTCCATTTCCTGTTCGGCCTCGTGCCACAATTGTATAATTAAAACAATAATATATATTTAGCCTGCCTAGTATTTTCTTCTACTATAGCAGTTTATTTTATTTTTACGTTTGGCAGCGATGAGATTATTTGCCACATTTAGGTGAGTTAGTGGTACATGAAAATATAAAAAATCAGATGTTGCGTCGTTTTGAGGTATACTCCTCAGTTCTTTAAGTTCAAGCTTTTGTTTCGGCTGAATATTTTATACAAGTCGTTGAAGAAGATTTCGTTTAAAACAAGGTTTAATTATTTTGACTTTTTAAGCTCACATTAGATGTGGCACATAGTCGAAAATACGTATGAACCAAGTGAGTATCGAGCTCTCTACTCAGACCTAATTGTTCTAACGAGAGAAGCTTGCTAACCATTAAACTACGCCCGGGTACCAAGACGGTGGTTAATTATGCTTTCTGAACTTAAAATTTCCGTTATCCATTTAATCCTCTTTACAGTTAATTAACAAGTTCGTGCAAAAGGTTTGGATACATCATTTCCTTTATTTTCAAATATATCTGTCAATTAAAAAAAAAAATAATCGAGGAGAAAAAATATATTCGTAAATTTGAACAAATAATGTTTGAGAAATTAATAACTAAAATATATCTGCTAATCCCAAAAATTAATTTATTAGAAATTTGAAATATATCAGCATATTCAAAAAAATCAATCTATTAAAAATCAAATATATCCTTGAATTCGAAAAAAGTAATATATGAAAAATAGAAATATATATGTGAATTCGAAGAAAATAACACAAGTCAGCATTCTTTTCGATCCAAACATTGTTGGGCAATGAGCACATGGTTCTGGGTTATTTTTTCACGCTGAATCTGAATATCAAATCCATTTTTCTCACATTACATCACGTTTTTTCAGTACAGATAATATCTATTTTTCTTAAAATAGGCCAAAATGGCCAATTCGCAGGAATATGCCACGGCCTTAATATGCAAGTGACATAGTTGAAACATCGTTTCATGTTAAAATGATTTATCATTCAAGAAAAAGTATCCAAATAACGTTAAAAATGAATTCTAAGCTATCTCGGTTCAGATAAGGTGACATGAAAATGCTTGAATGTGTGAGAGATATTTCACTGTAATTTTTTTTTGTTGTGGCCTCAATGTTCTTAGTTTGGTAAAATTTTGTGATTTGTGGATCTTCTCTATTTTTTTAAAGCAGAAGAACTTGAGAAGTCATTCAGGAACAGCGATTTTAATTTTTATTAGTATTAGGTTGGTGCAAAAATAATGACGTAATAATGTCGTTTTTTTTTACGTATTTTTAACGTCAAAAAACGACTTTACTACGTCATTATTTTTGCACCAACCTATTAGTTTTCACTTTAAGCATGAAGCGGTCATAAGATTTTATATCACTTGAATTTACGGAGGTCTGGTTTTGTAATGCAGTCTCCGTATAACATGCATAGAAACATCAATAAATGAAGGTTTTAGAGTGTTAGGTGCGTGTATTTGAGACTAGCAAGATCAGAATGTTCTTTATGGCTGATTTCTGCTGGAGAATCAAGAGATCAACCTTTTCAAAAGCCCCGGTGAGTTTCCAAGAAGATAAGATTTATACCTGAACTGAAAATGTATTTTAAGTTATTGGGATACTTTTTTTCTTTTATAATAAGTTATCCTAAACCTGAAAACGTTGGTTCTACTTGGACTTGGCATATCTCTGTTACATGGGTATTTTGGCTTATTTTAAGAAAAATAGACATTATCTGTACTGAGAAAGCGTAATGTCATGGGAAAAAATGACTTAAATTTCAGATTCAGTGTGAAAAGATAGCCTAGAAACAGGTGTTCATTGCCCAACAACATGTGGGTCGAAAAAATGTCGACCGGGGGAATATATTAAAATTCAAATAAATCCATGAATTCGAAAAAATAATGTTACAAATTGAAAAAATACTTCAGTTCTAGAGGAAAAATTCAAATAAATCCGTGAATTGGAAAAAAAAAATATTAGAAATTGAAATATATCTAGGAATTCGAGAAAACATTATATGAGAAATTCAAATATACCCGTGAATTCGAAAAAAACCCATAGAAATTCAAATATATCCGTGAATTCGTGAAACAGGTTACACGGAAAATTCTAATATGTCAATTTATTTGAAATAAATAAATAAATATTTAAATATATCCGTGAATTTGAAATTAAATATATAGCAAATATATTCGTGATTTTTTTTTTAAATATGATAGCATGTACTAAATTTCGCCCTGTGAAACCCTGTACAAAGAGATGAAAATTAAGGTATTACCAATCATGAATATTTCTTAAAATTCTACGATTCTTTTGTAGCATGTACTCATAATTGTTCCATATTGTTTCACGGAGACTCCTCTCAACCCTTGAGTTATGGCAATTAAGGCAATTACAAGACCAATGTTCACTTCACTCGATGGATTCTTAACTCGGATACGCGAATATGAAAGAAGGGAGTTATTATTATATTATTGATCTCACCACAAGGACTGGAGAATGATGATAATTAGAATAAATAACATTAATGTTGACGGTAGTTAGAGAGAAGATCGTGATAATGTTGGCGATAATGAGTTTGCTCGGTAATTTGTGATGTTGATCTTGAGATGCTGCGTATTGATCATTTGATTCAATCAGTGATCGCTGAAAGCAGGGAAATACGTTATTTTGCTTATTTGAAAAGATGCACATATATCATAATAATAATAATAACAACAGTAATAACAGTAACAATAATAACAATAATAATAACAATAATAATAATAATAATAATAATAATAATAATAATAATAATAACAACAATAATAATAACAATAATACTACTAATAATAACAACAATAATAATAATAATAAAACCCGTACCCATGAGTGGCTACGCAGTGCAGGGTTGAAAGCGGAAACTGAAGGTTTTATCCTTGCTGCACAGGACCAATGCTTGCTAACTAGGACTTATCAAACACATATACTAAAATATTGTGTCAGCCCCAAATGCAGATTCTGTGATAAATATCCAGAAACCATTGATCATCTTGTATCAGGTTGCACAATGTTGGCACCCACTGAATATAAAACCCGACATGACAGAGTGGGCCAATATCTGGACTGGAAAATCTGCAACTTCTACGGGAAGGAAACTGAAAGAAACTGGTATCAACACCACCCAGACCCGGTTACAGAGATAGGACCTGTTACAATTCTATGGGACTACACAATTCACACTGACAGAACAATCAAGGCCAACCGCCCAGATATTGTTATTAAAGACCACAAACAAAAACGGTGCCTCCTTATTGATATGGCAGTCCCTGCTGACTGCAATGTATCTTTGAAGATATTCAAAAAGCTGTCAAAATACAAGGACCTTGAAATAGAAATCTCGAAAATATGGCATATGGGAACATCAACAATCCCTGTTGTAGTTGGAGCCCTAGGACTGGTTGGAAAAAATTGCAGTAGATTAATTGCAGGGATTCCTGGAAGCCCATGCCTCAAGGAGATACAAAAAACTGTTCTGACAAGTACAGCCCACACTTTACGAAGGGCTTTATCTATGTAATTTTTATTTTATTTTATTTTTTATTTTTTTTTATTTTTGTCAGTGAAAAGTGTCATGATGCCATTTCTAACCTTAGGTCCCTAGGTGGGACCCGGAAAGAAATGTGTAAACGCCAGAAAGCAAAGAAAATAAAAATAATAATAATAATAATAATAATAATAATAATAATAATAACAACAACAGCAACAACAATAATAATAATAATAATAATAATAATAATAATAATAATAATAATAATAATCACTACCGCCGCCAGTATTTGTACATTACATTATGTCTTGTATCTGTTCATTTTTTTAAAAAAAACAATAAACGAAGACATCCATATCACATAATTTGTCATTTCTTGTAATCCGATCAATGGATTAGACATTAGAAAACCGTCGCTTGCAAATGATGAACAGTTCACATGCACTGCATTTCTATTGGCTCCTATTCTTCTGCAATTCGTTTCCAAGAAGATTCTTTCGAAACACGTTGTATTTAAGTGAAATCCTGTTCTCTTTCCTTACGTCGTTTTACCTGTTAATTTTTTTTATTCTTTGGCGCAGTTGAATCTTTGATTGTACTGTTAACCTACATATTCTCAATATATTGCTCACAGAGAGAGTTAAGGAACGTCGAGTGTCCTACCGAATCAAATGCCATCTCATAATCAACAAATATTTCCCAACTTGGTTTATAATATTTCCCTTTTTTTGTCAGTTGATCTATTGTTAGAAATTTAGCAACCATTCCGAAGGCAAACTGGAATATTAAAAGACGCCTTCCAAAAGCTATGCAAAGCATGAAGAAACAGGAACATTTCATTAAAAACAATGAAAATAGTGCTGTTGTATTACATAACATCGATTCTTCAATATATCACTGAAGGCTGAACAATTTCGTAACAGATGAAGTAGAAACTTGAGGCAAAAGAAATTTATTTTTACAAAGTGGGTACTGAGATGAACATGTGCAAATCATCTGAGTAAAGCAATAAAAGGAATAAAAAGACTCTTACACTTCAAATCAAAAAGAGAGACGTTAAATGTCTAGAACACATCATGAAGAAAACGGATTGGGGAAAATGAAGCTCACAGGACATATTAAATGCAAGAGTGATAGAGGAAAACACCTAACCTACCTAAGGAGATTTTGTAATTGGATGGCAAAACAGGGAGTAGAAGTGATGGTGAAAAATAAAAAGTTGTGGAGAGACATGCTAGTCCATCTTCCGACAGGAAATATCCCATAGGAGCAGTACCATTCCTAAAGTCTACATATATAGGTGCGTAGATTTCACATAGTTATCTAGTAAATCTGAATGTCGTTCAAAGAATAATTTGTATATGTTTAATATTTATACTGCGCTATCAGGTCCGGCGGGCTGCCCACGTCCGCCACATGGACGATTGTCGCCTCCTAAAGAGATTGATTTATGGCGAGTTATCCACAGAGAAGCGCGCCCTCGGCAGACCAAAGAAACGTTACAAAGGCACGCTGAATGAGACTCCCAAACAATGTGGCATTCCCCATTTTCATCTAGTTATTGTCTGCTGAGGATCGGTTCCGTCTGTCGCTCGTTTGTAAAGTCCAGAATGTGTGATTTTGAAGCGAAAAGAATCAGGGACGAAGAACAGAGACTCCAGAAAAGGAAATAAAATAAAAAGCAGAACGAGACCGAATTACCATCGTAGATTAGCCGAAGACGTTCAACTCAAAAGCTACCGACGGTAACACGGATCCAGAGACACCTGAATCCGTAGGGCATATTATCCGAAACGTTGTGAAAGATGAACAGATTAACCCGAATCCAAATGTGGTGAAAACTGATAAGCGTTTATCTCAGAAACTCATGCATATATATTACGTCCGGTTTTATCCCAAGAACATCACTTGGATAATTGTGTTAGTATTTTTCTGATTTTGGAAGAATGCAGTCTTGTATACTACGACGCGAATATCCTCTTCCTCCCTCTTCTCCTTTTCTTTTTTCTTCTTCAAGGGCAAAAATGATTGCAAGTTAGGAACAACATCATCACCCAGGTTCTGAAAAATATTTACTAAAATGCTCATTACGGTAATTACCTAGTTAGGTAAACAGCAAACAAAAATATGAGAATTAGATATTTATTGTGTATATATTTATGCAGAACAATAATAAAGGAGCGAATACGCCGGAGAGCTATGTCACGGCAACAGATGAGATAAATTATAATATAAAACAACTATGAATAAATTGTAATATTAATATCTGAGACAACAGGATAGACTAAACTGTAATATTAATAGCTGAGACAAGAACTGCACTTGGCAAAATGGAGAGAAATAAAGCATCAGCACCAGATCGGATTGTTATAGAAAGTTCTCCGCCTATGCCAGGTCTGGTGTAATGGGTAGCAAGCCTGCCTTGCTAGATTGATTATGACTCAGTATTGAGGTCGGTCCTCACTGTGTGCTCATTACATTCGACGTTTCGCCACCGCTAAACTACGTTTAGAAATCCCAATTACGAGAGTCTCTCAAGACTCAACACTTCTCTTATCATCTCTCAGTTATGTCTCTGTCTCATGACAGAAGGCAACTGAATATATACTTGAGTGATTACTGGTCTCGAGGATGGCTCCCTGCTGCAGCGCCTCTCTCAATGCATTAAAGAGTGGTCTAATAGTAATACCATCGCGAGTGCGACGTGCGGTTGCGAAGACTTAGCAATTTTTGACCCTGACACCGCTGCATGCTCTCGGAACCGCACACTAATTTGACGTTGTGTTTAATCCTTTCACTGTGGATATATATAAATAAATACTGAAGTGGTGTCAGTTTTAGACGATTTCGGTATAGACAAGTTTAATAAATCATAAATGATTTATATGACAACGGTGAAATACCAGAAGACCACAAAAGATTTATCTTCATAGAGACGCCAAAGAAACCAGATGCAAATGAGCGTGAGTTCTTTCGGATAATCAGATTTATAAATCACATGACGAAAATTAGAATTTTAATGAATAGAATTAAATTGAAAATTACTTCCGAAACAAGTCAAAATCTGCCTTGTTTTTTTTTTTGTTTTTTTGTTTTTTTTAAGACCCTAGAACATGTTATGGTGTCAGAATCAGAGCGATCTATAATAATGGAAAAAGAGCTATACCTGTGAGATTTATTTTTAGATCACGAAGGAGCATTTTATGAAGTACGATACAGAAATCGAATTGAATTGTTTCTTCTTTATATGCCTTGTTCTTTCAGGACGTAAGAGATCATGGCTCTCCACTTCGCCCTGTCCTTTTTATCTTTTAATAAATTGTGTCATTTCCTAGACACGTTAAGACGTTGAAAAATACATGTTATATTTTTCCTCCCCCTCTCTGCAGAAAAATTGTTAAATCCACAGTACCTCGCATGGTACTAGGATGAACTCGCTAGCATGGATTTGACAAAGCAAGTAGGCATCCGTTTATCCAGAGAGATAGAGGTAGCACTGTGTTAAAAAATAATCCTTTAGTGGAAAAACTAGATAGATCTTTACCGAGCGCATGTCTGGGCTATACTATATGCAGGCCGTTTGCTGCACAGACTACATAGACCCCAGCTCGATCGTAATGACAAGATCCAAAGGTATACATAGCAAAACAAATGAAAACTACATGACATGACCAAAACAAATGAAAGCTACAGATATATTTTCTTTTTTTTTCAGAAAGTCATTTGTTCAGGGAGTTCACTGCTACTAAAAAGTAAATATTTTTTCTCTCGATGATGGCCATGCAGGCCGAAACTAGTTGAGGAATCTAACTGATGTAATAAAACAAAAATATGAATATACAAACCAGTGTATCTGAAAATTTTAATTTTCTAATGATCAAATCATACATATATATATATATATATATATATATATATATATATATATATATATATATATAATCCTTCACAAATAAATCTAAGAAGCACCAACCTTTTATTTTTTATACTCTACCATGTCTCTTTAACTACTCCTTTTATACTCTCTGTTAAATTACAAAAACTAACACTACCCATCAATTTTAATTTCATTCTTCGTTTCATTTCATTTTTGGAAGTGCTATCTGATGATCCGGCGACCTTTAAAAGGGGTCTGGTGAAATAAATTATTATAATGGTAACTTAAAGTGGTCTGTTTTTTCTTTTAAATTATATATATATATATATATATATATATATATATATATATATATATATATATATATGCGTCAGAATATGTAAACAAATATGTAGGCAGTAGAAAGTGACCGCAGAAAATCTACTGCCTATTGCAATCCGACTATTACTGGGAATGAAAAAACTCAATGATATGAAGATTTGTATCGATTAAGAATGTTAACTTTTTATATGTGCGCTTAGCGTAGTGGTCACTGACACGGAAAGTAACATTGGAATACCGGGTTTCAGTTCCAACCGAGACCATTGTTTCGCATTTACACAAATACCAAATTGTAACATCGTCTTATCATTCCTACAGGGAGTTACTAGCAGGGTAATCTGGGCCCTTTACACTTGGTGAACAAGCTATATTGGAAACAAGCAACTGGATTTCAAAGTCAGTTTGTCCTTGTATAAATCCAGCTACTTGGTGCAAAATCTACTCAGCAAACATCTATTATCCTGAGGCATTTTCTTCTGAGGATATAGATTGGGTAGTGATTTTCCAAGCGTAGCTTGGATGTGGCACAAGGCCGAAAGTAAGGGGCAACCAGTGAGGATCGAACTCACGACTCATTCTTAATTGTTCTAGCGAGACAAGCTTTCTAACCATTACACCACCTCGAGGTGCCCAAGATAGAGTTTGGGTATGTTGGTTGTTTTTGTTTAGCGGCATATCAAACTCTAGCATTAATTTAATGTCGAAATTGAAATTATTTTTTTTCTGAATTTTATTTTTGGGGTAGATAATAACGGTTTTATTTTTACAAGTTTTACTAATTAACCCATATCTAGAGGGAAAGAGATGGATTTATAACTTTCCCAATGCTATTTACATGTAAATGATTATAAGAATCCCAACTGGAAATAGAAGTCATCTCTCAGATTAATAATTCCGAGCCATTATCCATTACATCATCCGCATACACAAGCACCTGGTATTCCAAAGCAGTTACCCATCTAGATATTGAAAAGGATCCACATTGCTCAACTTCGGTATTTCAAAGTGAATTGGCCAGAAGTCGAACAGTTTGCGTAGGCGAGCCCAAAATAACAAAAATTACTTTACGGGTCAGGATTTTAACGATCAAAAGTGAGTGTTTTTCTGTGGAATTCTGTCAGGGGTTAATTGTAAATTTTAATATACGACCAAAATATCTCAAGTCAGTGAGTATAGTGGTATTCATAGAAGGGGGAATAGGCCTCTGCGAAACAATATACCTTGGCATGCTTGTCTTCAAGGAATTGAGGTTAACTAGTGATGATGGCAAGTTGTTAGTCTCCGTGTTGGTCAACTTCTCTCTACCTCGCTTTCCATACATCCCACTCCAAAAAACTATGCTACTACAATACTATGTTTTTCGTCAACTCGAAATAACGGGAGAGATAAAGCCTAAGTAATGTATGCACTATTTATGCTGTCAGTTAGACAGCGTTGAGACCTGAAGAATTTCCAATTGACCACGGGTAGCCAAAGACTACAAGCGAATCAAGATAAAGCAAATTCTGCGTAACCATTCTGATGTTGCTTACTTTGATTAACAAAGGAGACACATCAAAGCCGCCACAGTGTGTCAATTTGGTGGGTGTGATCGGGTACATGCACAAGTACTCACGACTAGTTTACCTTTAAAGAACGTCGACAGATAAATACGTTTTTGTAGTATCCTTTTGTGCTTACGTATTCAAAGCTACCAATCGACACAATTTTCGTGTTTACTGAGATCAAAAGATTATTAATTAAATTTCAAGAGTAAGCCCCGATCAATTCGAAACTCAATTTGCAATTATGACTGAACGTTGACTTGCTTCCACATCTTAAAATAATCACATATTTATTTTGAATGTATCATCCTGACATTCACATTAATACGACGACACGTTCTCCGATGTGATCACAGTTAAAAGTTTGTCTAAACGGATTACATTGTCAATGATTGGAATTTATACTGAAATTTATTTATGAATTCATATGATTGCATGACTCAAGTCATAAAGATCTTCAGAGGCCTGCATGAAGTTCAGGAACAAAGACGAGGGTGTCCTTCTGTTGAAAATAATCTAATCTAAATTATCGTCTTTTTCATGTGCTTAGCGCTAAATCTCCAAGTGTGTAGCTCGCTTCTAAGAGTAAAAAAAACAAGAACAAAACAAAAGAAACGCCGTTAAATAGATACAATACAGCGAGGCAAACGAAGATAGAGTTACAAACACGTACAAACTGACTCAAATCCACATACAAAGAAACACATAGTAAGACATACTGAAATGCATAAATATACGGAGAAACACATGCAATCAAGCGCACATTCGCAAAGTTATATTTACAAATATATACACCTATTATACACAAGTATAAATATTGGATTAACATACACTAGCACAAGGGCAACTGCAGACATATATAAACTCATACACTTACACATGAACACAGAAGCACATACATACACATACACACGTACTCTCGCTTAAGCTGGTATGCATATACATACACATATACAAAAAGAAAAAAAAAACTCTCTTACAAATACTTCATTCATTTGTTTTTTTACGGTTTATCAACCTTTTGTCGATTATTTAAAACAAGAAAATATTTTTGATTGTAAGATGTTTGGAGAGATAATAATGGTTTACTCATACAAGTTGTACTAATTAACCCATAGCTGACGGGAGAACAAGTGGATTAATACCTTTTTCAAGTGTATTTGCGCGTGATTAATTGTAACGAACCTAACTGGAATTGGAATACAGCTTTCTGATTTCCAATTCAGAGCCGTTATCTATTATACCACATGCACATCCAAGCTTAGAGAATCTGGTATTCTCAAGCGGCAATATACCTAGGAATTGACCAAACTCGACGCTGCTTAACTTCGGTGATCGTACGGTATTTCAACGTGAAATAGTCGTAAAACCCTTACAAATAAAGACATACATATTAATGCATACAGGATTGGATGGGTAAATTGTCGACAAAAAATATGTATGTCTTTATTTGTATGAGGCTTACGGCTAAATCACGTTGATATGACTTACGTTCACCGTTATATGTGTGGGGCGAAGTTGACAGAGTGACCAACATAACTTTTTGTAACACAAAGGATGAACTGAAGGCAAGGATTATGGCAGCATTCACCAACTAAAAAAAAAGGAGACCGTCCAGAAGAGATACAGGAGATTCCGAAATCTTCTGTAGGCCGTGGTTAAAAAAAAATGATTTTTTTAAAAATAAATTTACTCTTTAGTATTTCGAGATATTTTTTTCTGTAATTTTGGTAATGATGTTAAAAGAAGATATCAGAGGCTTTTTAGATTTTGCTTTATTTAGACGGCAATTTATATATCGCACCCTGCATAGTGTATTTGGATTTTTCATCAAACAATTTTTATTTTTTTAAATATTTTTAGATATAAAATAATTTTAAAACCCAATTTTATATAACTGAAAAAGATGTATTAAAAAAAACGCTCTTCAATATTTGAAAATTAGTTTTCTATTGAGATGACCGTGCAGGAATGAAAAATAGATAAATAATGTCCCATTATTTATCTTAATACATGGTCAGATTCAGTTTACTGTACCTTTACGCATCGGTATATTTCAAGAACAAAAATTGCATATTTACCTTGACCACAGACATTCGCTATTCACTGACCGAGCAGCCAGTGCTACGTTCGTTTGGAGGTTATAAAATCTTTATATAAAAAACAATGTCCAGGAAAGCCAGTTTTCAAATCCATTGTTACCACTCTTTCCAGTACAGAGGTGTTATTCCTCCATAACATTTTGTTCAAAATAGTATGACAGTGAATTCTGGACAATCTTAACAACGATGAAGAAGAGACTTGAATCAAGGGAACTATCGTTCTACAGAAGGATGCTGAGGATATCATGGACAAAACAAGTGAGCAATGACGAAGTTTTAAAGAAAATGGAAACAAAATGGAAACTTATACTTAATATCAAGAAGAGAAAGTTGAAATTTCTAAGGTACATAATGATAAAAGTGGGATAGGAAAATACGATACTCACAGGACGGATTGAAGACAAGAGGGGCGAAAGTGAACAATGCATGACCTACTTAGTGAGCTTGAGTAAATAAATGTCGGAAGAAGATTTAGGAGAGATAACAAAATGAAAAATATATTAAGAGCTACAATGGATAGGACATTTTGGAGAGCAACTATCGCCAACGTCGTGAAGGGTCACGTCACATAGAAGTCGAAGAAGTGTAGAACGTCAAACTTTTGAATATGTTATTTCCTCGTCGAGGTAGATGTGATATCTATTTTAGTTCTTAGTGTTGTTGAAAGCCCTTAACTGATGTGTTTTCTGTTATTTATCTTTTTTTGTTATTCTGTTGAGCCAGTTTACGAGCTCTACGAAGATCTCTAAAGAAGAACCATATTCTCTAAGACCTACGGACTTTCCTGTAGAATTTATCCGACTCTCGGCCCTAGCTTCCTTCATAGATTTTGCTTCTCGATCGCGTTAGAAACATTAGAGGTCCCCATCGCTAATAGAGCCACAGCCGGGGTAGATGCTTCACTGGTTTCCGTCACTAGTGTATCTTACTGTGTACTTTTGTTCTGCCCATACACCCGCCCAGTTTAAAATTTTCCTTTTCCTAAACTGTTTACCATCTAAAGG
>OZ010583.1:85666874-85724374 GCA_963932145.1 Acanthosepion lycidas
ATAATGTCGTTTTTTGACGTAAAAAATACGTCAAAAAACGACAATATTACGTCATTATTTTTGCACCAACCTAATATGCACACAAATACATACATACATATATATATATATATATATATATATATATATATATATACACAACCTTATGGGCCCATAGATTATATTCTATTTCCACAGGAAAATTATTTTAGCTCGTTCCTCCGATCACATATCCAAGCATAAAAAATAGTTTACAATTTTAAAATATTATTTTTATACGCTTTTGAGGGGTAGTCTTAAGTTGATGTAAGGCTATATATGGAGGGGGGACGAAAGATATGCTGGAAATTTGAGTCGTGCAAACATGGATAAAGATTATTGAAATAAACTTAATATATTTAATGGTAAGAAAGTTTTCGATATAGCGATAATGTTTTTTTCCATTTCCTTCCCAGTAGTCGTAGCATGTATATAAATAAGTTATTTCCGTGAGCTTGAAATATTGGGCAGTCTCTCACACATCACCGGCGGAGAATGTAAGGACTAGGACGATATTTGCTGGAGGACTCTTCGTTAACCGCTGTTCAAGTGTAATTGAAGAAATACTGGAGTTATTAAAATGGTAAATAATGAAGATACAGGCCACGTTTTATAACCTAATCAACACCTCCAATTCATTAGATTTTATATAATAAGCTAAGGATACGAAAAAACAAAATTAAATATCTCCACAGGCCTGACTTAAAATGGAATCCATATATCAATAAAGATGTCGCTCCAGAGACAAAATAGAAAATAAACAGTGTAATGAACAGGAATGACGATAGTTTTGAATTAAACGTTGCTTCATTACAAACGTATATTTGACACGAATTTAATCAGTCCACACCAAAATAAACAGCGAAGAATTTGTTTAAGTATAAAATTATAAGATATTTTTATTTTCATGTTTTTTTTGCAACTAAGTTTTCCAGAATTTGTGTTAGTGATAAAGTTCTTATATTTGTCACAAAATAAGTCATTTCCTTGTAGCTGTTTCCCAAGATTAAATGAAATAAGAAGTAAATGGGATTTCGTATTGTGTGTGCATAAGAAAGAAGAGAAAATAGAGAAAATCTGGAGGAAAGTGTAAGTGTCCCGTAGCTTGGTAAGGAAGACAGGTGAATGTGTAAGGGAAAATCTTTTAAGTAGAGCGTTGTGACCAGTTACCGTTTGTATCTCCTTTTTTTCTGTTTGGAAACTTATCTTGAATACACTCCAAAGAGATCACGAAGCATCATTTTTTTTTAAATTATTGTTCGTGGGAACGCGAAACTTTGGTTGAAAAATGTTAAATATCTCTTTTCGAAGCAATATTTTTTAACCGGAAAAATGCGCGATCATTCAAAACAAACATTTTTTTAGTCATTTGTTGTTTATTTCCGTCTTCGCACCACGTGTAAGTTTCAGCTCCATGTTTTTGGTTTTGTTTTTTTTCGTAAAGTATACCATTACTACTTTTAACTGGAGACTAATAGCATCAACACACGGTTATATTATCTCATCAGGGATTTCTCATGTTATTTCAGGATGGTTGTCAAGAACTTACTTATACATCAACATAAATATTTGCACTTTTCATGAAGTTTAATGACTGACTCATCGCAGAAGAAACGATTTTCATCTACGTCGCTACGTGCCGCGTACGACTTTGAAATGTTTTACGATTCTCCAAAAGATGGATGGCCAGGAAATTAACCTGACTTCAGTCGCGTCCAGATTCTAGACACCACCATTAACCAGTCTGTTGTAAATATCCTCTTGGTATTGTCCGAAGTAACAATGTCAATTTCAACAGCATTTGCCACGGGTGATTGAGGAATGATGTTAAGAAATCGCCAGAAGTGTCCTTCTTTCTTTTAAACTCTATTGGAATTGTTTGTTTGTTTCGTGGAATATCAACGCATTATGGGTCATTTCATGTGGACATTTAAATTTCTTGGGAGCATTGCTAATTTCTTTTAAAATATATTGCTGGTAATATTTATTTTCCTTACAGAAATATATTGCTAGTATTTATTTATTTTTTCCTTTAAAAGGTATTGGTAGTATTTTACTATAAAGATTTTTTATACTTTCATAGTATTTTAACCCCAGTTGGCGGGTTAGCTATTTGCCCGTAGCTGAGAAACTAATTGGTGCAACCACCCCGTAGCAGTAAAGGAACACTAGCAATTAAGATGTGGTTCGGACTCGTCAAATCATCCCGATCTGAGGACTTGTTACCGGCTGTATATTATCGTCATCCCCAGGACCGTTGTTGGAATTATTAGTTTCTGGTGGCAAATCAGTATTAAACTGTAGAAGGTTGCATTAGTTTTTCTTGCAAAAAATGATGCTTTATTATATTTCATTTCCTTTAAGGGATTTCTTTAAATCTTCTTTTGGACACAGTAATATATTTCAGTTTGTTATGATGTTTCTTTACAAAAAACGGTGTCTTTAGATTCATGCAGGCGAAGTTATTTTTTTTAGACTAATATCAAGGGTTTCGGATGTTGAAACTCCGAAACGTCTAATGATCGTCGGCTGAAAACATTACATTATCTGTACGTCAAACCGATGTATTTCACAAACGCAATGCAAGCCCAACAAGATATCAAAAGTAGAAGATTACTGAAAGAAGTGAATATTACGAGGGTATGGAGGGTAGATAACGATTAGATCTGAACCAAAAGATTTTAGTGCCAGCGACAAGATCCACGCGCGTATTTATTCAACAAAGGGCGATTTTTTGGTTGAAATTCCCTGGGGAAGAGGTTTTATTCTTACCAATAGAATATGTAAAAAATGAGGATGATTCGACTCATCTGTAAGTGTCTTAAAGTGCGACACGAAAGAATGGGCCTTTGTAATTATTTGAAGTGTTGTTAATACATTCATCTTGATATAAAAATAGTTTATTCTGAAACGCACTTGAGAATGGAATTCTTTACGCTTTCTCAACAATCGGGAGCGACGCTGACATCACTTACAAATAAATCAAATTATTGCGAATTAGGAAGAAGAGGAAATCAAAGGATAATATATTAATATTGTTATTGCTGTCGTTTTTGTTTTTGTTGTTTTTGTTATTATTATTAATATTATTATTACTAGTTTTAATCCTTGAAAGTTTCAGGGTTTCCGTATTTTAATATCCTGATGAATCTTACTTTTCAATATGATTTTGAATCCACTTAGTGATATAAAAATAGAAGCCTACTGCTACTCAAGATTCACAACAATCTTTTCATTTTTTTAACAGCGAAGAATAAATTCTAATGATGTCTTACACTTAAGTATGCACCATAGATCTGGCCTTACGTAAATATTTTTTCTAGAACCAAAATTCCAAATTTTTGATGTATTTACTCTTTTTCTAGAAAACGCAGGGCTAACTGGAAACTGAATTCTTGTACATAAAAACTTAAAGAAAAGATTTACAAAAAAAACATACTGCATGTTTATTAAATAAGTATTTGCTATTTCAGCCATTAAATTGTTTCGAAATAATGGGAGTATTTTGTATGTTTAATAATAAAATTTAAAATTTTTCCAAAAATCTTAATAAAAAATTGTTGTACTAAGCTACGCATCCTAGTATAATCAACCCTTCTTAGTACCCCCTTGCCTGTTTGCACTTATCTCCAAAATTTCGTTTCGATTTGTCAATGTATGGCTATTTTAGAGGGTTTGACGGACGGACTAACAGAAATCATAGAATTTTATATGTAGATTTATCGTTATGGTTTTCCTCACAAAACTAAATGTCCCTTTCATCCAGTTGCTGTAATAGATAACTCAAATGGCGGACTACCAGACAGTCGCCATAATCTTCCGTAGGTGCAATTTCGTTTTTGGAAAGCGTTTGGTTGGTTCCTTATGCTCAGCTCAGTGATCTGATCGTTTATGATTGTCATAAAGGATGCATTTCTTATCACAAGCCACTATTCAACCAAGAAAAGGACTATTTGAATTTCGTAGATGGCGCATCGAACAAACTACAAAACCTCGAAATATTTGACATTCACTGAGTTCATATGTAACCAATGTATGGAGTTTGTTTGCCAATTTTATTTAGAAGGTTTGAGATTATTAAAATACTGACTCCTATTATCTGATTTATTTGTCATACACATTAACATGACTTTTGTTCGACTATTCTTTTGCAGATCGACGCCTTATGAGAGCTTGGACTTTCCAACTCGTATCCCCACTGCGCAAATTCAAATCCCAGCGTTGTACTCACCGATCACATGTTGCTCCGTCACCCCATCTAGTTTTCCTATTTTCAGCTACTTAAGAAGTATTTTGACCAACCCGTGTAGAACCAATGAAAATATATCAGGTCATGCCATAAGTTCTGTCCGAATTTTGAATAAAGAAAACAAGTGACCAAATGTTACATTTAATTACAGATTCAATCAACAATGCATTTTCCCTGGTTATCTATGACTTCTTCCATCTATTAAAAAGCTTACTAATTCCATTACTGTAAAATTCTTTTGGCTTTGATTCGAAGAACTCACAAATGTCAGTTTTAACCTCATCCTGTGTTACAAAAGCTGTTTCTTCCAAATGATTCTGTAAACTACGAAACAAATGGTAGTCTGAAGGAGCAAGATCGTGAGAATAAGGTGGATGAGGAATTTTCTCCCAATCATGTTCTTCGATGTTTTGTGACGTGATTCTTGCTGTGTAGGGTCGCGCCATGTCCTGATGAAACATCACCTCTTTTCGATTCACTAGAGCAGGTATTTTTTTTTCCTTTTTTCTTTTTTTTCAAACGCTCTAATTGCTGACAGTATATTTGAGCATTAATTGTGGCATTAGCTGGTAAGAATTCAAAGTGGATTATTCCTAGGTGATCCCACCAGATTGAAAGAACATTTTCTACATGAACTTCCCTTCTCGGCTGTGGCTGGGGTACTTCCCCTTTACCAAGCCACTGTCTACGACGCTTAACATTTCGATAAAAGATCCATTTTTCGTCGACAGTCACAAGTCTATCTAAAAAAGGTTAAAAAAAGTTGGCGAGAATGGAGAGAAGACCACCTATGAATTTTGAAAACCATCTTCTGCAAGATCTTTCATTCACACATTCCTCTCCATAAACTGAGTGAATGTTTCTATCCTCTTCGGCTGCTGAGATTCCTTTCTTGAACTCATAAAGCATTATGTGCCTCAAATGATTCTTGGGTACTTCCATATCAGCAGGGTTTTAATAAAAAAAAATTAATTTTATTGTTCTCTGAAATAAAATTTGATCAGTTTAAATGCATTTAAACATAAAAAGGATGTTCAGCTTTATTAGAAATTAAAAATACTCTTTGCGTCTTGGGTATGGCGATAAACTACGTCCAACAACAAGGCTTCAGATAATGTTTTCGAAAAAATAATGTTGCCAGGTATGCGATTTTGAAACAATAATGTTGCCAGCTATGTGTTTTGTGGAAACAATAATGTTGCACGCTACAACATTTTTATCATTTTGCAAATAAATTGTCCTTATCAAATGGGAAATTCTTGACTTAAACAAAAATACCTAAGATTACTTTGCAGTGTCCAAGCAAATAAGCTCTAGGTTGCTAAAAATGTTCCAAACAAAATAGGCATTTAGAATTCATATAAACTGGATTTGGCATTAAATGACCATAGTGGTTGATATGCCATAAAACCCAACCGATCTATCTAAAAAATACTCTTTAAATTTTGTTCATTTTAGCAAAAAGTTAAAATTCGGACAGAACTTATGGGAAGACCTGATACCTACAGTGTCGACCTTGGAACAATAACAATTAAGCTGTGGTTCCAGCTCCTCAAAACCTCCCGATCTGAGGACTTGCTGCCGGGTATATATTATCGTCATACCCTGGAAATAAAAAAGAAATCCTAATTTGACGTTCACTGGCTAAGTAGAAAGAAAGAAGAAAAGGTAAAGAAACAAAAAAAAAGAGAATAATGAAAACGAATGAATTAAAAAGGAAAAAAAAAGGAAAGGCAACCGTAAATATGGAAAAGAAACAAAATGAAAGTCTACTTCTTTTTTAGCCATGCAATGAAAGTAAACACATTTCTTCTATTTTCATACACAAGATGCGAAATATATAATGTTAAAGATCGATATAACATTAACAAGGTGCACTTATTATAACAATATATATGAATATAATAAAAGGGATTATTTTTAGATAGGAAATTATTTTCCGAAAAGCCTTTTACATAAGATTCCAAAACTCATACGAGATATTAAGACGTTGAATACAACAAAACATATTTCAAAAACCGACAAATTTAATGAGTCATGCCTAGATGTAATGCTAACTAAGGGAAATTTTAACATGGCTACCGTGGTTCAGACGTCTATGATTGCTGGATAAGCTGACATTTGGGAAATTATGTGAGAGAAATTGAGGTTAAGTAAATATACTGTTTCGTGTTTCTTCCTTTCTAAGCTTGGATGAAAATATACGTTTGGAGAATGAAAAGATTTTTAATAAAATAAATATTACTAGCCGAAAACCCGTCTTGCAAATATTTTTATTCATAATTCTTTTATAATTAAAGGCGTTTAAATAAATAAATAAAAATTCTGTCTTTCCACGCGATCAAAGGAGAATAGACTATTACTTATGAGATATTGGCAGAGAGTAACGGTTGTGCTAATTGATGGAGGGTAAAAGAATAATTCTAATAAGATAATGATAACGACAGTAGCAGCAATAATAACAACTAGTTGAAAACCTCTTTTGCAAGCATTTTTATCAATAAATTTATTTATATGTAAGGGTCTACAAATGAAGAGATTTGAAACTGAAAAATTTTCCATTTCAATGAGACAGAAGTTAAAATCTTCCATCTATTGATGTGTGAAATCGTGAAAAAAATTATAAATAGATTTTTAAAAGAAATAAAAATGAAATGGAGAAAATAAAAAAATCCATATTATCCACAAAGAATCCCAAATATCTATAAAAAAAACAAAAAAAACTGAATATCATAGATATAAAAGGTGGAATAAGTATAAAAATAGTTTGGCTAAGAAGAAGAAAGAAGAAAGGATACAGACAGGAAAAAAACGGGCGAATAATGAAAACGAATGAATTAAATAGGAAAGAAAAAAAGAAAAGAAAAGCAGAAAGAAAAGAATCGAAAAAGAAAGAAACATTAAAAAGGATATACCAAAAGGAAAGAAAAAGAATTTCCAAAAGGTAGAGAAAACAATCATAAACATGGAAAAGAAACATAATGAAAGAGAAAAGAAAAAAAAGAAATAAAAACTTATAAAACAAATTCGATTAATAGAAAAGAAAGCCCATAGAATATATGAACTCAATGTATTAGGTTGGTGCAAAAATAATGACGTGATAATGTCGTTTTTTGACGTATGTTTAACGTCAAAAAACGACATTATTACGACATAATTTTTGCACCAACCTAATAATATGTTTCATTTTAATAAAACTTCATTGGATATCAAGATACAAACGATAAAATCTTTAATAAAGTGAAACATTTTAGACTGAAATCTGTTCCCTACTTCTTTTTTAGCCGATCAATTGGTCGGATTCCTATCCTTATTTGATTGATCTATCTATCTATCTATCTATCTATCTATCTATTTATCTATCTATCTATCTATCTATCTATCTATCTATCTATCTATCCTGATGTCTGCCTATGCCAGTAGGTTTCTATCTATCTATCTATCTATCTATCTATCTATCTATCTATCTATCCTGATGTCAGCCTATGCCAGTAGGTTTCTATCTATCTATCTATCTATCTATCTATCTATCTATCTATCTATCTATCTATTCTGATGTCTGTCTATGCCAGTAGATTTCTATCTATCTATCTATCTATCTATCTATCTATCTATCTATCTATCTATCTATCTATCTATCTATCTATCTATTCTGATGTCTGTCTATGCCAGTAGATTTCTATCTATCTATCTATCTATCTATCTATCTATCTATCTATCTATTCTGATGTCTGTCTATGCCAGTAGATTTCTATCTATCTATCTATCTATCTATCTATCTATCTATCTATCTATCCTGATGTCTGCCTATGCCAGTAGGTTTCTATCTATCTATCTATCTATCTATCTATCTATCTGTCTATCTATCTATCTATCTATCTATCTATCTATCTATCTATCTATCCTGATGTCTGCCTATGCCAGTAGGTTTCTATCTATCTATCTATCTATCTATCTATCTATCTATCTATCTATCTATCTATCTATCTATCCTGATGTCTGCCTATGCCAGTAGGTTTCTATCTATCTATCTATCTATCTATCTATCTATCTATCTATTCTGATGTCTGTCTATGCCAGTAGATTTCTATCTATCTATCTATCTATCTATCTATCTATCTATTCTGATGTCTGTCTATGCCAGTAGATTTATATCTATCTATCTATCTATCTATCTATCTATCTATCTATCTATCTATTCTGATGTCTGCCTATGCCAGTAGATTTATATCTATCTATCTATCTATCTATTCTGATGTCTGCCTATGCCAGTAGATTTCTATCTATCTATCTATCTATCTATCTATCTATCTATCTATCTATCTATCTATCTATCTATTCTGATGTCTGCCTATGCCAGTAGATTTCTATCTATCTATCTATCTATCTATCTATCTATCTATCTATCTATCTATCTATCTATCTATCTATTCTGATGTCTGCCTATGCCAGTAGATTTCTATCTATCTATCTATCTATCTATCTATCTATCTATCTATCTATCTACCTTAGTTTCTTTCTTTAATTTTCTTACTGAAACCAAGTAGTGTATATGATATGTTAATTCCCTGTGTTCACACGGTAAAAACGAAATAGTCTATTATTAAAATTTATTATCAGGGCGTAATTGACATGCAAACTAAACTAAGGAACTAACTAACGAGATAGGGAGAAGCAGAATTATAAAAGTTTTTTTTTTCAAAGAGGAACATTAATCAAAACAAAATAAATATTAAAATATAATGTGAATCAGAAATAAAAATATGCTGAGTCATTTCCGTTAATTTCAGAGGCATATGTAATCATAAAATTTCCAACCATACGTAGCAGTTAAGAAAACATTTGTCTTAACCTAACATGTTTTAGTATTTACATATCACTGTGTGCGATGCAGTGGATTCGTGAAGAAATGAACACCATCCGCCATATCCCACTGACCTTGCACCAACCGATAATTATAGTTTTTGTCGGCTGTATATCATTTAGATAAACAATTTATTGAGAACCAGATTCAAAACTTTGTTGAAAGCATATGTCCCACCAAAACCTGCAGAAACCTACTAAAACTTCGGCATCAGACGCAACAATTCATAATTTGGAATACATAATTGAATAAAGTATAATTACACTTCATTTTTTATTAATAGAATCGATAATTAACAGAAATTATTAATAGCTTACACTAAAAAATTATATGTATTAATACTAGCCGGAGAACCGATTTCGAAATTCATTTGAATTCATTATATCCACTTACGTGCTAATAACCTTGAGAAAGTTAAAAACACTCTTCTTCTCCCAATAGCTATGGGTAAATAGCAGGGCAGTCCGGTTTTTATAGCCTTGGATTGCAAGTGGTTTACTGCAGAAAGAAATGGAAACATACCGCGGTGAAAAAAAAAAAAAAAAAAAAAAAAAAAACTTCCTCGTCAGTCAAGTATCGAAAAATACAATATCGCCTAAGCCTGTATCACGCATGACTACCATAACTGACTGATATACAAGTAAAGAATAACGTATTTGAAGAAAAATAAAGTGCAAAGCAAACCACCTAAACTCGAAAAAAATATTAGATAGCTCAGTCGGTAAAGACGGGTCATTTTAAGCGGCAGAGATCATATATTAGGTTGGTTGGTGCAAAAATAATATCGTTTTTGACGTTAAAAAAATACGTCAAAAAACGATATTATTTTTGCACCAACCCAATAGAAAAATTCTTCAAACTACGATGATGAAACAGGCATTGTTGTCATCAAGTATCTTAAAATGAACGTATACCCTTTTCGTTGATACTTGAAGAATTTTTTGGTTCACTTCTCGCCTAATTTAGCGTTGTCGAATATCTGAAGTTCTTTTAAATTTCTTCTTATTAAACCCCAGTCGAGCTGTGCAAACTATTTAAAAACGGCTGAATTCAAACCTGGTTATTAATCAATGAGTCTTATAATCAGAGAAATATTCAGGCTTGGGTTACATATTTCCAAAGACAATATTTTCCTTCTTCGAGTTTCAACACAAAAGTGTTTTTCTATGGGCACTTCTGATGTAAGCCTATGCCAGTATGTTTACATTATAAGATTCCAGTTTTGGAAGTTAATGATATTTTCATCTTGACAAATGATTGAAAACATGGTGTCCTTTTCTGTTTTAATTTCTGGTTTGACGAGTTATCATATTTACACTATTGATTTCATCTTTGTTGTTAGCACAACGTTTCGACCGCTTTAATCTCCGGCTTTCATCAGGGAATTCCGAATTGAATCTATCGGGATCTTTGGTGACATAGAGACTGGGATTTCAATTCCTGGACCAGGCAGTGAGTACATGAACTCATTGGAAACAGGGCGATCGATATCTGAGAATTAGTAATATACATACATATATATATATATATATATATATATATATATATATATATATCACTGCCTGATTCAGGAATTGAAATCCCAGTCACTGTGTCACCAAATATCTCGAAAGATTCAAGTCGGAAACCCCTTTAGATTACCCGGGTCAACATACACCTGATGAAAGCCGGAGATTAAAGCTGTCGAAACGTTGTGCTAACAATAACAAATATATATATATATATATATATATATATATATATATATATATATATATATATATATATATATATATATATGTATTAAAAAGAAGAGGGAAATGTTTTTGGCTGTAATGTGGATTTTTAAAATACTATATTATGATTTATTTTCCATAAATTTGCTACACAGTTTTCTGGTCTCGCGACCTTCATTAGGCAAAGTGTGGCGCGAGGTGGAACTACTATATCCTCTTCCCTTGATATATATATATATATATATATATATATATATATATATATATATATATATATATATATATATATATACATATAAAGTTGACGAGATATCTATAGGCATCTGTTTTGAAAGGAGAACATTCTATACGCGTTGATTCAGTCCGGAATTCCCTGTAGTTTACATGATCGACATGAATTTGAGGAAGTTCGGTGAGCACAACAGCCGTAAACGTGTGAGTACAACACCAAAGATGAGAAAAATAGTACGCATTTGAATAGGTTGATTAAGAAATAACCTATTTTCTGAATGTTATTTAGTATTTTTGATTGTGGGAAGCAAATTTCCGGGGATAGGTCGTAACATTTCGTAACATTTAGCATTGGTATTTCTTTCCTTTTGTTTTTTTCGAGATCCCTAGTGGCTAACAATATTCGACTTGATTTAATCCACACAATAATCAAGAGATAACAGATCGTAGAAATTGTCACAGGGTACAACCAAAAGTCAGCGAGAATTTTTAAAAAAAAATATGCCAGAAAATAGTAAAAAAAAACCCGAAGATATCGAAAAAAGAAACTTTTGATATTAAAAGTTTGTATTTTTAAGCGCACCCAAGTCGCTACTGAACGTGACTAAAGGCCGAGTTTTAAAGTGAGTTTAACGGCAATACCTTGGAAAAATTGCCCAAGACTTCTCGTTACTTCCCCGTTTGGAGACCCCTCAGGTTCCAGGCAATAAACCCAGCTTCATTCCGTAGGAGAGATACTACCTGGCGGAAAGTCCCTCCCTCGACGTCCTTATAGTATAAAAAGTAACTGAAATTAGGATGGACGTAATACTCGTCAGAGATCAATAATATATTCCACTGAATACAAATATAAAAAAGGTAAATATCTCGCTGCATGAATGAATAAAAATAAGTCATAAGATTAAAAAAGTCACCTTTTCATATCCCTCTCTCTCTCTCTCTCTATATATATATATATATATATATATATATATATATATATATATATATATATATATATATGTATATATATTAGTTGAATAACCAGCCTATTAATAATAACAATAATAAGTTTTACCTCAAGCATAGAAATTGAAAAAAGAGAAGATGCAATAGTATTTTGCTTAGAGCAAAGAGCTAACAAACTGCAAAATATGTATGTATTTTTTGTATTCAAAACAGCAAATAAGTTCATAAAATAAAAAGCAAACACTATTTGCGATGATTTTATTCGTGAGATATGATGTGCAAGTTATTTGAGATGTACGTACAAATTAGGTCAATAACGACATACTTTTCAATATTTATGAATCATAACATTAATATGATAACATAATGATGAAACACCAGTTCCCGTACGAACATGGCAGTTGAGCATGATCAGTACCTAAATGGGTAATCGTTTGGAAATAACAACTTGTGTGAAATGGCATTCTTAATTGGAGAGCTGAGTTTTTACTGGGTTCTTTATATTCGCGCAAATACCATTTGAAAATGTATGTAACTGTCTCTTTTACCGCCATGTATGTGATAATTAGTAAATCTTGTATCGCTAATCTTGTATCGCTAAAATCGACATCTCTAATTTTTCGATAAAAAAAAGCATACCATGCATGAAAAAGGCCTGAAACTTGCTAAAAATATTTATCCTCAAAATGTTTATCGTATTTTTAGGAGGAAAAATATAATTATTATTTCATTATCTTATTATATGTTTAATCCTTTCTAGCCTGTTCGAAATTAAGGTTAAAAATATTTACTAACGCCAGTGGTTCAAAAATTTCTATGAGTTTTAGCGCCTTTTTTTTTCCTGGTTCAAAGCCCATTGATTTGGAAATTCGTGGAAAGGTTAAATGAAATGTTCTGGATTAATTTGCGAATAAATGAAATTATTTCTGCATTTTCTTTAAAATCTTGGTAAAAATATATTTGTTTTACATCAGTTAGCCCCACTTAATTTTTTTGAAATTTCAAGAAAGTTTTTTCAATAGTTGATATCAGGATACCTTTGGAGAATGTAAATAATTTTTTTTTTCAAACAGTCCTACATTTCCCGAAAATCTGCTCCGTATCGTAAATAAAAAAAAGTCCAATATAACTGTGACATTTATTGTTTAATTACTTTATAAATTAGATATATCAAGGACGCAATTGTCTTAAGAAAAAAATATGAACAATGAATTTTTACAAGAATTGTTTACATTTTTTTCATTTTAATTTTAAAAAGTACTCAAAATTATCAGAAAATAAGAGCGATGACTATAGGAAATTTAAATTCACGATTCCTAAAATTAGATTACGGAGACATTTTTAAGATTACTGAGTACTTAAAAATTATTTAAAAAAGCGCTCACTTCATTTTCTCAAATAATGTTTTACAGATCAATCTCCATAGAACAACAATAAACTGCCATCATCTTGTCAAATACGCAAACCTGACGACTGACTCTTAAAATCACAGCTAGTGTCTGTTATAAAAATACATTTCCGCGTATTTTTAAACTTAAATTAAAAAATATTTGTTTCAAATCAGATTAATTATACTTCAGATCAGCTAATATTCCTCAAATAACGTTTCAGAAAAGTATATTTTATTTTTGGGAGATTATGTAACAAAGAGAATTACATTGCACTAACAGGTGACTAAAAATGGGCTATAATCAACGATTTGAGCAACAAAAAAAAAAAAATGAAAATCGATTCCAATCAATTTAATCTCTTTTTTTTTTTCAAAAAATTAAATTTATTTTGTCTAGTGTATGTATATATCTTTTTTTTTTCTTTTTTAAACATTATACTAGCAAAATACCTTGTTGCAAACTTTTGACAGCATTAATTTTTGTCTTCTCGGGTCACGTTTCTTCATCCATTTGTTTCCTTTATTGCTGGACAGAAGAGTGAAAGCAAAAATCGAAAAGATAAGCTTAACATTTGCCATTCTTTCTAAAACGTTACTAACGTTCAGATTTTTTTTTTCAAGGAAAACATTTTTTTTTAATAACAAGCCAGTCCTTAACTTCTTAGCTTCTTTCTTTCTTTCTTTCTTTCTCGTGTAATAATTGAGTTTTACTTATTATTTCTGTATTTTTTATTTCTTTTTACTGTCATATCAATGCTTACTTTGTTAGGATCTTTCTTTCTTTCTTTTATCGTTAATAATTGTTTATTTGTTGTTTTTTTACATGTGAAAAGTCAAGAGAAGTTTATTTATTGAAAAAGTTTGAAGTTTCTTTTGGAAATAAAAAAGAGTATTTTGCTTATTGGATACAGTTAATTTATTTCTTTCAATTAAAGTTAAAAGCTTCAAGAAAACTTTTTTTCATTTTTAAAAATTCATCTTAAAACTCGCCGCAAATTAGTGGAGATACCTACATGCAAACATTATTATCTCCCAAACCAAAAACAATTCTTACAATATAAAATTAATTTTCTGGCTTTAAATAAAATTTAAAGGGTTGATAAGCCGTAAAAAGGAATCAATCAATGGAATCCAACGGAACATAATATATATTAGATAGGAAAGTCGAAGAAAGATTGTAAGTATTTTGTGTGTTATCGATTGCGTATATATTATTCTAACTCCTGTTTAAACACTGTTAGAATTTACGGTGAAAAGAAACTGAAAATAAAATGAAATGATTCCTCTTCCTCTTCAATGAATCATATCCGTTCAAGACGTTGGCTCTCCACAATTTCTCAGTCTTATAGATTTTAGTAACATATGTATTTTTACTATCCTTTCCAGCCTAAATTTTGCCATCGATTTTTCCACAATTTCTTTAGGAAATTGACTAATTACATTCTCTCTCCATTGTCTACCAGATGTACTGTGAGTTCAAAATCTTCCAAGGTCTTCCTCATCCCGTGTTGAAAAAAATTTAACTTTCCACTCTGATTTTAATTATAAACGTGATTTTTGTTTTCATTTTCTGTACAACTTCCTAATTATTCCCATGTGCAGTCCATGGTATTCTTATTGTCCTTCTGTAAAGCCACATCTTTCTTGTCTTAAGTTTCTTCACCATCAATAACGAGATTTGCAAGCATCCACTGGAAGAGCGGATATCAGATATGGCATAAACCTGGCAATTATTGAACTCACAACTCTTCAGGTCAAGTCACTGGATTACTTCAATTAACGCTTTTATCGACTGAGTCATGTGTCTTAACTGAAATTGAGATATTCAGAAAAGCCATGGCATGTTGTACTAGAACAATCTGTCCCCGTGGATTAAATAAAGGTTTTGGTTGGATATCCCAGCGTATACAACCTGAAGAAGTCATATGGCTGAAACTTCATGAATATGGCAATAAATATTAGTTGAGTTTGACTTTGGAAGACACCCTTCCCTATTTCTGTTCCATTTCGAATTTCCATCCACCGTTGCTAAAAGAGAACGAAATTGAACAAAACTTAGAGTTTATAAATCTCGACAAAAATACCAGCGATAACTTTAACAATATAAAATACTATGAACGTAATAATTCTAGTAAAATAAAATGCACAGTGATTGTAAATGACGTTTCGATAACAGCATTTCAGTTGTTAATTATTCCGAACTTTTAAAATCACTATATTTAGTGTTTATCAATTAGCTATATTTATTAAATAAGTGAAGCTTTCGTATATATGAAGTTGCGAATATAAAAGAAGTTAAACGAATATTCATAAATTCACAATTGGGAAGGATGTTTTCATATCTTTAAATACTCTACAATGAAATTCTGTGAATATTACTGGACAAACGTCTTTTAGAAGCATTT
Organism: Acanthosepion lycidas; assembly: GCA_963932145.1. Taxonomy (NCBI): domain Eukaryota; kingdom Metazoa; phylum Mollusca; class Cephalopoda; order Sepiida; family Sepiidae; genus Acanthosepion; species Acanthosepion lycidas. The sequence goes on from OZ010583.1 coordinate 85,682,695, forward strand.
GCAATGAATAAAATATTCGACATAAAATGAATGTTTGCGGTTATTTTAGGCTTAATGCGTAATATATCCGAAGATAGATCAATAAGTAAAAAGTACAATGACAAAAGTACAGGTTATACAACAGATATTTATTTTTAAATCTATATCCATAGAGAAGTCAATATGTCTGTAACATAATGACAAAAATAATTTATTCACAAAATAGCAGTTTTTCAAAAAATATATTCTCGGATAGATCAGTATGCCTGAAGCCATTTATTTTTATATCGTTTCCGTGATGCAAGGTCTAAGCGACACTAAACGGAGTGGGTGACTGAATGAAGTGTTGTGATTGGGAAAGCATCCTATCAGGATTTATGGGTAAGGAATTGATTTGAACTTCTTTACCAATGGAATATGAAGGAAATGCGGATAAGTTGAGTGTATCTACGTGACGTGTCGCGTCCTAGTTGTGAAGGTTTGTACTGCTGGAACCAAGTGATGTAGTTTGGCTAAATGTCTGGCATGGAAATCCAATAGATTAGCTAGGAGCTATTAATGTTTCGTTTTTGGAATAGGGGTTGCAGGATGGATATTCCTCATTTACACTGCCGCGCAAACGTTTTTGAACTCGATCGATCCTGAAAAGTATGGACTGGGTATCTCCAGTTCACATGCTGTAGCATCTTCTGTGATGCCGCCATTGATCTCATAAGTTTCAAACGACTGACCATTGAAAAATATCTCTAAGGGCCCACACGATATGGAGGATTAATAATTGATAGATTATTCCATAAATGGAGAGGTTTAGCAACCCCTCCCTATGACACACACCGTCAAAAATCCTTGGAGATATTTAAGGCGATCGAACATGTAATAGGCTAGTTATCAAGCGCTTCACTGTTTCTATCCGTAATAGTAGTTATACCATCATCAGTAGACATAACTGAGCAAAATGTATACTGTTTGTCGATCAGGAAGTTGGGGTGATCGTCAACATTCTTTTGATTATTGTTTATTTGATACAACGTTTTTTTAAATATCAAAGGGTCTTCGAATAATTTGAACCTATTTTAAATGTGAATGAAGTTTAAGCGTCTAATGATTTTTTTTCTTTTAGATTTGGCGGACATTTGGGCGATATTATTTTTCACACATAATTGCCATGACTTAGAAATAAATAAATTTTCCCCAGTAACACTGATATATTTACTGCTGACTGATCAGTCTTAATGAAACACCCTTTATATAATCCGTCTTAATGAAACACCCTTTATATATATCTGTAGATAAGTTAATATGTATTAAGCTTCATGACAGAATTATTTCATACAACAAACATTTCAAAAATATATATATCCATAGGTATGTAAATATGTCGGAAGTTTATTGGCCTAAATCATTTTGTGAACTTAATAATTTTTCAAAATGTACATATGTAGGTTAGTCAATATGCCAATAGCCTAATGACTAAAATATATTTTGTACAACATATTTTTTTTCAAAATTAACGATGTCCAAGGAAATGGATTTTCCTGGGGAATATAAATGATAATTACCGCCATAAATATGATGGGAGGCGAAACCCTCGTATCTTGACTACATCCAGACTTCAGTAAAAATTCCAGATCTAACGTAATTCGACATGTATAAAACGCCTTCCTCCATAAAACCTAAAATTATGCTGAAAATGTAGAAAATTAATTCTACTCATGCATAATACGCACACATTTTTTGGTAATCAACCCCTATAAATTGTACCTCTCCAATTTCATTGCGGCCAGCGTTTCCTAATCTTATTGAAAAAAAAAAAAAAAAAAAAGGTTTTAAACATAGAATAATATTATTCCAATTTAATTTTATGATAATTCTTTTTTTTTTAAGGCAATTTTTAGAATATTTTTGTATCCGTGCATAATACGCACCTCTGAATTTGGTTATTCATTTTTAGGAAAATACGTATTATACCTGGGGAAACAGTTGCGACATCTAGTGTGTCACTGTGAAGTCCGTCTGGTTTGCTGATATCAAGGCGTCATAAAATATTGGATTTCGACAGGGGAATGATAATGGCGGAAAAAGAGAATTGCAAGAGAAGAAACTACTAGCATAAAACTTACGGTTCCATATAGCAATTTCAACTGCGAAATATATACGTGTAGATTTAGTGTTTTACACAGCTGAAAAACATTAATTTCATCTCCCGGGCCCCATATTTTGATAGATTTCAGACAACCTGTTAATGGTAATGACTTGACGTTGTTCATGTTTCAAATGACAGTTTGAACTTTTCCCTATTGTCTATGGATAAGACTTGATCGCAATGAAAGGCAACTGAATCATGAACGATGTAATCTTAATATCAGTTTAGCGGTTTTTTTTTTTTTTTCCGTGGAGCAGTACGCAATAGAGTTTAAGATATTTTTTTTCTATAAAGGTCATTCCTGTTAGCTACAAAAACCTTGCAACTGTCGAGTTTTTAACTTGCTTATCTGTGTAGAAAATCAAAGGTCGTAAGTTAGCGCTGATTGATCTATTCTTAAAGAAATGATCTGTTTCTGCGAGCTTGAATTGCCTAACCTCTGAACCTTATTCAAAATACCTTTCACAAACATACGAAAGCAAAGAAATATCAAAATTGCAAATAATAATATTTCTATTTAACTTAGTAACGTAGCTTCCCTGTACATTTTCTATAAATATCTCCACGGTAATCAATATGATGAGTTTACCTCGACTGGTATCACGACTTTACGAATTTCTCTAGCACGAGATCGGCATCTCTGGCTAATAATTTTACAGTTTAAATTTCTAGACGCAACTATAAGTTCTATCCTAACAGCTTACTATCTCCCACGTCTCACTTCTGGGACTCGCGTCAAGCATCTAGCTTTCCTGTTAATTTTGATCGTCAAATATTTAAGTGCAATAACAATCCTCATTTAAGTCTTCTTGAAAGATGATCTTCTATTGTCTTCACTCCTTAATAATGTTTTTCTCAGATTCTTTCATTCTCAGTAACGCCTTGCATCTTAGTGACTTTATCACCTTACTTCAATTTAAATTATTTTAAAGAACAAAGCAAAAAGGACAGTTTTAAAGGAGATTTCTTCATATCTTTATTATCTTGGATGATCATAGCCCTCCAGTACATCTTAAACTTTATTGCGCTTAGCAATGTGTGTACTCTCTTTACTCTCCTTCTCTGAACCGGTACCGTCAATTACTTACACAAGCTCTTAGATAGGCCAATCGCTGTTTTCCACTGTCCCACTGGCTTTCGAAATGTGTGAATGTCAAATATTCTAAGTCCACTTTCATCATTATCCAACCTGTCTCTGAGTTTAAGTATAATTGTTCTTTTACTCTCCATTTTATCTTATAAATTCGTTGCGTACACGTACTATTCCAAATTAATGAGGTTCCATCAGCGCCAAGCACTCCTCGCACGGTTTTTTTTTTCAGGGGGAGGCCTCGTCATTTGAGCGCCTGTTCGGATTTAACTCCAAACTGAACCTCAATTTTAACTCGTAGATACAAACCATCTCTAAAATTGCTGGAAAAATGGTAGGTTCCCTATAAAATCCCAGTAGTTACCTGACTCCCCCTGCTATCAATTATCTTTACAAGATCCAGAGCAGGACAAAAAGGGAGCACTGCTGCTATACATGGACAGTAAGTGCCCAGTCTTCCTTTTCCAGTTTCGATAGAGTGCAACCTTGTGGCTGAGGAATAATTTTCCACTCAACCACTTCTTTCCTACAGAAATAACGTTGTTAGCCTCTCGTTAATCTCTTCATATTTTCATGAAAGGTGTTCAAGCGAATTACCCTCATTCTCTTCTTATTTTATTATGTTGGTGCAAAAATAATGCCGTTTTCTCACATATGTTACTATGTGAGAAAACGACATTATTTTTGCACCAACCTAATATGAGTGAGATATAAGTTACCATCGAGCAGATTCTTCATACGAACCGCTGATGTGTAGGGCATCTCCCAAGGAGATGCTTCCCCGATCACTACAATCTTAACTTGTCTAGGTTTAACCATTGTCTTCTCCACACGTCCCCTTCAACGGTGCCTCTTAAGCTTTAAGTCGCTACGTGAAGTAAACCTTGTACAGGGGGAACATTATTTTAAAAAAAGCATCCTTCTGTAGAAATACAAGAAAAAGAAGAAAATAGATTTTTTTTTTGTTTTTGTCTTTTATTTGAATCGCAAAACGACATTTTGAAAGGGTTTAAAAGAAGATTGGCCAACCAAGCATCTCACTGAAGTCCACCCAGCACACAGGGACTTCGTCTTTGTTTTCCCCCAGCTATAATCTACCTAACACATGCAACCTAGCGCATTTGGTCCCTGAAATCGAAACGTATTTAGAGTCTGCCACACTTTTCACTAAATCACCATTGATTCGCAATTAACAAGATTAACATGAAGTTGTTTGGATGTATTTCTTTTTTTTGTTTTTGTTTTGAAACTGTTAAGTTAATGAGTAAATTCAAAATTTCCGCATATATATATATATATATATATATATATATATATATATATATATATATAGATAGATAGATAGATAGATAGATAGATAGATCATGTGTAGTCTGGCTTATATCGGGTTTTGGTAACTAGTGTCACTCTAAAGTAATTGCTCGATAAAAGCCAAGTCTACTTTCATATGTGAGGAGATAGATGTATTGGTAGTTATTATTTTTGACGGCTTACATTTATTGCTTGGTATTACTAACATCTTACGGGAATTATCTTTATTTAACGGTTGCATATTAATTTACCAAATAATTCTATAGATTTTAATTATTTACTAGTCTCTTAAAGACGTAGGTAATCCAAAAAGCATGTAAAAAGTTTGCATTCGGTTAAATTACCTCTCTGCCTCTTTCTTGGGAAAGTTGACTGTCTGGCATGTATACACTTTGTAAACATATGTATCAGTCGTTAATTTAATGTCTGTCTGCTGCTGTCAGATGACTCCCGATCATGACCCATTCCTAAGAAACATTTAGTTTTTTTTTTCTTCTTCGCTTCTTGAACGTAGGTCATATTCGATTGGTTGATCAAGGTAAATCCTCAAGCCTTATAGGTTTTTTTTTTTTTTTTTTTTATGTAAATGCATTCACAATCGCCAAAGGAGACGCATTGACGTGCCTCAAAACACGACTGCAGTTGTCTAGCGATATTTACATGTTGTTTTTATATTGTAAAATATATATATATATATATATATATATATATATATATATATATATATATATATAAATGCAATGAGAACGAATCAAATATAAATTCAAACGATCTTGACATTAATTTAAAAATAGAACTAAATACACAAGTAGATCGATAATTCTTTATTATAGGATATTACATTCGAATATATATAGTACCGCTATATCAAAGTATTAACGTTTCCATGTACATTATAGCATCACATCAGGCAGCACTATATATGTTCGAATGTAATATATTATAATAAAGTTTTATATATATATATATATATATATATATATATATATATATATATGAAGAAATATAGTCTTAAGATGTGCTATATTTATGGGATAAAGTGCTCAATATCAGAGATAGAGCGTGTGTAAATATAAAAGTGAACATATAAGTCAACACTTAGAGGCGACAGTCTGTTTCATGCAAGATGCAATCCTCAAGCCACCTTTGACCTGAGGATTGCGTCTAGCATGAAACAGACTGGCACCTCTAAGTGTTGACTTCTATGTTCACTTTTACATGCATATATATATATATATATATATATATATATATATATATATATATATATATATATATATATATATATATATGAATGGAAGGTCATGTGAAGATAATGTATTTTACTTCCTACTTACCCAGCAAGTTTTTGAGGCGACGGATTTTTGCATTCAGCCTGTCTTGCTGACCTACTTACATGACCAAATCTATATTTTCTCTGTAATTGTGCTCTCGGCAAAGCAATAAAAATGATGTTCATCTTATTATTTTTATTCCGCGGCTTTCATATTTTACATTTGCTCTGCTTAAAAGCTTGATTACGATACATCTTGAAACGAAACCATCACTTGACAAAAATTGTAAGACATTAAAAGTGATCCCTACTATCATTCGGATGTGGTATTTGAGAGAAAAATATTGTGATTCCTCAGCTTCAAGATTTTCTTTTTCGAAATTACATCTTCTTGATTGTTTTGAATTTCCGTTTACATGACGGAGAGGTGTTTATTTAATATAGATCGAGCCTAAAGAAAATATATTTCAAGCTTAAGGGTATTTTTTGGTGGATGAACATTAGCCAAGAAACACTAAACGTGCTTTGGGCGATTCCTTAACTCAGAGAATGAAAACTCCTCAATTAAATTAATGAGAGAAAAAAAGCGTTAACGTTGAAACTTTATCATAACCAAAGGGTGTACGTGTAGTGAATATAAAAGAATATCATGGATTTTCTCTATCTTTGTGACGCGAGCTAATTTTTTTCCCCCATGGGATACATGAGAGGATTTAAATATTTTTTCCAGGGTTTTTATTCAATAAGCAGTCATTTTCTTTCATTCGCTCTTTGTCTTATACACATATATTCTATCTTTGTATTTGTTTAGCGTTCTTTTTCTTTATCAAGATCTGTTCACATATGCGCATGTCAAGGTGTTTTTAAGTAATTATGCAATTTTTACACTTATAAGCTTTCTTAAGTGTTTCTTACCTTGCTAAAAGAAGAAAAATATCATCCCTCGTATCCCAGAAATTTCAGCTGCAACTTCGTTTCCCTCCCCTCCAAAACCTCGTCGTTGCTCATATATTCGATCCACGGTATCCATAGCATCTTTATGTACAACTATATTTCTGTTGCGTCAAGTTTCTTATTAACTTTGAGGGGACTGCCATACAGGAGAACATATATATAACGAAATTTTTCTATCTCCCACCGTCCTGGGTATGACGTTAAACTACATCCGCGCCCTGGATATGATGATAAACTACATCCGCGTCCTGGGTACGGCGATAAAATTCATCCAACAGCAAGGTCTCAGATAATGTTTTCAGAAAAATAATGTTGCCAGATGTAAGTTTTTGAAACAACAATGTTGCCAGCTATACGTTTTTTTTGTAAAGAAGTAATGTTGCCAGCTATACGTTTTTTTGTAAAGAAGTAATGTTGCCAGCTATACGTTTTTTTGGAAACAATAATGTTGCTAGCTATACATTTTTTATTCCATACAAAATAGGCATTTAAAATTCATATAAACTGGATTTGGCATTAAATAACCCACAGTGGTTAATATGCCATAAAACTCAAACAAACAAACAAACAATCTATCTCACAGTACTTTGCTTAGCATTTGGAATGGATCTTTGGCCATACCAGTACGTCTTCTGCTCACAGTGTTGCACTTTCTATCCTCTGTTATAACACTTCTCAGTTATTTAAATTTCTGTAATTTCTTGATTTTAGTATCCCCGATTTGTAATTTGCATTTTGGGCTCACCCTTTTGCTGATAACCATGCATTCTGTCTTTTTGTATTTTATGCATAGTCCTTTCATCTCGAATTCCTTAGCTAACTTCTGTACGACGTTTTACAGTTTCCTTTCAGTCTCTGATATCAGCACTGTGTCATCTGCCTATCTAACATTGTTAGGTTTATGACCACCAATAATGAATCCTGGTAGGACTTATAGTTCTCTCAGAATTGCCTTGTTGTATAAATTGAATAAGTCTGGTGAAAAGACACTCCTATTTCTTACAACCCTTTTCTATATGTGTATATCTAGTGAGCTCATTTTCTGTCCCTGTCCATACGGTTTGCTGGCAATATAGATTCTTTATTACTCTAATATCTTTCCTGAATATATTAGGTTGGTGCAAAAATAATGACGTAATAATGTCGTTTTTTGACGTTAAAAATACGTCAAAAAACGACATTATTACGTCATTATTTTTGCACCAACCTAATATCAAAGTTGCAGAGCAGCACTTACAGATCTTTGTGGTGTACTTTGTAAAACGCCTTTGCGTATTCTATAAAACACAGCTATGCATCCTTCTGCAATTGTATTGCTCTTTCTGCTAACAGAAGAATAAATATCGTGTGCCTTGTTCTGCTGCCTGTGACGAACCCGCACTATTCTTGTCCTATGTCTGGTCTGATTCTGTTGCGTGCTCTATTCATCAGAATTCGAATGATGAGTTTTATAATGAGGCTCATCAGGCCTGGGTTTTTAGGCAGCGCTATAGAAATAGATTTTCCGATATATCCGCACTTTTGTAGATTCCATGTATTATTTATGTGATCATTTCTATGCCGATGTTGTCTAAGGTTGCCATCATCTCTATTACGATTCTGCCTGTCCCTGCCGCTTCGTTTCTGTTTTTCTGTGAATTGCTGGTTGTCCTCTTTCGTTGTGAAAGAGTTCTATATATTCATTCCATCTCTGAAGTATTTTCTCTTTCTCTAATATCAACGTTCCGTCCTTGGATTTTATGCAGACTGTTGATGAACATGTCTTTTGTCCTGTTAGTTCTCTTATTTTTCTGCATATCTTTATCTATGATACTCATACTTTCTATTTCTACTCGTTTCGTTGAGTCATTCTTATTTTGCTTGCCTGCATTTGTTCCTTATTTCTTTGCGTATTCCGTTCCGTGTCTTGGTATTGTTTTCTGTCTCCTTTGCATCATATCGAAAATCACATTTGTCATCCATTCGTTTCTTTATTCTTCTCACATTTTCCTTTGGGATGACCTCGTATTTTAATGTCAATAAAGCTTCTCTTAATGTGTCCCCCTTCGAGTTTCCAGTTTGACCCTCGTATCTTCTTTTTGTTATAGTGGAACACACCTATTCTATAGTTAATAGACTCTCCCACCTATAATAAGTAGGAGTAGTAAGAGTAACCAGTCAGTCGCTCAGTGAGCTGGTCAGTCAGTCGATGTCGGACGACAGTTAATCGGATATTAAATTATCAGCCACCACAACTAGATTACTGAATCATTACCTATTATATCAAGTTCCTAACATTTTGTACGTCGAACCTATTTTAGGACCGACTTAGTACAAATGCAAACCTCCACTGTGAAACCACTACATAACAACTTGGCGACGAGGGATTCGAACTCATACGGAGGAAGAAAAACATTTCGTACACTACATAAAACTTTTCACACTGTCTATATATTTTCCTGGTCGTCCAGAAGTCTACTGTATTGTAGTTTGGGTGCTTTGTTACACTTCTTCACTTTCTGTAGTTTCATTCTTAGTTTACATATAACGGAGATTCTCACTTCCGCAGCCGGCATTTGGATAAGTTTTGAAATCAAAAGTTGCATTCCTTAATCTCTTATTGATAGTTATTAATTCTATTTGATTTTTAGTTTCTTCTACTGGGCTTTTCCGTGTCCATTATCATCTTGGATGTTTTGGGATCGAGATGTGGCTTTACCTGCTCATTCACCGCGCACTATTGAACGTATTTTTCTTCGCGTTCATTGCGGGTTCCTAACCGAATTTGCCGTCTCCTATGACCTCTCCTTGCCTAATTGAGAAATCAGGTCTCCCACGATAATTATAACCTGTGATTTACACTTAACTTTAGCGTTCTTAAGTACTGAGTAAAAAATTTCTTCTGTACTTTTTGCTGCCAGGGCATACACAACTTATACATATATATTGAAAAACTTTCATTTCAGTTTAACTACAAGAATTCTTTCAGATAACTGACAGTAATCCATAACTCATTTCTTCATGTCTTGATCTAGTATCAATCCAACTACTTTTTCATTTTTCTTTCCGCCTGCATATTTAATCCTTTGGTTGTCACTGAGAAATTTTCTTTGAGTCGACACCTATATTCACATACTCCTAGAATGATGACACTTAACCTAGTCATCTTCTGTTTTACATTTTACATCTGGCCACAGTTGTTTAACGTTCTAACGTTCCATGTTCCCAGAGTTATTTTTTGTTCGAAGCGAACAGTCGCTGGATGACGGTCTGGTAACATGTATCGCTCACGTCACTCCGTTCCGGGCGAGTGATCAGTTCTAATGAATTTTATCCTCTTTATGCCGTTTATATTAACAATCGCTGGGTGACGGTCAGGGTCTGCCCAACAAACAGAACTGAAAAAGTTTGCAACAAACAACAATAAGAAAAAGAAAAGAAAACAAGGCAAAAATCATATAAACAGGGCAAACAATATATGCCACGCAAATTAAAAGTAATAGGGCCGACCAGAAGTAATATGGCAATTCTGGTAGTCAAGAATGGACAAAGGAACATAGCGGTTTGACTTCAAGGCAAGAGAGAGAATATGCTTTTTTATTGGCTAGGAAAAAGATCGCTGCATACATTTGTATGCCTTTGTACAGAAATTGGGGAGGGGAAAGTATTTTGTAGTCGTTTGTAATCTGGATTGGAAGAAATGCTCTCTCTCTGTCTCTTTATATATATATATATATATATATATATATATATATATATATATATATATATATATATATATATGGCATATATCTACACAGCGAGCAGAGGGTGAGGAGAAACAAAAACGAAATGTCTTATATATAACATGAAAATTCTTTTGTGCTTCTAGAGAGGTCATGTTTAGAACTCCCAATTCAAACGAACCAGATTCACCTGCTATGACTCAGGCGAATATATATTCCTCAAACAGGAAACATCGAATCTTGGGTTTTCCTAAATCGAGCATTGCCAATTGGAAAAATATATTACCAAATGAAAATGGAACCATGGACTTGTAAGCTGCAGCATTTGCTGGAGGAGGCTAACAAAGCAATAGAGCGATTTGCTTAACAAACTGAATGACTGACCATTGTCGTAAGTGTATGAAGTGAGGTTACTAAGGAGCTGTCACATGAATCATGTGACCTAACTCCACCAAAGAGTGTTAATCGACTTCTGCATCCCTACAGGGCCAACAGACTGGAAGCTGCTTAAATCGGTGTATCTTCTGCTACAGGGCACCAATAAAAACGCAACAATTTATTTCTTATTCCCTAAGGCCAACAGATAGTACTGTCAAAGTCATACTGTTAAACAAACTTAACTTCATAACAAAGTAAATGTGTGTAATCATCTATATGTATTTGTCGCCATACTTTTGCACGTTAGAGTAATAGTCAGTTTCTGTGAAAGAGTCTTACTTTTCTTGCACTATTGTTAGTCTAATTTTGTAGACTGTAGTCAGTATTGTATTAATCAAGTTTGGAGAGTGTGTATCGACATATGCTAGAAATATCTGCGAGACAATCTGTCTTCTTTGCGCTAATGAAAAATAAATCAACCACAATAGAGCACAGAATTGTAGCTCTGTTTTTGCGATAAAATCTCATGACTTCATACAAATTAAGGCAACCAGTCAGAGTTATTGTAATGTTTTTTTTGTTTTTTTTTCCAACTCAATAACCGCTTCCATACGGGAAATATTCGGCTGAAATATATCAAATATTTTGCTTAAAACAATTTTACATGAAAATAGTTTTACCATGTCCACTAACGGTTATTGCTTTTTCTAGATATTCCTAAACTTTCGCTAAAACAGTGTGGAAAGCCAACAACTTGATTCTGTCATTGCTTTTTTTTTTGAGTTATAACTGCTGGTCGAAGTCTTCGTGCAAAGTGATATTTGTTATTTGGTAAAGTTTATTTTATTAGTGAATCTGTAGCGCCAGTTTTTGAAAACATATATTCTGTATAGACTACTGGATCCATTCGCTTGAAGACATTTATAATATATGACTTCAGAAACAGTTGTATATAGCTGAGTGTTTCTACAATCCGGAACGAGTTTGACACGAAGTGTAGCATTCATATTAGAGTCACGAAACTGACAGATCTATTTAATTAAATATTTCCTTGTGTTCAATTTCGTTATCTCCTATACTAAAACATGTTATACTTGATCTATGTGATTAGTATTATTAATTTCAATCTCGGAATTTGCATGACTGTTTCAGCCATCGCTGTTGCCATTCCAGTTCCATATCCTAGTCTCAGTTTTTGAAAGGTTATTATAAGTCCTGCTTCTTCGAAACCTTGGTTAAAATGATTCTTATAAAATTAGTACATTTGGTCAAATTAGACAGTTTTTTCTGCAAAAACTCTCTTACATATTTATAAGTCTGCCATTCGTCTATGCTTTAGATAATGCTGCCACATATTGTCTGGGGCTCTTGCTATATATTTGGAGATTATTGATAAAATCCAAAGAGGAATACCCAATGCTATTGGTCCTGACAAAATACAGACAGGAAAAATTATTTTTCCTGTGTTACATAAAAATCGAAAATTAAAAACGAATATCTTGTAAAATAGAAATATGACAAAAGAAATTATATACAATAGATACAACGCAGAAAACAACATATTTTAGACATTGCCAATATTTAAATAGGCAAAAAAATAATAAGTAAAACAAAAGATCAGAAGAGATAAGTAAAGAAATTAAATCACAAAAAATTAATGAATTATGAATGCACACATTAAGACATACAGGCATCTAGATGTTAGGAATGTAGAAGCAGTACTGCTTTGGCTGCAAGGTCTTATCGTTTTACAGTTGAATTGACCAGATATAACCCGATGACTTTTCCTCTTTTGTACCTAGACGTAATGGGTGTAGAGGCAGCAATATATTGACCGCAAGCTTTTATAGTTCTATAGTTGATTAACCAGATTTAACACTATGGCGTTTCCTCTTTGCTACCTAGTCATTATGCATATTCGAGCCGCACTACATTGGCTGCAAAATGTTTTCGGTTTACAGTTGAACTGGCCAGATCTAACCCTATGACATTTCGTATTTGGTACATCGACATTATGAATGTAGGAGCAGCAGTACATTGGTGGCAAGGTCTTATCGTTTTACATTTCAATTGACCAGATATAACTCTATGACGTTTCCGCTTTGATATCTCGACGTTATGCATATAGGAGCAGCACTACATTGGCTGCAAGGTCATATCGTTTTACACTATAATTGACCAGATGTAACCCTATGACGTTTCCTCTTTACTACATAGACGTTATGAATGTAGGAGCAGAACTGCTTTGGCTGCAAGGTCTTATCGTTTTACAGTTGAATTGACCAGATATGACCCGATGACTTTTCCTCTTTTGTACCTAGACGTAATGGGTGTAGAGTCGGCAATATAATCACCGCAAGCTCTTATAGCTCTATAGTTGATTAACCAGATTTAACACTATGGCGTTTCCTCTTTGCTACCTAGTCATTATGCATATTCGAGCAGCACTACATTGGCTGCAAGGTCTTATCGGTTTACAGTTGAATTAATCAGATCTAACCCTATGACGTTTCCTATTTGGTACATAGACGTTATGAATGTAGGAGCAGCAGTACCTTGGCAGCAATGTCTCATCGTTTTACATTTCAATTGACCAGATATATCTCTATGACGTTTCCTCTTTGATATCTCGACGTTATGAATGTACAAGCAGTACTTCTTTGGTTGCAAGGTCTTATCGTTTTTCCCTATAATTGAGCAGATGTAACCTATGAGTTTTCCTCTTTACTACATAGATGTTATGAATGTAGGAGCATCACTGCTTTGGCTGCAAGGTCTTATCGTTTTACAGTTGAATTGACTAGATGTAACCCTATAGCATTTCCTCTTTCTTACCTAGACGTTATGAATGTAGGAGCAGCACTATATTTCTGCAAGATCTTGTCGTCTTACAGTTGATTTGACTAGATATAAGCCTACGTTCTTTGGTAGCGTATTCTTCTTTGGCGATTCTCGCCTTTCGAACACTCCTCTGTTTTTTGGGTTTTTTTCCAGTCAACTTTGCTTTTAATTAATTTAAATGAAACGTCTTTTTGTATTTTTTACTGTGCTTGAATTCACAAATCTTGGTATCATAGCGTAATGCTCATTCGAACAGTTGCCTTGAAAATAAGTATAGAAAAGTGACAGGGAGGCATCATTACGCCGGTGGGAATTTGCCTGAAACCGAGACGACACATCAGAATCAAAATTGCTAATTCTTCTTTGGATTTTATCACGGATATATAGATATACATATCTATATCTGTATCTATCTATCTATCTATCTATCTATCTATATATATATATATATATATATATATATATATATATATATATATATATCGGGAGCACCAGATCATATGTGGCAAATGCCAAATTCAATATAATTGAGAGAATAGAAAAGTTCAGAGCAGATACCATTGGAAAGATTTTAGAGTTTCATAAAAATAGGTAGAAACAACGTCAAAAAGCCGGGCTAAACCATAAATTTAACAGTATAGATAGTACTAATATATAACTCAACAAATCAAAACCTACCCACATTTCTCACCTACACAAGACAGACATGCTTACGGAAGTGTTGAGGCCTCACACTTATACACACACCCACACGAATATACACACTTACACACATCATACACACTCTCTCCCTTATGAGCCAAATGATAACACACACCCACAGCAATACACACGCTTACACATATCATACTCACTCACTCCCTAAGAACCAAATAACACACACACAAACACTAAACGGAGACACATCCCCTCTCCAGGCCCAATAAAACTGTCAAACTGACCAAGGGAATTCAGAGAAGCATAGATCCATCCAGCTCTTATCTCAAATAACAACTTAAAAGAGACTGTTTGACCAACACAAGGAATGTTAAAAGATTCATGATAACAAGATAAAAACAATAAAACAAACAAATGAAAACTACAGACAAAAGTTCATTTTCTCCATCAAGACATTCATTTCTGTAGTTTACTGCTACCAGGAAGAAGAAATATTTATTCTCCCGATGATGGCCATTTTGGCCGAAACTAGTCGAGGAATCTGATTGAAATAATAATAAAAAAAAAACGACAGAATATTAATCTACAACCTAGTGTGTCTGAAGATTTTAATTTTTTAATATTTTTTTATTGTTCAATATATATATATATATATATATATATATATATATATATATATATATATATATATATATATATATATATCGGGAGCACCAGATCATATGTTGCAGCAATATTCTAAACTTTGACGAATAAATTGAAAGGGTGGATGAAAAACTAAACACAGATGAGGGCGCGATACCTGATGATTTACAGGTTGATGGAAATGGTTAAAAGACCACATAAAAATGTTATGTTCTCAAGTAGCCTTTCATGTCGGGACTTTAATATGGGTGCGATGTACGGCGCGAAACTTTGTTTTAAAATAGCTTCGATTGAATGATGCCTGTAAGGTTTTACGAGGACTTTACGAGGACTTAAAAATATTTGTCTGGCGTTAAAAATCTTTTTCTTGGGTTAAAATGTATCTGTCAAATACCAGTAACTGCAGCATATGAGGACATTCAAAAACAGCTGAAATTATTTGTATATGTAACTCGAAGTGAAATGCTATAATCAACTTGTTGACGTTCCTTATTACATCATACGAAAATTTCCGGAATGTAATTCCCATCAATATAGGAAAGATAAATAACAGCTACTTGACTTGAGAAAGATATTGTCCTAAAAATGTTTTAATAGAAGTTTGTTATAAATTTCACCCAAATGTAGCACATGCTGCTTGGTCACTGAAAACCGAATTTTTCCTGATAAGTAAACGGATAATCTTTCCATGTTCTAGATAATATAATTTAAAAGAGGATTTGTTTTGGTTAATAGGAGTAGATAGTCTCAGCTATTTTCGGGTTCGAACTCCTTCCATATCTACAGGAGTAGATTTACATCCCTAGTTTCCTGTTCAGGATATGATTTACAGGTTCTGTTTCTTTTTAATATTAGGACCACATTTAACCTTTTTGCTGATCGGACAAACCATTTAATTTTCCATTGTGATGGTACGGCTTGGCTATCTGCTGACTGCTGCTTTCGACTTGTCGTTAAGAGCACTTAGAGAGGCTTCTCTGATAGGCTGTCGCTTAATATCGCGGTATTTGTATTGCCATGTTACAAATGGGTAGGAGTCCCTGAATGTATTTCCGGTGGGGTCACACTATGCTTTGGTCTCGGCCATGCTCTGACTAGTTTGTATTACTATTGACAAAAGATAGTGACAATTACGGTGATCTTTTCTCTTTCTTTCTTTTTCTTTCTTTCTTTCTCTCTCTCTCTCTATCTCTCTCTCTCTCTCCCCCCTCCTGAAAACTAATGTCATAGAAAACACAACAAAAAGAAATACAAATAAGCAAGTAAACGAAGGTCATCTACCCCTCCCCCTCGGACCTACTTTCACTAATATTCGTGGTATCCGTTCCAACTTTTCAGCGTGGAATCTTTCCTCTTGAAACGGTTTCTCGATACCTTTGATGTCTGTGAAACTAACTTAAATTCTTCCATTGCTACCAATGAATTATTACTTCTAGGCTACCGCCTTCCTTAGCAAAAAATATTGCAACATTCAAATGCATCAAATGGGAGTTGACATCCGGGATAATCTTCCGATGGCCAGGGATTTTTCAATCAACTCCCCAGACTATTCCTTCATATGCATCCGTCTTTCGTTACTAAACTTTCTTGGATAACTCTTTTTTCATTTATCGCCCTCACTCTCTTCTTAAGACAGCAGTATATTAGTTATAATTGCTGACAGTATAGACAAGGCAATTTTTCTCCACCAATCTTCTAATATCTTTGTCTTTGGTCACTTTAATACTCATCACAACATCTGGGTTAAACATTCTAAAGGGACTGATGTTGCCGGTGTTCAGGCATTAAATTGTTTTATTGCCGAATCCCTAACTCACATTGTGGACTTCCTTATTCGTTTCCCTAGCAAGGCCAAGAAACATGCTTCTCTACTTGATATGTTTCTTACCTCCTCTCGTCGCTCTTGCCGAAATTCGGAACACTGACCTCTTGGGAATTTTCACCACTTTGTGTTAGCTATTGATATTTCGTTCCAACAGGAAACCATTATCCACAAGACCTATTTCCGTTACCAGCAGTCACAGCGGGATTTTCCTCGTGACATCTTTTGGACTGAATTCTTTAAACTCACAAAAGAAAATTGCGCCACTGAGGTTTCTTCTAAGGTCAAAGACGGCATGGACGCTTACATATCCTTCTGGGAAATTCCAAAATAAACGTGAATCCTCTCCATTGTTCACACCAACATGCTCGGCCGCTATACCACACAGGAAGCACTATCATCTGCTATAACAGCGTGACGGCTCTTGTCAAAACAGGCGCCTATTCGTCGCTGCTCAAAATAAATGTAAACGAGTCCTTGAATGAGCAAATTCCTATTTGCCGAGAGAATACAAATTGACACTCGCATTTACTGGCGGCTCTGTAATACGGTATTGAATAAATGTATGATTTCTATTTCTCCCTTCTTCAATCAATATGAGGTGCTATCAAACTCTCCCGATAAAGCTGAATGATTTGCCCGTAGATTCTCCTCAGACTCTACTCTTGACTCATCTGGAATATCCCTGCCTAACCTCCCACCTAGAAATTGCATATGGCTTTTGCTATCTTCTCTAACCTAGATACTCACAAGGCATGTAGACCTTATGGTATCACTGTAATAGTCATTAAGAAATGTGCTCCCGAACTAGATTATGTTTTCTCTAAATTGTATAATAAATGCCTCGCTGCTTCCTGCTTTTCTGTCTATTGGAAGTCATTGTCTGTTGTTCCAGTTTTTAAGAACTTTGGTGAACCATCCTACCCATCCAACTATTGGACCAGTAGCCTTCTTTTTCTGAAACTCCCAGAGGCCTTATTTCATGCTGAATTCATTCATCATTTCTCATGGCAGGGCCTTTTATCAGACAAGCATTTTGACTTTTCTTTCTCCAGGTCAACTGATGTACTGACGATAATTGGGGAAAGAGTTCTCTAGATAAAAACGGTGAAGCTCGAGATGTTGCATTGGGCATCTCGGAAGGCTTTCACAATGTCTGGCATCCAGGTCTTACAGTGTTTCCTGACCCCCCCACTTTTTTTACTGATCCACTCTTTCCTATCAAGTCGTTAGATAAGAGTTATCTTGAACGGCCACTCCTCTAGCTCATTTCGTATTAACACATTTGTGCCCCATAATTCCCTTGATCCTACAATATTTTTAATTTTTATTAATGACCTTTATTGATGGCATCAGTTCTCAACTTGGTATCTACGCGGACGACACAATTTAGTCCTGACTCGATAGTTATGCTTATCAGTTTGACAAGGCCAAAATAGCAGCCGATGTCCAAAACGAAATCAAGTTCAACAATAACTGGGGCAAAAGATAGCTTCTTAATAACTGAACTTCTCTCTACTAATCATCTGAAAGACTCCTCTCTGCCTTCCATCGACATGGCTGATGCTATTCTCCAGGGACGTGACAAGTTGCGCCTTCTCGGTCTAACGTTCCCCGCTGACATGAAGTCGATAGACTATATTGAATCCATTGCTAGGTCAGCTACTAAGAAATTCAGCTTATTATGTAGGGCGAGACAATTTTTCTATTCAGAATCTACCTTATATATAAGCCTACAATTCGTCCATGCTTAGAATATTGCTGCCACATACGGTCCGATGGACCTGTAATTTACCTTGAGCTCCTTGATAAGATTCAAATAATAATTTGCAATATTAATGGTCCTGATCTGGCGGATCAGCTCTATTCACTTTCCCACCGCCGTAAGCTTGCCTCTCTATGTTTTTTTTTTCTTTTTTTTTTATAAATGCTTTCATGGTAATTGTTCAGATTAGCTCTTGCTATGGTACCTAGAGTTTTTGGAATTTAAGCGTAGCACAAGACTGGCGTAGAGATGTCATCAATTTACAGTTGAACTGGCTCCATGTAACTGTAAATACTAAGCTAACTGTTTCTTTTCTCGCATTTCTGGCTTGTGCAACTCCCTTCCGCTTCAATGCTTTCCAGACAACTTTAATCAAAAATTTAAATGCCATGTCGATCACTATCTACTGTCTCCCTGATTACTCTATTCTCTTTCTGTTTATCATAAATGTTTCTGTTCGTAATTCTTTCACACCGTGGCCCCCCTTGTATTTTAGTGGCATTACTGCTTTGCTTGTTTTGATGCCGATTAAAAAAAAAGAAACAATATTAACCATTATGTTTTTCTTACGATTTGCGTTGCAGTTGTTTATTGAATCTACTATACCCATATAAAGGGAAGTATATCACTTTTTCTAAACTTTATATTTTGACGGCAACGTCACTTTTCTGCCACTGGAGAATTATCATGAATTGGCAGATATTTTAAACCGGACAAAATCATTTTATTATCATTAATATTTTTCTTATTTGATTTTATAACACAGTTGTTCAAAAGTATAAATATTGTAGACAGGACGTTTCTACCTTTTTTCTCGATATATCCATGAATATATTATATAAGCTAATATAGGATACTTTTGCGTAATGCATATAGACCTTGATTAAGGGAGTTCTTCTCTCGTCCAGTGGTCCTGAAATCAAATCCTGGATCATGTAGTGAAATAATAAACTTTCATTCAGTAAGAAAGAACAAGACATATCACATGGGTAGAAATGAAAATACAAGGAACTGCTGATGATAGGCATAGAGTACTTAACCGAAACGTTGGGCTGATAATAATGTCTATAACTATCACATTTTCGAACAGTATATCGATTAAATGGAATAATTTAAGCTATATTGACAATTGTTCTTCTTATAAATTTAAACGGTTTTATGCTTTTATGATATTTAAAAGTATGGACATTTCGTTATTTTTTATGAATTTAATGTTTGATTTGAAGAATTTCAATACTTGATTCTTTCCATTTCTTAGAAATCCATTTTCTTAGTAGTATCTTAAATCTGTTTTTCCTGTAATCTGTTAAAGTATTCTCGTCTTTACTTTTGTTGCATTCTTCAATATCAGGTATTGGTGCTTAGCAGTTTGAAATCACAATCATCCTCAAAGGTCCCTTAACCGGGTTTTGTCGTAGGGTTTTTGCATAACTGAATATCTGACCACCTCCCTCCTCATGCCTAGGTATTAGGTTGGTGCAAAAATAATGACGTAATAATGTCGTTTTTTGACGTTAAAAATACGTCAAAAACGACATTATTACGTCATTATTTTTGCACCAACCTAATAGTTATACATTTATGCGCAGATTGTCTTGGGAAAATTAGACCTGACGGAACCCATCCATCTCCAGTTCCTTTAAACTCGGTATTTACGATCACTGTCCACCTCGCTTCTCACCTCCTCATCCGCATCCTCCTCCTCCTCCTCCTCCATTGTTTACTCTTTATAGTCACAGCTGATAATTTTTAGTATTAGGTTGGTTTTTGACGTTCAAAAATACGTCAAAAACCGACATTATTTTGGTACCAACCTAATATTTAACACTGTTTCCACTTCACTGTATAATTTCTCTTTTCCTTCAAATCCAGCATTGATTACTTGCAGTTCAGCTTACCAAATGGCTTACAATATTAATCTCCGTGAAGATTCAATTCAAAAATCGTTATTTATGAAGCCACAATGATTACAGCATAAAAATATCCCAGCCGTTGTTATCTTATTTTATGTATCTGTTAATCTCTGCAAATCTATAGTCCACCGGCGATTTTTAATAGCGATGTTTTTAACAAGTGTCAAACATTTGGACGAGGAATATGGAATATCGAAATAATATATATATATATATATATATATATATATATATATATATAAACTTGAGAAAAAACAGACAAATATTGAAATTAAGAAAATAAATTATTAATATTCATAAAACGAAACGGTCATATTTCAAAATGGCTTAAAATGATAATTGTGATTAATTTAAACACAACTGCAAACATACTTTTGCAGTTGGCGGTTTACATCTATCTATCCATTTTTTAACTAATGTTCACCCAATACAAGGCCGAAGGGAGACTCAAGGTAGAGTTGTACTGAGTGTGGTTGTATTAGCATAAGAAAGGTCAAGATAATAAAAGTTAATTCTAGACTTGATGAAGTCATGTTTTAACTTGGGAATAAAAGTTCATGTGGAGACGTTAGGAGTTGAGTTGAAGTAAACTTTAGAAAGAACAGGAAAACAGGAAACAAGGAATGCACATCTGCACCTGTTCAAAAGACCGAAGAGGCAAATCTATCTATTCTTATTGGGAGAGAAAAAAAAATTGCTGAAGATAATTTCAGATTTCAGGCGGATACGTCAGAAGAACGGAAATGAAGGAAATGGAAGCCCAATACTAAAAAGAAAACAAGGGATAGAAATTTATACCTGTTCAAACTAATCGGGGAAGAGAATGAGCAGTACGGTAGGCAAACGTAACTATTTAGAAATAGTTATTCTAAATAAGAAATTAGTGAAAAACAATTTGGTGTTCAGGCGACGGTGCTAGAAGGAGAGAACTGTACCATATTTTAGAAGGAATCGTAAAGCCAATTCTAAACAGTTAACAAAAAATTAATCATCTACTCCTAACCAAAAGACCGAGGACGTGTGTTGAAACGTAGTTAGTTTGGTAGATAGGTAGGTACGTTGGTACATATATATATATATATATATATATATATATATATATATATATATATATATATATATGTGTGTGTGTTTGTGTGTGTGTGTATAAATATAAATAAATATATATATATATATATATATGTATAAATTATTTATATATTATATGCGCGGTACTTATTAGAAAGCGCTCAATGTCAGAGATAGAACTAACGTATATGGTTCGATAGATGTGAGCTTGTGACCCTGGGTTTCACGCTTTAGCGATCGTCAGACAACGATCGCTAAAGCGTGAAACCCAGGGTCACCTCACATCTATCCAACCATATATATATATATATATATATATATATATATATATATATATATATGGTTAAAAATAGGTCAAAAACCGTCATTATTTTTGCAACAACCTAATAGATAGATAGATAGATAGATAGATAGATAGATAGATAGATAATCAGTTAACATTGGACGAATCGCGCCAGCGATTACTTGTTTTCCTATTGTCATTTTTATTCATAAAGAGATAGATAGATAGATAGATCGGAGTGCAGCTATAATTTAGGAATAAATATGAAATCTATTTTATTACAGAAAAAAATAACAAAAGCCAATGTGAATCATGACGACGCAGTCATTTAAAGAAAACTAACATCAAATGCAAGTACGATATTTGAAAAATATAACACAAAACATACATATAGTCACGATATTTTCAACAAAAGTCTTTGCTAATGGATTTCGAAAAGCGAAAAATATACAGACATCGGAGAATATATATTTAAATGTTCACTGGAAACAAGGGAAATTATCCAAACTACAGAAAAAACAAACATAAATCAAAATAAACATTAATAAAGAAATTTCACTGGATTTAAACCATACTTACACAGACTCACATACACACACGTATATATATATATATATATATATATATATATATATATATATATATATATATATATATATATATATATATATGCCCTTATGCAAATTAATTGAAAACAACCATTTTAGTTTCCTTTCTTTCAAAATATGGTCAGATTTAGCCGCAATGGAGCGAGGGGTGTAACCGATTTCTATTTTTACATAGGATTACATCATTTGCAGTGTTGTAAAATTAATATGAATCTATTTACGGGGTTTATGATGAAATTTAATTGGCCTTGAAAAATATTACGCCATCCGTGATTACATCAGATTTCCTCACGCCCAGACACTATTGTCTCAACTGTCAATTAGTTGTCCCATAGCAATTGTCTTCGATGAACTTTACTCCAAAGAAACGGAAATTCTAACGCTACCAAAACACAATGGCAAGCCTTGGCATTGAGCAAATCAAAGTACTATCGACAGGCTAGGAAACGCTTTTGATTTAAATCCAATCGAGTATATGTGGTCAATCTGCAAGGAAAGACTTCGTGGAATGAACATACGAAGTACTCTCAAATTTCACTGGAAAAAATACGACAACAAAGTAAATAATATCGGAATTATTTGTTTTGACTCAATTACTTTGCACAAGGATGTATATAAAGAGAGAGAAAGAGAGAAAGAGGAGAGAGATACGAACAGACAAATACATATATAAAATGACAAAGATAGTTATACAAAACAAGGCAAAATAAATTACCACATAACAGTCAAAAAAAGGAAAAGTAACAACACCGGAGACAAAACACCCTTAAAGTGGCCGAGAGCGCTTAGCCAAATAAAAATTATGGAAATTCTTTGTATCTCTTGCTCCCTCAAAACGGAATGACGTAAAGATACTGGCAAAAAAATAATTAGTAAAAAAATAAATTAAATTTCCTTGTCGGTCGTATTTAATCAAAGATGAATGAATGAAAATTTGGCGCCCAAATATCCTATAAATAAATAAATAAATAAATATATATATATATATATATATATATATATATATATATATATATATAAGAGAGAGAGAGAACGATGTGTGTGTGTGTGTGTGTGTAATGCGCGGTTAGTCTTTTCTGAGCATAAGGTCTATTAAGACGGTTCTCTAATTCTTATCGCAGACGTCCAAAAAGCCCCCCCCCTCTTTCTACATTTAAGCCAATCTATAGGATGAAAAATGGTGTTTGTACCTTTTCAGCGAAGCGGTTGACCCTGCTTTACTCAGGTAAACATGAGATACGGAACTGTACTCGTCCACGGTCTACATTCAACTATCACAAATGGCTTCAACAAGTCGCATGGCACTGTGACGGCCACAACACTGTTAATGTCATAGAATTGCCTGTTAAAATATGTGAGAAAATTCGGAAGGTTTTCCTTAACCGGCCTGTGATGGAAAACGCCTCTACCCAACTCACTTGTGCGAAGAGTTCAGCAGTTTAAACAACGAGCAGAAGAACTTCTGAGACGAGGCGTCATGGTAACTTTAACATCCTGGGTTAAAAAGGAACCGGCAATCTATTGCACTATTTTGCCTGCAATTGCATCACGAGCCATAATTACAATAGGGTGAGTGATGACCAAAAGGCGCTAACCGTTTAAATAAGGATGATATGTTGAAAAGATAGGATCGGGTTGATATAGATATAGCAGTAATAGTCCATTTCTTTTCTGATTTGGCCCTGGGACAGAAATAGACGTAGTGGAATTATGAATCAAATCATTCTCAGCATAACTTTTTGTTGGAAAGTTTCATTTTTTCTTCTGTTATAAACGGTGTCCCTCCAGGACGTGGTCGATCATGCCTCTCCCCTTCCTCCTATAACTTGTAGCTCACAATAAGTTTCGCCACTGCTTACTCTCCCAGACCCTGTTCTGCCATCCAGTTACTTAAACCCGCTAGCTATGTCACGCGTTTCTTTCCCTTGTCTCTCTTTCCCTATATTCGCCCTGTGAGTATCAGATTCTCCAAGCCATCCTTTCTCATTATGTGTCCCAGAAATTTTAGCTGCCTCTTCCTGATGTTAAGTATATGCTTCCTCTTTGTTTCCATCCCCTGCAAATCCACATCGTTGCTCACACACTCGGATCATGACATCCATAGCATCCTTCTGTAGAACCATACCTCCGTTGCCTCGAGTCTCTTCTCAGTCTTTGAGGAGACCGTCCAACATTCGTTGCCGTAAAGGAGGACAGATATCACGTAGCTCATCAGTACCCTTTTCTTTGTTATCAACGGAATACTCCTGTCTCGTAATACTCTGCATGTCTTTTGGAATGCGTCTTCCAAGAGAACATGGTCGATCATCGCAATCCACACTTACTCATATGAAATACAGTGTAACCGGGATATAAGATACCCGGATATAAGAGAAACCCGGAGATAAGAGAGATTTTCTCTGTTCCCAAATTAGAGCCTGTGTTAATGTAAACACAACAGACATGACCCGGATATAAGAGAAACCCGGATATAAGAGACCACGTCTCCGGTCCCGACAACTCTCTTATATCCGGGTTACACTGTATGATCAATTATGAAAAGATCAGATTATTGTGTAGAATCTTATCACGATAGCTTAGAACTTTTCAGTTCCTATTCCGATATAAAAATATATGTAATTGTATCATTTACGTTATTTCTCTTTCCTTAGAGGAGCACCTCGTAAAATTACTGACATTTGTCACCATTGAAAAATGTCCTTTGTCGTGATTAGAAGAAAAAAAGAAATAATGAGAAAGCAGCTTTAAATTGCTTCCGGCGATAAAATGAAATCAAATGTGAAGCCCTGGATTCGGAAAGAAGAAAAGGGAATGCATTTGATTTCAGAAGATTTGAGATGCGGGGGAAAAAAAAGAAAAAAAAAATATATCCTTCTCCCTAGTGGGAAAAGTAAAATAGAAAAAAACCTCCTATTTCAGAATGACATTGCAGGGAAGAATTAAAATTAAATTCGAATCGAAGATCAAGTGTTGGAAGGATGAGCAACAAATGTAAAGGACTTGAGAAAAAAATAACGTCGCATTTGAAGATTGAATGGAGGAAAAGATGAATGTGAAATTATTGAATAGAAAAGCGGAATGAATCTAAAAGGCAATACGCGAATTAAAAAAAAACAGGAAAAATGTTCACAGTAAAAAAATGAATGACGACATAATAAGTACAAAAAACAAACAAAAAAAAAAACAAACAAGGATAGGTGGGTGAATTAAATCCTAAGCTACGTCCAGTGATAGATTCAAAATAAGAAAGAATTTGCCATTTATTATCTATCTCAATTTATTCATTGCTATCTATCTACGTTATATATATATATATATATATATATATATATATATATATATATATATATATACTAGAAGGTTGGCCCGTCGTTGTCCCTGCTTCATTCTAAATCACTTGACTTAAAATATTTTTGCCTTTCCTTGCCTTTAAAGGAGTGCCCTTCACCGTGCTGATGTTGCTACATGCCTTACTTCTTGCCTATCTCACACTGTTATTTTTTTTCTAAGCACTATACTAGACATTAAATCTGTTACGAAAAGAGAACTAAACAAAATGAACAAAAAACGATCAGCTTTAAAAATGGATTCGTAATTGGAAAAACCGAATAAATAAGGAATGTTAACAAAAAATACTTTTTCACACCCAACCCAGTTCTGCGGAATCAGAATCAACGTTGAGTTAAAGCAAGCGAATGAGCCAATTGGAGTAAAGTGCCATGCAGATTTAAATTTTTCCCACTTGTGATGAATGCTGCTATCGATTATTTTTTGCATGCTAGCATGCTAGTTAACATTCGTGTCAGTCAGCTATTGGCTCTCACGCTGGCCAGTAGAATATTCTTGCCTATTCGTGGCAGCCAGCTATAGGTTCTCACTCTGGGCAGTACAAAATGGCCGCAAACTACATGAAAACTATCGTAGAAGCATGAAAAACCGATTGTTTCCACTATCGATGGGAGTTTGAAATGCAAAGTCGTTCTTGGCCTTTCGACTAACTTGGAGCATGTGCATGTAAATTTTGGTGCAAATCCGTCGAAAATTGCGGCCATGCATTCGTTACACACACACACACACACACACACACACATCCTGCTTTATATATATATATATATATATATATATATATATATATATATATATATACAAGTTCATAACCTATTTCTCTAGACTTATTCGTTATCTCTATCTAGCTGTGTTGGCTTGTTCTTATCTATCTACCTATCACTCTCTGTGCGCCCCCATATATATATATATATATATATATATATATATATATATATATATATATTCATGAATCATTCATACAAAAAACAAATATAGAGGTTAATGATTTAAATGGCGAGAATACATCGTCGCAAACACATAAATAAGATACACCAACCCCGAAATTGAATTAATTGAAATATATATATATATATATATATATATATATATATATATATATATATATATATATATATATATATGGGATAAAGTGTCTACTAGCAGGGATAGAGCGTATGTAAATATAAATGTACACATTGAATCAACTCTCAGAGGCGACATGCAGTTTCATGCTAAAAGCAATGAAGGCGTGACCATTTTGTCTAGCCTGAAACAGCCTGTCGCCGCTGAGTATTGACTTCAATGTTCATTTTTATACATACTGGTAAGTATAAATCAAGGAAGGTTATTAAACCGGATCCCAATGTAAACCACAGGGCATTATAATAATAAGCATCAAGGAGAAAATGTTAAAGATTCGTTTCGGTTAAAATTTATTTCGTGAATATCACTATATATTCATCTTTTCAGGTCGGAATTCTTTTAGTAATGAAAATTCGATCTGAAGAACTGAGTATATAGAGATATTCACGGAATTCTTTTAGTAAAGATATTCACGGAATTTTTTTAGTAAAGAAAATTCCATCTGAAGAGCTGAGTATATAGAGATATTCACGAAATTTATTACAACCAAAACGAATCGTTTTCATCCTCAATTTGCACACACACACACACACACACACATATATATATATATATATATATATATATATATATATATATATATATATATCGATTACTATCTATACATCTGTCTATTTCTATAGACTTATTCGTTTTCTATCTATATATCTATCTTTCTCGGCTTTTTC
The DNA here is from genome assembly GCA_963932145.1 of Acanthosepion lycidas. Lineage (NCBI taxonomy): Eukaryota > Metazoa > Mollusca > Cephalopoda > Sepiida > Sepiidae > Acanthosepion > Acanthosepion lycidas. The sequence continues at coordinate 85,710,267 of OZ010583.1, forward strand.
TTACCTATCTACCTAATACTCTCAGTATATATATATATATATATATATATATATATATATATATATATATATATATATATATATGAAGTAATATATATGAAGACATATATTTTTAAGGTGTACTATATTTAGGAGATAAAGTGTTCAAAATCAGAGATAGAGCGTATGCAAATATAAAAGTACACATTGAAGTCAACATTCAGAGGTGACATGTTGTTTCATGCTAGATGCAATGAAGGCCTGACGATTGCGTCTATCATGAAACAGCCTTGAATTAAGCATTTCGTAATATTTTTCTTGCATTGATTCAATGTATATTTTTGGGGAGACTGAATAATGTCGTACCCGGCTATTATTGTTAAAATAAAACAACTGCAACTTGACACTATTGCATACCTTGGTTGCGAATTCTGGTGTGTTCAAATTTGAAACATTTCACCGTTCAGCCGTGCGTCAGAATTTGTTTAATATTGACGTATGGTGCACAACATAAAATGAATCGTGGAAAGTTGATCTTTCGACATAAAATGATTCGTGAATTTCGGAAAGGTGTAATCACCTGAACAGCGACAAAAATCATTCCGTTTTATTTGGATCGTGTTCTGGCACTTCAGAAAGTCAAAAGGTGTTTCGCAGATTTGCTCAGAGGGATTTTAACTTAAACAATCAACAAAGCCGACGGCGAATTTCCGACATCGTTGCTATTTGGTTGACAGCGTGGTGAATAAACCGAAGATTTAAATGGAAGAGATTGCTAATAGTTTTAAAATCAATATCTCAACTGCCTTTCGCCATTTGAAGAGACGTAGGTTCCTTTCTAAATTCGACGCGGTGGTGCAGCATTATCTGACGGAACAGAACAAAGTTAATCGTTTTTCTGCGGCGAATCCTATGTTTTTACGCAACGAAAACATGCCGTCCTTGTACGGAATTTATCCAGTTGATGGGAAATAGATAATTTATGATAACGTTTGACGCGAACGGAGCTGGAAAAAAACTTATGACTAGAGAATGGGATGATGATACACTTAGGGTAAAAAGACAAGACTCTAATTTACCAAACATGTGACCTACCAACACTCCTTTACGGGAGTGAATCCTGTATCGTATATGCTGGTCAGGAGTGGACATTAAATATTAGGTTGGTGAAAAAATAATGCCGTAATAATGTCGTTTTTTGACGTATTTTTAACCTCAAAAAACGACATTATTACGTCATTATTTTTGCATCACCCTAATAGTTTTCTCTTCAGCTTTATCAACAATGAGGGAAGAGTAATTTACGAGGGAAAGAAAAGAATTCTGAACATAAACCCAAGGTTTGGACGTCTCGTAACTACCACCAACGAGGAAAACATTTATTGTTTTCAGTGCTTGTTAATGTATGGCAGACTATGAATCTAATAATCAGTTCTATGAGTGTATCCCGGGAAAGAGTTGAGAATAATCTGCGCAATGGTCTTGGCATCAAGAACCTTTCTGCTCAGTTGGTGCCGCATTTCTTGACACCAGATCAAAATTACTCAAGCTGGTAATATCACCAGAAAATCTAACACCCAACTGGTTTTCTTGAGTGTTTTTGTTGTGGTGTCCTCCCTCTAATGAGTCTATTGTGGGCTCTTCCAATTACTATAAAATTAGTAGGAAAGTATGCCTCGGGGAACAGTAGTATAGATTCAACGATGTAATCCTCTTCTGTTGTATTTACTGTTCAATACACGATATATCAGCAACCTCTTGTTTTGTTATTTCTTAACGATTTATTTGGTTACAACAGTTTCTTAACTCAGGGTGGGTGTTGGATTTAATACAGATAAATAGACATTCCATGTAATGGAAAGGCTCCCTATCATCTGCTCCTAAGAAGTTCAACGTCATTTACTCTGCATGGAAAGTGATGATCTCAGTCTTTTGAGATGCAAAACGCATTATGTTTATTGACTACAAAAGGGACACGTCATCAATAGAGAGAAGTACGGTAAATTGCTCAGGCAACTACGAAAGTCGATCAAGGCCAAAGGGACCATGGAAACTGATTATAGGTGAATTGTTTTATGAGGACTTTAGCACACAAGTGCATGGTTTCAATAACTTCTGTGCGTAACTGTGGCATTGAAATGATTGACCACCACTTCTGTACTTCTGATTTGACTATTATTTGTTTCACAACTAAAAAAAAAATGACGCTTCTCTGGGAACCACTATGTGCTATCCTTACTATCAATCTATACCATCTATATTATCTAATTTATATTATATACTATAATATCTACACTATACTAACTATACTATACTATCTATGTTATATACGATGGTATTTTTACTATAATATCTATACTATACTATCAATCAATACCATTTATATTATCTAATATATATTCTATATGATATACTATACTATCTACACTATACTAACTATACTATATTATCTATATTATATACGATGCTGTTTATGCTATACTATTTATACTATACTATCAATCTATACTATCTATATTATCTAATCTATAATCTATAATATATACTATACTATCTATGCTATCTGTACTATAATATCTATACTATACTACCAAACTATACTATCTATATTATCTAATCTATAATATATATTATATACTATACTCTCTATACTATCTGTACTATACTATCTATATTATGCTACCAATCTATACTATAAATATCATGTAATCAATATTATATGCTATACTATCTATACTATACCATCTATACTATATATACTGGTTATATTTTCTGTTGTTGATGTCTTTTTCGCAAGCAAATGGCTTTCTTTGAACTTTCAAATGCCTGTTGATCTGGAAAGAAGCAATGCAGTAATGAATATAGAGTGTTGAAATTTATCCATGCAATATTTCCCAGCTCTAGCATCACGCTTTCATAGTCAGCCTACAACACTCTTCAGCCCACCCTCGCACATGTGGGTTGCAAAAATTTATTGCCCAATGAAACGATTCCCCGAAATAATTCTCTTTTCTGATTTTCAGTAAAATATCTGTGCGCGAAACATCCTCGGCCTTCTCATTTATACACACACACATTGCCTCCACCCCGACACACACACACACACACGCACGCACACACACACACACACACACATACATATACATATATATATATATATATATATATATATATATAAACACGCATAACACACCTAACTATACATGCATATACATATATACAAATATATCTATACGTATATATATATATATATATATATATATATATATATATATATATATATATATATATATATATATTCGTCATTTTTTACCGTTAAGTTTTATTACATCGTCTAATCGCCAGTCTGTCTGGTTCTATATAGACAATAATATTTGGAGCACCAATACTGTTTAACATGCAAATATGCAAGTAATTTTTCATTTTCAACCTTTCCCTTACCTGCTATTTTTTTTCTTTTGGTCTTTGTGGTAATTCTGCTTGTTTTTTCTAAGATTTTCAGTTATCAGGTCAGACAGGTCTTAAATCAAAATTAAGGGCTATATCTGCTGTTAAGGCAAATGAGAATTCTGTAGAAACGTTACGAGCAAAATCTTTTTTCATTTCGAAAGAATTTATCAACATTGTTTACATTCTGAAATGTACCTTTCTTTTTTCAATGCACTTTCTGTTTCATATTCCTATTTCTGCAAAATAGTACTGTCTGATTCCAACACCCACGCACGCTCACACGCACACAGCCACAAACACACATATACTTATTTATTTATGGATAAAGGGTTAGCGTTCAAAGTGAGATATCGGAGAACCGAGTTCGAATTCCAGACGAATCCATTTCATTCACTTCCGTGCTAATACCCTTGAGAAATGTATTACTCCTCTTCTCCTCCCGGCTATGGGTAAATAGCACTACATTGGGTTCTATAACCTTTGATTGCAACCGGTCTAGGAGAAGGAAAACTCTGAATTCAAAACCTGCGGAGGGTCGTTTTGGGACATTTTTACGTAGTACACCAGGTCTCTGTATTCGACCCTTCAAAAAGTGTGTTTGGTTCTGCACAAAGCCATCACTCCTATAATCAAGTCATATGTGCAGGTGGTCTGGCTCTCGGTCCCTAGTAACTTTTGCATTAAAATGCTACGGTTTACATGTATGTGCGCTCGACTATGACATTCCAACGCTAAACAAAAAAAAAATATATAATGGATAACTTTTCACGCTCTAGTGAACGCTAAGGCATACCTGTCAGCCGTAGGATTTAAACGCAAAATGAAAATATCAGTAATGGATAGTTACATATAGTTTTTGCCTCACCAGTTTACCCCTGATGAATATTTCAGAAAGAAATGGAATGTACTTGGAAAATAAAAGTGATGTTCACTGTTACACTGCTTTTCTTGCCTTATTCAAATGTAATATACGCCAAAATATTCGTGAATATGAAAGGATTATGATAAAAATAAGAAGAGATAATATTTGTAATTTATTCGATCACACATGCCTAAAAGAGAATTTTCTGCCTAATTACACACACACACATATGTATATATATATATATATATATATATATATATATATATATATATATATATATATATATATATATGTTGTCCTGTAGACAAGGTTACGTTAGCCATTCGTGTACATTTGTGACTTCTCTGTCTTCAACGCTTAACGTGCATAGTAGTAAGTTAACTGAGAAGTGTTCCGTTTAAAAATGGCTGACAAATATGTTTTTTACATACGGCCGGGCGAACGCTAATGGACACACAGCTGTTTCAGTTTGCGTCTCCAGACCGAAGGCAGCCGAGTCATCCGACATTTACTTCTGGTTATTTTCGCGATGCATAGACATGAACTATCGCATCCCCAACTATGAAATGAGAGAAACCAAGATCCACTCATACGCTTGCCCACGAAGAATACATTCTACATGATGTCGGAGATGATCCATGTATCAGCAAACTCAAGTGGTCCTAACATGTACATCTCATAGTACCGCATGGAGGGTACTACAAGAACAGAACCTGTATCCATATAATTTGCAAAGTTTGTACGGTCATTGGAGTATGTACTCCTGCTAAAATGAAGACGCATGTGGTTCATGCCTAATGGGGCTTCAGAACATTTTAGTCACATTGATCGCTATGCACTGGCCGAAATCTAACCTGAAAGATATATAGGTAGAAATGGATATTCCCCCGACTTCTATCATTTGCATTTTCTTCTGTGAGACCACATAAAAAAAAAAACAAAAAAAAAACTGGTTGATGCTGCAGACATTAATAATGCAGAGACGATTAATCAACTTGACATGGGTTTCTGTGAAACATTCGACACTGTGTGGGGCTATGTGAAATGGTCCGCCAGTCAATGATCCGACCAGTGCAAACCGAAGACATTTTTACATTTTTTATGAGTTGCTGTTTTGAAGTAGGCGACGCCGTTTTGGGCATAATGTTTATATTGACATTTTACTTTGCTTAGGTCTCAGGTATACGCCTCTAAATATAATAAAAAATATTTTGGGATTATATCTTCATTTAAGAGCGTCTACCGTAAAATTTAAACTCAATAACTCTAAAACGAAAGATTGGCGGACATATGTTTATATGGACGTCTGCACTTGTCTTTGCGTGAGGAACCGGCCCCCAAATTTTTTAAATGCATTTTTCATACACCCTCTACATATACATATATATATATATATGTGTGTGTGTGTGAAAAAAATTTTATTTTATTTTTTACCTATTACTATGTGTTTTGGTTGACGAACTTTGCACAAACCAGGTGTACCAATAATGGCGACAACTACGTCTATATGAGGTAAGAGAAATCGATAACTCTTATTGTGTTCTTGGCGATGTAATGAATGGTTATTGATCTAAATATTTAGCTAAATGATGTTTAATTTCTTTTTAACATGATATTGATCTGTCTGAAAAAAGTGCTAACAAACAATACAAATCATAACATTATCCGAAGCCGATTCTAAAATGTAAGGGTAAACATTATTTACAAGTTTTCATAATTGAAAGTGATTGATGGATAGTGTAGGTTTTACTGGCGAGGATAGTGGAAAGGGCGAACCGTAATCATATTCAAGTTATGTCAGTTACATAAACTTCTTTTATCTATCTACTATGGTTTATATAGTCAGTGTAAACAAGGTTCTCGAGATATTGGGTGGTATCCAATCTAGGAGAAAAGTAGAGTTGGTACCTGAAGTTGTATCCAAATAAAGAAAGATGCCTCTCAGAAACAAACAATTTATAAATGAAAAAGTCGTTTGATAAATCGTAACAGTACTAAAATAGCTAAGTGTTAAAAAGATAGAAGTTTTTGCCTTTATTTTCTGTTGAAGCTAAATCCAGTATACGACGTTTGTACCGGCTCATAATAAAAGATAATAGACATTTGTTGTCTGCTATATTTTACAAAATATGTTTAAATATATATATATATATATATATATATATAGGATGAGTAACACGAGTTCCTACAGACTTTCTCGATGTGTGACAGCGTCTATGATAATGAATAAACTGATTCAAGTACATCTGGTTTCTATTAATGTATTACTTGTTCTTTTATCATCCTCATGGTCGGGTTGACAAGATTTTCGCCACCCCCACCACACACACACACATATCTATATATATATATATATATATATATATATATATATATATATATATATAGTGAGAGAGAGAGAGAGGCGTCTAAATTACGCAGAAAAATTAAAATAACATTGATATTTCATTTTAATTGAATTATTTATCAAAATTATATAAATTATCTTGAAATTGAAAGACTAAATGTATTCAACAAAATTCAACCAAGGCCTCCAGACGACTTCGGAAACTCCTGAAAATCTTCTGGACAGAATCCTTTTTATGTTGGTAAATGCTGCCATACTCTTTGACTTCATCTCATCTTTGGTGTTAAGTAGGTTTGTTGGTCTCTTGCTCAACTGCACCCCACAAATAATAATCAAGGAGGCATGCAGTCAGGGCTTTTAGGTGACCGGATGTAATAGGTTTTGTGATCGAGGAAATTTTCTAAAAGACTTGAGGTGAGTCTCGTGGTTGTGAGCCATAGTGAAGTATTCTGATGATAGGCATAGGTTCTTCCAGTAGCCAACTTCAATATTTCCCTACCTCATCAAAGCATTTGATGTAGATCTCCATGTTGAGTCAAAGCCCCTGTGCAAATTTGAATGATGCTATAATATCGCCATCACCTGTGATCACTACAAACACTTCCGAAACAAAGGAATAGATGAAAGCTTGTAAAAAACTAAAAAAAGACCTTATGCAACTGGAATTTATAAATAGGGATCATAACATTCATATACAGGTTCGGGGTTAATGTACTTTAGTAAATTTGTTTGCAAAGATGTATTCTCGCCATTTAAATCATTAACTTCTATATCTCTTTTTTGTATGAATGATTCATGTAATGTCAATTGAACTGCACCTCATATTTTATATATATATATATATATATATATATATATATATATATATATATATATATATATATATATATGTATGTATGTATATATATATATATATATATATATATATATATATATCAAGACAGCTTCTTAACACATAGTTAGATCTTTCTTTTCTTCAACAGCTTATAATTTGTTTGTGTCAGCTACACTGTCTTCCCAAAGGAATAATGGTGAGGAGAAAGGCCATGCAGGCCTTCAGTAATGGTACCAAAATTCATACTCTGAGCTCCATCTTCAAAGGTCAATCAAGAAGCATGAAGAAAACAGTGAATACATTTAAAAAAGAGGGAATAGTATAGAGAAAAGCTGGGTCAGGAGATCAGAAAATCATCATTTTAACCGTTAGAGCTAAAGAGATTGTCAAGAAAATATCCACCTAAATCCATACGTGTTTTGGCACGTGAGAAAGGTGTTTTAGCTATAACAGTTCAAAGAGCAGCGAAAAAAGACTTGAAAATGAATCTAACGTGAAACCTCTGCTGCACCTTGTTAATCCAGGACAGAACTTCAGAAGATTAAAGAGCGAAGTTCATCTTGAATAAGTTGGGAAATGATTCAGAAATAATATATATATATATATATATATATATATATATATATATATATATATATATATATATATATACAATTGAACTTAATTTCAAACTTTCATGAGTTTCCGATACTTAGCCATGTTTAATTAATGATGGACATGTCATATTCGTTCATGATCGATTTTTATTCTTAAGTTTGGAAAGTAAATCTGCATTCTTATTACTCAATGTATCGTCCAATAGCGTTATAAAAAACCTCGGAAAATTCCAGTAATATATCTTTGATAATTTCTAAGATACAACAGTTCAAATATATTTTGAACAATTTTGATTTTGACAATTTTTGATTTTGACAATTTTGCTGTTACACGATTTTGACAATTTTGCTGTTACACACGGTATATGTATTTAAACTGATATGAAGTTGAGTGACTATATCAAATCAATTGCTACGTCTCCTGCAAGGAAACATGATTCGCTGTGTCGTGCCATAAAATTTTTCTTTTCAGAATCCATCTTGCATATTTATGAATATATCATTCTTGGCTAGTCCTCCTGTTGTAAGTCACGCGATTCTTGACAAAATCCAAAGAATTGTCTGTAATGTAATCGTAATCGATGCTAACCAGGCATCTCGACTTCAGTCACATTCTCTCCGACATTACGTTGATTCCCTCTGTCTATTCTACCAATATTTACTTTCAAGCTTTTTCCCAAGTCTCCAGACTACAGGAATTTAAGCGTACTGCTACATTTGCAAAGAGGTCTCACTTGTTTACTGTTGATCTTGATAGGAGCAACTACCAACTCTAACCTCAACACTTTATTTCCCCGCACTTCTCAATTGTTGAACTTCATTCCGATGTTTTGCTTAATCGACAGCTACAAAGACCCAAAATTTAGATACAACGTCCATCGGTAATATCTGACATTCCTGTTTGCTTTCATCTTTTTTCTGAATCATCCTATTGAATTCTTCTCATAATCTTTCTCACCGTGTAAGTCTTGCATTCTAGTGGAAATATCGCCTTGATTACATGGAAAAAAGACTATTAAATATATATAGCTTCTTCGATTAATGGCATCTTAACATCAATAATGTATTATATATATATATATATATATATATATATATATATATATATATATATATATATATATATATAGATAGATAGATAAATAGATAGATAGATATATAGATAGATAGATACATAGATAGATACATGTTTGTGTACGTCTGTGTGGGTATGAATATAAAAATATATTAAACAAATATACCCTGTCACACTTGTTCATATCTATCTATCTATCTATCTATCTATCTATCTATCTATCTATCTATCTATCTCTCTCTCTCTCTCTCTCTATATATATATATATATATATATATATATATATATATATATATATATATTCAGAGTTTGCCTGACGATCAAAAAGGTATTAAACCCATGGTCGCAAACTCACATCAATCTAACTCAGTATGTTAGCTCTATCAGTGATATTGAGTGCTTTCCAATAAGTACCGCCCTTATATAATATATAAATAATATATATAATAAAAGGCATATATCTATATATAGATTTATACTTATATGCATTTCACCCAAACACACACACGCACATATACACACACATACACACACATATATATATAGTTATATATATATAAATATATATAAATATATATATATATATATATATATATATAATATATTTAAACATATATATATATATATATATATATATATATATATATATATATATATATATATATATATATATATATATTTCGTTGGATTGGTGTGCGCTTGTGACCCTGGATTTCAATTTATATATGGTTGCGTATATATATATATATATATATATATATATATATATATATATATATATATATATATATATATATATATATATATATATATATATATATATTATATACGACCTTTGTTTACATATATTACATATATTATACGACGTTTGTCTACATTTGTAAGAATAATGCGCTAAACTGTTCCTTTGCCTCAAGCGTGCAGTGATAGCTGAGTGTTGAAACACCGATTGATGTGAAATCGATCGGGTTTCGATTCCGGCTTGAAGCAATCGTTTGTCTAACCTCACTGATGTGGTGTGATACACCGAAGCAGGCCAGTACATGGATGGCATTACACACACCCACACACACACACACACGCATACACGAACATATGTGTGTGTAATGTCATCCACATACTGGCCTATATATATATATATATATATATATATAGGCCAGTATATATATATATATATATATATATATATATATATATATATATATATATATATATATATATATATATATATATATATATATGTGGCTGGTTATGTGTGATTGTCTGTGTGTTTTTCATACACGTGTCTGTATGTAATCTGAATCTCTTCTTTATTTTGCTAGCTTGGTATGCACTTATCGCTCTCTTCCTCTCTATCCCGGTCTCTATTTATCTATCTAACAACTAACTATCCCGTTCTCTATTTTAACTATCTAACATATTCCTATCTGCATATTTTGTAGCTGTTCCTTTTTCTCAACCTTACAATTTTATTCAGTTCGTATATCTATCTATTCTTTATCGAGATAAGTATGTCCTTATCATTTTCTCTCACTCCCTCTCTCTCTATCCCCCTCTCTCACACACTCCATTTATCTATCTCACTGTTCTCATTGCTCTATTTAGTAGCTGGCTAAAACATTTTTATATCTATCTAAGTTTTTTTTTTTTATGTAGATGCCAATTTATGTTCATATGACACTCTCTTCATTTATCTACCCCTTTCTGTTCTTAAATCTGTTTAGTAGAAGGCTATGTTCTTTCCTATCTCTCTCTCTATATATATATCAACTATCTATTTGCGCTAAGCTTTTGAAGTAATACTTTTTATAATTTTAATAAAAGAGATGGCTTGAATCTCTGAAACCACCATGTTGAATTTTACTCAAACTAAAATAACAATTTTAACAATTCAATGATTTTGTATCCAGCCAGGCATAGAAGTGTTGAAACATAATGAATCGTTTTCACATTGGAGCAGTAGGATATATGGGTTATATCAAACTGGTTGAACCTAAAGATTACTTTTAGATGATGTCAACCGCCACATCGGTTCTTAAATATACAAAAACAGATTGAATCGATACAGACCAAAACTGAAAATTCGAAAGAGAATTTCCCAAACTAAATCCATAATACAGAAAGTAATTTTCATAACTAAACATTAGGATTATTTACTATATTTACATTCAAACTATTGTTCACGTCTTGTTTTATTTTCAAACCTTTTCGGCCATAGAGTTCTCCCTTTTCCTTCAAGTACTTGCAGATTTGGTTAATCTTCAAAAATGGCTTCAAACGTGTGAATTGTGTAGGTTTTTGGCGCTACAGAATCACAAATTAAGAACATTATCAGGTAACAGCAAACCGTACTCTGAAGAATTTTAACAGCATAAAACAGCTAACATGGATCGCACATGCTACGCGAAAAGAGAATAAGGACATAATCATATTACTGACGTCTCAACCTCAAACAAATTCCAAAGATGGAAGCCACCAACAAAACTGGGAAGACAGATGGCAACTATTGTATTTCCCACATATATATTTTGGAAAAAAATTGTTTAAAAAAAAAGTGTTTCTTATTTTTAGTTGACAGAATCAATGGCTGTTCAATAAGTGAATGCCAAATATTTCCTTATAAGGTAATGTCTAATATTATCACTGTCGTTACCCTTCATGGGATATCGTACACTTTATTTAATCTAATTGCGTAGGTTATTCTCGCACTATCATCCAAGTCTAGGAATATTGTTATTAAGTACTGCTCAGTTATTGCTCGTCCTCTTTCCAGCGATTCTAAGTCTGGACTTCCCAGCCCAGAGATTTAAATCAAAATTGTCTGTCACCAAACTCACGAGATAAATCTTTAATCCATTGTGGTGGGCAATAACTGAACAATACTATCTATGAAAAAGACGAGATATCAGTAGACATGGAAAATGGAACTCCGACAAACTGTTCCCCTCGTTTAAAGAGATCATTTCGACTGAAGGTTAACCGGATCTGACAGAGCCTGACGAAGGCTATAATTTCAACAATCGAAACGTTGCGAAAATAACAAGAAAGATAATGTGTGTAGACAGAATGTAAATAATGTAAATTATAAAAATACCTCATTCCAGAAATTCAGAGAAAAATTAATCATGATTGTGAGAAAACATACTCGTAAGCTTGTTGAAGAAATGAATTCTATATAACAATGCCTTAAAATTGACTTGAAAGTGCAACTGTTTCTAAATTAGTGACAAAAGTTACATTATCCAGAATATACCGTAGAAAGGCCAGCATTCGTTTCACCCATTCGTCAGGGAATATCATAACTTTTGCATTCCATATATATATATATAAGGCACGAAACGCATTGGTAAAGACGTAAATATCTTTGAATATACATATATTTATTTATATGTTAATTTTTGAACACGCACACACATACATATATATACATATATATATATATATAGAGAGAGAGAGGCAGAGAGACAGAGAAAGATGAGTGGGGAGAGTGTATGTGTATGCGTGTGTGCGTTTTCTTGTATTTGTGTGTGTAATGAAGCATCGTTATATATAGAATATGGAGGCTTAACTGAATCTCTCATACGCAACCTTATATTTACCCAATAATGGATGTCAGCAATTAATGTTGGCCATGATACGTAGAGCCTCGGGGATTCTTCCGTGCGTAGACCTTATATTTCCGTTTGCAATGAGTCTCTATTTCTTCTCTCCGCAGTAGATTTCATATATCTGAGAGACACACGGTTCATTCCCACGCAGGCACATACGAGTTCACATGTTGTGTGGTAGATCTGCACCCGACCGCCAGGGGTCAACTATCAGTTGAAACCGCTTGTACACCTAAAATATTTTGATGTCCTTTTGTCACCCGGAGTGCAAAGTATGTTCAGAAGTGAACCGGTTACTCATTGGAGTCATCGTTGAACAATCACGTTTATATTACATGAGGGAACTATCATGATATATATATATATATATATATATATATATATATATATATATATATATATATATATATATATATATATATATATATATATATATATATATATATATATATATATATATATTTTAAATAAAAACAGACCACTTTAAGGTTGCATGTAATAAATTATTTCACCACACCCTTTTTAAAAGGACTGCGGATCATCAGACTTTACTTCGAAAAAAAAAAATGAAAAGAAAATTTACACATTTTTGACGGGGGTTCATAAAGATTATAATGTTTGATATAAATTTGAATGTCTCTAGACTTTCTACAAATAATTTAATTTGATGTTTGTTAGGTATTTAAATTTTTTTCAACATTTTGGGCATTTTATATGATAGTCGATTAGAAAAATATTCATAGAAAGTACAAAATTGTATTTTAAAATATAAGTTTACATCTAGTAATCTTTTTTTTCAATCTCTATAAGAAATTTTATTATTGATTATTAAGTATATATATAAGTATATATATATATATATATATATATATATATATATATATATATATATATATATGTATGGGCGAGTAAATATAGATACGTTGTTGTGTATGTGTGTATCTATGTATGTGTTTTGGGGCATATGAATTGTAGGTACTCGTTAATATATTCGTTAATTTTTAAATGTTAATGTTAAATTTGTAACCTGTAGATGATATTACTTGCTTTGTCAAATGTTATTGATTAGATATCGGTTCACCAATCGTTTTTATTTTGCACCCCCGATCTTTTTTTTTTTTTTTTTCTCTCTCTCTCATCTTCTGGATTTTAAGTTTAGATCATATCATTTTATTGTTTTTAATGTCACCAGAAAAATATACACACATTTCCGGTGCCTGTATTTTTTAAAAATTTTAATTTAGGTCAGCGTATCGGTAACGAATTACGTATCGAAAAATAATTCATATCTGTATCTCATTCATTTAAAACGTTATTTAACTCCTCTGTTTAAAACTTATCTCTGCTAAATTT